>CM076574.1:106155583-106755583 GCA_034641835.2 Pinus albicaulis
ATTATAATAATTATTCGTGACAAACCTTGAATGTCACCACGACACCTATACTTTTGGTGACTCCACCTTTGGTGACGTTCAAATTTTTGGTGACAGAGGCTAAGGTCCGTCACCATTGCTCATATAAAATCATGACGGTCACTATCCGTCATTATAAATCATTATTGGTGACAAACCTTGAATTTCACCACATCACCTATACTTTTGGCGATGCCACCTTTGGTGACGTTTAGTTTTTGGTGATGGAGGCTCTTTTGACAGTCACCAATGAGCTTATGGTGAAATTTTTCTACCCTCACCAATGTCCTTTTTTATTATAGTATTTTATTTTGGGGAGAGGATTTAAAATTTTATAACACCGCTGATCAACGCGGGTATCCCATATCGGGACCGCGTCGATCCACCCTTTTTACAACGAGCAGGTCGCTGATCGGCGCTGCTGTTTTTAAAATAGCCACGCCGATTGCTGGGCGGAAAAATGCGTGAAGAATCCTCAATAAAAGCTTTTCAAGCCAATTTTTTGAGCCTAAATAGAGACAAGGAACTTGTTGAATGTTGTCGCTGGGAAGAAGAGCCACCAATCATGGCGATTGAGTGGAAAGAACGAGACCATGATGAATTCGATCAGGCACCTATGCAGAACAGAGCTTGCATGGATGCATTGAGGAATTGTGGGCTCCTCAAATTCTTTATGAACTTAGGCATAAGATCCCAACTAGATCTTCTACATTATCTAATCAGTATCTGGGACACATATCGAGAGAGATTCATTCTTGGTGACTAGGATCTAGAAATTGAAGTGGCGGATATATACTTCATCACTGGCCTCTCGCATAGAGGGGCAAGAGCATGGTTGTCCGAAGCCCAAATCATGGGCAAGAGTATGGACATGCTCATTGGGAGAGCATGCTCCAAGGAAACAAGATCCTCGAGCGGCAAGATAGCCATAAGCACGGTGAATGATCTAGCACTCAAGGTAGTGATATACACTATCACACACGTGGCTGGGGCGCAAGAGCCACATGAGGCCACTAAGGCTCAGCTGTAGACGGCGGTGGATTGCATGGCACCCACCGTATTCAACTGTTGTGAGGTCGTAGTGGAAATTATGAAGAAACAACTGACAAAGTGCAAAAATAGGGGTACCTCTATTCGAGTACCAGGGGATAGAGATAGAGGCACCAGTGTTACGAGAGCCACGGTTGGTGAGGGTGGCAGCATTGATGCCTCGTGGAGGAGGCTGAAAACGGATGTATTTCAGACCAGCCTTCTTTACATGGTTGAGACATCAACTAATCATGGTGGAAGACTGGCCATACTTCGGGACAGATTTCCGGGGTGACCTTGATATTCCACTTCCAGCGGGTGAGCACTGGGATGACAGAGGTAAAAACATGTTTATGTTATTTTTACATGTTTTACATGATATATATATATATATATATATATATATGAATTGACGTGAAACTTTATGTATCGCAGATGTTGGACCAAAGAGGTCGGTGGGGATGTCACCAATTTCCAGGAGGGCGGCGAGAGACTTTGAGGGTGCACATTATGTGGATGGAGTGGATGCTGAAGAAGAGATTCGCGAAACCTGGACGCCTTAACCACTGAGATTCCAGAGTATGCGTAGATGGGAGACATTCCCCGCCAGTACCAGTAACATACTATTGGGGTATCTGATCGTATTCATCGACTGCTGAGTCAAGTCATTCGAGTAGTAGCCTGCTATCGTGGCCACCTTGCGGATTATATTAGATTTTCCTTTTCTACAGTTTTGCCGAGACTTGCGAGTCTCACGATGTACTAGAACATATATTATTTTTTGTGGGGGTTATGATGTACTTTTAAACACTATTTTTAAACCAATCGATATATATATATATATATATGCTATTTTCCTGATCCGTGTATGTTATGATGATTATAAATTTCACAAATGTCTATCTAGAACATGATTAGCCAATGCATCTGTTAATGTATTCATGTGTGGTGGAATGTGATGATACGTAATGTAATCAAAATTTATTTCTAATAAACTAACACACAGATACATTCTCAATATTTGAGGGTGTATGACGAAATATTTCCCATTGAGCTGTAGGACAACAAGATGTCAATCCAGGTTAACAACCACTTCTCTAATGCCGAGAGAAATTGCTTTGGACAGAAGCTCATTAACTGCAATGTATTCAAAAATATTATTGGTCGTACGACCTAAACATATACCTTAAAGATCTACTAACTCAAAATTAGGGTCATTAATAACCCAGGCCGCAGAAGATAGATTTCGAGTACTACATCAGGAACCATCAGCGAAACCGACATAAGGAGCCAAAGACATTTGCAAATCAAGTAAAATAAGATAAGCAAGAAAACCGCTTGCAAATGCACACCAAACCAAAAATGTACAAAAATGAAAAGCACAAAAATGTACAAGAGTAGATACATGAGAAAATAATGCATAATATCTCTTTAGATAAAGCCCATTTCGGGGTTTATCTAAAGTATAACCTTCATAATCAATCAGCTCATAGGCCCCTTTCTGCAAAACACGTTTTACAATGGATGGCCCATGCAACATAGGTTCGAATTTTCCTGCCCCCACCTTTTCGTGTGCTTGGTCATAGAGAAGGACCAAGCCTCCTTCAAAGAATGCACGTGGGGAAACTGTTTGATCAAAATGGGATTTGACTCGTTTCTTCTATGCTTCAGTAACCAAAGTGGTGAAGCGTCGAGTTTCTTCAAGTCGTTCGAAGTATAAGAGACGTTCCTCGTCTGGCGAGGTATTCAGAAGTAATTCGACAACTAACTTGAGCGAAGGAATTTCACATTCAATCAACAAGGTTGCTTCGAGGCCATACACTAACTGAAATGGAGTGAATCCAATAGCATTCTTGGCCGAGGTTATGTATGCCCAGAGAGCTGAAAACAACATGAGATTCCAATTCGACTTGTGCATCCCAATGGTGCGTTGAAGCATAGAAAATAAAACTTTATTTACTACTTCAACTTAGCCACTGGCTTGAGGGTAATATGGAGTTGAGCTCTCGTGACGCAAGCCCAACTGACAAGTCAGCTCAACCATCATGTAATGGAAAAGGTGATATCCATGGTTGGTGATAATGGCCCGAGGAACACTCAATTGTGTGATAACATGAATGAAGAGAAATTGAGCCACAGTTTTACCATTAGCAGCATATGTAGGGATCGCCTTGGCCTATTTAGTGAAATAGTGCACAATGACAATGATATAAAAATGCCCTCCGGCCGAGTGAGGGTTACATGTCATGAAGTCAATGCCCCATTTGGAAAATGGGCCGATGGTAACAACTAGGTATAAGGGTGCAGGTGGGGCGCACATCTTGTGCTGATAAATCTAGCAGGCATGGAATTTACGAACAGCAAGGATGCAGTCCTTGAAAATAGAAGGTTAGAAGTAACCAACAGGAAGGATTTTTTGAGATGCTTCATAGCCAGAAATATGACCGCCACATACCCTAGAGTGGCAGTTGTTGAGCACTCTCTCAGCTTCTTCAAAAGTCAAACAACGGTGAAGAAATGAATCGACTCCGACTTGGTATAAAGTATCCCTAATGATACGATACAATTGGGAATGGTGTCGAATCCATCGACGATCATACTTGTCCAACTCAGATCAGAAATTTTGGGTCTGGAGATAAATGATGATATCACTATACCATGGATCAACAGTGCTGATCATGAAGAGAGTGTTGTCTGGAATGTGCTCATTGAGATTAGGTGGAGCGGAGGCAGAGGGAAGGGAGCATATTAATTTAGCGAAAACCAATGATTTCTTTGATTTGGTAGCAGTGAATTCCAAATCAAACTCCTGTAAAATGACAATACATTTTGAATATTTTCCCCCCAGCAACTGGCGGGTCAAGATACAAGTCATAAGATTGTAGTCAGAGATCATGGTAGTCATGCGTAAAATAATATAATGCCGAAAGCGTTGAACAACGTGTACTGCAGCTAAAGCCAGTTTCTCGACATGGGCATATCGAGTCTCTGTATCCATAAGGTTACGACTGAGGTAATATATGACATGTTCAGTACCATCGTCGTCATCCTGAACGAGTACCATAGCTATGGTACTGGAGGAAACTGCTAAGTACAAAAAATAGTCACGATGATAATTTGGGGGATGCAATAAAGGAGCATTGATGAGAACCTTCTTTAAAGAATCGAAGGAGCATTGAGAAACTTCTTCCCATAGAAATAGGATCCCTTGTTTCAGTAATCATGTAAAATCCTTAGTGAGCTTTGCATAATTGGGAAAGAAACGATGTATGAAATTAGCTTTCCCTTGCAGAATTTACAATTGTGATAAAGAGGAGGGAGGGGGTAAATTAACGATAGCCTCGAATTTAAAGGGATCAAGTCAGATGCCTTCTTTAGAGATGACAAACCCAAGGATTTTTCCAGATTCTACGTAGAAAACACACTTATGTAGATTCAAATGAATATTGTATTGTCGGCAGCGTAGCAAAATCTCTTGAAGGTGTGCGAGATGGTTGCGACGCTTAGATGAATGAGCAGGGAGGTCATATAGATAAGGTTGCACGATGTGCTTAATGTCATGAAAATCATAGGACATTACATGCTGGAAAGTAGCACTGGAATTCTTGAGACTGAAAGGGAGATTTTTGTAAGCAAAGGTTCCCCATGGACAAATAAAGGCAGTCTTTTGCATATCAGCGGGCAAGATTTTGACCTGGTTGTAGCTAGAAAAACCATCCATAAAGCAGAATATATCACTCCTAGTGCATTCATCGATGATTTGGTCAATAAACAGAGTGGGATAGTTATCCTTCGGGTAGGCTCGATTGATATCTCGATAATCAACACAAACACGAATGGTACCTTGTTTTTTATTGGCAGGGACTATATTGGACGCCCAATCTGTCAACAGGATGGGATAAAAGAATCCAACCTTAAGAAGTTTTTCAAACTCTCTCTTAATGCTGGCGACCTTTCTAGGGTGCACAAGGTTAAGTTGCTGACAAATAGGCTTCACGTCAAGATACTTCGGTATTTCATGCATCACTATACTCGGGTCGATGCCAGGAATTTCTTCATATGACCATGAAAAAACATCTCGAAATTCTTGAAAGAGGCTAGTATAGAGCTTGACCTCAGCCGGAGAGCAAGTCACCCCAATATGAATATTCTCGACGATTTTTAGTTTCACAGAAATTTCGATAGGCATAGTCTTAGTAATATTTCCCATGTTCCCTTTAGAAAATACCTCATGGGCTGACATCGAGGGCAGGAGTGGGTTGTGTGGAAGATGGGGAGCGAGATTTTTGTGACACGACTGAGCTACCCTAGGACTCGGGAGAAACGAAGAAAGATGATGGATATCGTTCCAAGGGGTTTCCTCGAGAGACATAGTTTCCACGATACTCTTGTCGGATGGAAATGTCTCATTCAGGGGATCAGATGAATCCGAGGAACTGAGCCAAGGAGATTGGGAGTACGCATTAAAATGCATGCTAGAAGTAACATGTTCGGAATGATTAGCTAAATCTGAGACGATTTCACAATAATTGACCTCTACCGGTCTTAACGTCATCACATCACCAAACGAAACAACCTAATTAGGCGAAGGGATGATCCAGGGATCAGAAGAAGTGGAGATCATATTAAACTGAGCAGTTTTTGGTGGAGGAAGATAAAATAGACCCATAAGGGAAGAATCTTTGAAGCCCTTCCCCCACACTCTCATACGGCGTGGTGGTATGGTTTACATATGGAACATTTCCTTCAGAAGAAGTGGAAGCGAAGAAGGAAAACTGATTGATAATGATAATATTTCATTCATGCGGGAAATGGAGAACATGAAAGAGAGTGGACAACACACAAAGCATAGCATGAGTCCAGCTACGACCCAAGAGAAGGTTATAATTGAGCTTGGAATCAAAAACTTCAACATCAACATTGACAGTTTTTCCTTTTAACGTGATAGGAAAAGTGGGAAGGATACCAAAAGGACGAGAATCTCTCCCATCAAAGGTCTCCAAAGTATCTAGAGACTGATTGAGAGTTGGAGAACCAATGGCTTTCCAACACAAAACAGACATAATGCATGTATATGCACCTTCATCTATGACTTCCTTGATGGATATTGTTTACATTAACATAAACTTGGATAATCAAAGCAAGTTGATGAGGGAGATGCGGGATGCAATTCTCCAGATCGAAAGTAATAAGGCTTGAATCAGTCGGATCAAATCCTCCAATAGCGGATAACAATGCCTTCCGTTGTGACAAATAGCTCTGAAGTACTTATAACGTGGACATAACAGATGGCGCCAGAGCCAAATCCTCAACAATATTGTAATGTTGAGTAGCACAAGCATTTGGATTATAATACAACTTGTGGAGCACACCTTTGGAAGGTGGTCATACAATGGGATCAGAATTAGGCCTTTATATATGAAGAGGGCCATAAGCGGGTGGGGGAGAAGGAGTAGGAGCATCGACGATTTCTTTCCCTGCTGGATGACGCGGTTCTGCATAATCTTTTGATCTCGTAGCGATAGATATGGGTGCAATACCATTCATCATGAAAACTTGAGAACCAAAAGGGGTGGAATATTGGGGTTGCTCCACCATTTGAGTCTTCTGTGATGGAAACGGTTCCTTAAGAACGACCAAATTCCCTTGGGTGCCTTTCAGCAATCGACTCACCTCGGCCCATCGTGGAAAGTCCTTGGTGTAATAATCATCATCATATATCAGGAAAGGATACTTTAGTTTACATTTAGTTCCATCATCAGTGTGAGGTTTGGAGGAATCCTATTTTGGGGCATCATATTTAGATTTTCCTTTGCCCTTCTTCTTTCCTTTAGAGGATTTATCAGCCACAGAAGACTGAACAATGTTAACCTCTAAATTTTTTCTAGGATTCAGGGGATTTTGAGGAACAAAATCAGAGAAAGAAGACAATTTCTGCTTAGAAGCAGAAGAAGACTTCCGTGAAGTCTAGGAGACATAACCAATGACGTCATCTACCGGTGGTGTCACTGGAGCTTTTGAGGTTGCATATTGAGAACTCGGACGCGGGGCATCAGGCAAGATATCGTATAACGTGATGGACTAAGGGTAAACTAGATCAAGATACTGGACATGAGCTATGACTTGCTCTTCTATGACAGTTTTTCCCATAGCGATATCCTTAGCGATCTGATTGCGAATGATTTGGTAAACCATTCTGTCAGTAGTTGATCAGGAATGTCAAATTTGATCAAACAGTGAAGCGTTCTCCATTCATGGATATGATCAGAGATATGCATAGCAACATTTTGCTTTAAGGATGTCAAGAGGTGGGCTCTTGTCTCATAATGAACAAGCAACTGAAAATTCGTAAGAAAGGCCACGACGAAGGAATTGAAATCCTTAAAAGTCCCGCATGGAAGTTTACTGTACCACTTTTCAGCATCCCCAATCAATGTTCTTGGAAAGAGACGTAAACGAATGGAATCATTGACCCAAGAATTGGAGGAGCACCAAAGATGGTACGTCATAACATGCACCTGGGGGTCTTCCTTAGGTTTGCCTTCAAACTTGGGGCAATCGCTCGGAATTTTGGTTGGAACTGAGAACCAATAAAAATTGTGAAGAATTCGATCATTAGTCAATCTTGACACATCAGGAAGTTTAAACGTTGTGAGAAATGGAAATTGCGGATTGAAAGGCATGGTGTTTGGTCTTTGATACATGCCTATTTGTGGATGCCAACCGGGTTGGGAGAAATTCTTACTCCCAAGGGTTCTACCCTGAAGGTTTTTTCCCATAAGGATTGAAACCTTGATACTGTCCATAAGGGTTGAAACCTTGTGGATTCTGACCATATCCCGGTTTTTGACCCAAAAATGGATTCTAACCTACAACAAACCACTAAGGTCCAGGTCGACGATAGTTCGCAGCATAGAGATTTTGTGGTTCCTAGAAGGTTCGGTATGGATTACCCTAGGGTTGTCCTTGGGGTTGCTGGACTGTAGTGTGAGGTTGCTGAGGTTGACCAAGTTGTACCTAAGGACTAGGTTCCACCTAAGGACGAAGTTGTACCTGAGGACCAGGTTGTTCACGAGGATTAGGCTTTACCTATGGGCCAAGTTATACCTGAGGGCCAGGTTGCACAAAGACCACATTCGGTTGAATGGAGGGTTGTCCATACTAGACAAAAGGTTGACCCTGCTGAAATTGGGGTTGACTTGGTTGACCAGAAGGTTGTCCCTGATGAAAATAGGAAATTTGACCTTGATTAACAAAAGGTTGATTAGGTTGTACATAAGGCACTTCCTGTTGTACGAAAGGTTTCCCTTGTGGTCCATAAGGTCGATTTTAACTATAGTTAAAACCCTGTTGATAGATGTAGCTCCCTGGCTGGATGCCAGGTTACCCTTGAAATCCATGAGGATTTACCAGTTGAGTTTGAAACTATTGGGAAGCGTAAGGGAGATAAGGCTGCTGGTTAAGACTCTGCAAAAATTTATGATATTAATTGTATTCGGACCCTGTTGGACCGGATGATCCAACATGCATAGGAATGCTGCCAGTGGCTTGAGAGGAACTTGGAATGTAAGCTTAAGATCCACTCATAGATGGTCCAATGATGTACATTTTAACCCTGAACAGAAATTATCTACACACGAATCTTATAATAGAAAATAAACAATAGCGAGAGCATAAAACATAAAACAGATAAACATAGAGAGTTTCCCCTGGATCCCAAATCGGGACGACTAGCTTGATTTTTCATTCTATTCCTTTTAGTGTTACAACACATATATATACATGCTGAAGCATACATAAACCCCAATCCATTAACCCTGGATTAGAACATAACCATAGTTCCCTTGACCGAATCTACAAAATACCAGGGGCCGAAAACCATCGTACCCCAAAACCATGTGCAAAATCATGCACAAAACATGGGTGGGTCTGCTTATGAGTGGGTCCGCACACCAAACAAATTTTCGCTGGGGCGCTGCCCCGGACCCCAACAGTGGGGGCTGCCTCCCCCCTTGTGATCCCCCTTCTGCGCCCGGCGCAACGTACATCGTGTGGGGCTAGTCGTGGAAAGAATATAACACATACCCAACATTATCCCACTTGTTGTTTTCTTTCCACAAGGGTCCACATGAGAGCTTAGTCATTGGGACAATTCTTCAACACCCATTGTTTCTCTACACCAAGAGAACTTCTGAGTGTTCACAGACTTCGTCAATGCATCTGCAACATTCTTCAAAGTGTCCACCTTTACCAACAACACCCTTTTAGCCTCAACCATATCTCTAACAAAGTGATATTGAACATTAATGTTCTTTGTCTTTGAATGGTAAGCAAGGTTCTTAGTCGAGAAAATTGTACTTTGGCTATCACAGTCTATCCTTATAGCTTGATGTACCAACCCCATACTTGAACACAATCTCTGCAACCAAACTGCTTCCTTGCTTGCATGAGTGGCTGCTATGTATTCTACCTCTGTAGTTGAAAGAGCCACTACAGACTGTCTTTTACTCATCCAACTGATTGCGCCTCCAAATAGGCTAAACACATACCCACTTGTAGATCTTCTTTGGTCCAGATCTCCAGCCCAGTCTGCATCAACAAAACCACGAATGTCCAGCATTCTTTCCAATCCTGGTCTTCCCTGGTAGCACAAGCCATAATCACTAGTGCCACGTAAATATCTGAAAACCCGCTGCACTGTTGTCTAATGCTCCTTCCCTGGGTTTGACATAAACCTGCTCAATACTCCCACTGCATGTGCAATGTCTGGTCTAGTACAGACCATTGCATACATCAGGCTACCCACTGCACTTGCATATGGAACACGAGACATATACTCCTCTTCTTCTTGTGTCTTGGGACACTGTTCAGCAGACAGCTTTACACCTACGGGAATAGGAACATTCACCGGTTTACTATCCTGCATATTGAACCTCTGCAATATAGTCTCGACATACTTCCTCTGGTTTAACCAGAGCTTCCTCTTTACCCGATCTCTCTTAATTTCCATGCCCAAAATATAGTTTGCAGCACCAAGATCCTTCATGTCGAATTTGGAGAACAGTTGGGTCTTCAAATCTTGGATAATTTCTTTGTCATTTCCAATCAACAACATATCATCCACATACAAGACCAAATAAATAACATGGTCACCAATTAGTTTAAAATAAACACAGTGATCCTCCTTGCTTCTGGTGAAGCCAAGTCCCCGTATATAGGTATCAAATTTCTGATACCACATCCTTGGTGACTGTTTTAACCCATACAGAGACTTCTTCAACCTGCATACTAGTTCTTTCTTACCCTTCACCATAAAGCCTTCAGGTTTCTTCATGTAGATCTCCTCTTCTAGATCCCCATGAAGAAATGCTGTCTTCACATCCATCTGTTCTATCTCAAAATAAAATGCAGAAGCAACAGATAAAAGTAATCTAATAGAAGTAACTTTGGAAACAGGAGAAAAAATATCACCAAAATCAATTCCCGGCACTTGGGAATAACATTTTGCTACCAACCGAGCTTTGTATTTATCCACCTTGCCTTCTACATTCATCTTCTTCTTAAACACCCATTTGCTCCCAATGGACTTCCTTCCAGCTGGCAACTCCACCAGATCCCATGCCTCATTTTTGTGCAAGGATGCCATTTCATCAACCATGGCCTCCTTCCAGAGTTTTCCATCCTCGGAATCTACTGCCTCCCTGACAGTTCTGGGATCATCATCAGTTATAGTTAAGGCAAAACCTGAACGGAAAGCAGATGGACTATACCTTTCTGGTTGCCTTCTTTCCCGAACTGATCTTCTCAAAGCTGGAGTTTGTGGCTCTTCCTCTTCTGAATCTTCTTCTGCTGTAGAGTCTGATTCATCCTCCTTTAGCTCAAACTCTATCTTCTCAAGTTCCTTTGGTATGATTTCATGTTTAACAACATCTTTCACCTCTCTAAACACCACATCTCGGCTGTACACAACCTTCCTTGTTTCTAGGTTCCAAAGCTTGTAACCCTTTAAACCATCCTTATACCCAATAAAGATGCACCTTTCAGATTTATTATCCGACTTGGTCCTTTTCTCCTTTGGAACATGTACATATGCATCACATCCAAATACCCTTAGATGTGAAAGAGAGGGTTTCTTACCAGTCCATACCTCATGTGGAGTCTTATCCTCCAACGCTGATGAAGGTGATCTATTAGCTAAGTAACATGTAGTCTCCACTGCCTCTGCCCAGAATTCTTGTCCTAACCTGGTACCACTGAGCATGCTTCTTGCCTTTTCCATCAGTGTTCTGTTCATTCTTTCTGCAACTCCATTTTGCTGAGGTGTGTATGGAGTAGTCTTTTGCCGTGCTATACCACACTTCTTACAGAACTCTTCAAATTCCTTCTTGCAGAACTCCCCACCATTATCTGTCCTCAGTGCCTTTATCTTCTTCTCTGTCTGATTTTCCACCAGAGCCTTAAATTCTTTAAATTTGTCAAAGACTTCAGATTTCTTCCTCAAGAAATATATCCATGTGTTCCTTGAGAAGTCATCTATGAATGAAACATAGTACATAGATTTTCCTAGTGACGAAACTGACACAGGTCCAAACACATCACTGTGCACAAGTTCTAATATTTTGTTTGCCCTCTTAGCACCAGAAGGAAAACTCACTCGATTCTGCTTCCCATATACACAATGTTCACAGAAATCGAAATCCAGAGAAAAATTAGACATACCTTCTACCATACCATCTCTATGCAGTATCCGAAGGCCATTCTCTCCAATATGTCCAAGCCTTTGATGCCATAGCATGGTCTTTTCTCCAGAGACAGCTAGACTTTCCGTCCCACTTTCAGGAACCACAGAACTGTTACACCCATCAATAACAGTGCTACCTTGTAGCTTGTATAGAGTTCCAGTCCGAACTCCCCGCATTAATACCGGTGCTCCCCGAACCATCTTGCAGGCATCTTTCTCGAACACTGTTTTTACACCTGCATCATCCATCTTGCTTACAGAAATCAGATTTCTGGCCAATGTAGGAATATGCAGAACACCAGGAAGTGTTCTAATCCTTCCACCTTGCAGCTTCAGCTTGACCTTTCCACGTCCGACGATTTTGGCCTTCCTATCATCCCCTGGGAAGACATCACCACCATCATATTTTTCATACTCGCAGAACCACTCCCTATGGGGAGTGAAGTGAAAGGATGCACCTGATTCAATCAACCATGACTCATGATCTACATGTGTATTTGAATAAGAAGCCAAATACACATCCCCACCTTCATCCGAGGTGGTTTTTGCCTCTGCAGAAGGAGCATCATCAGATCCCTTTCCTTTCTCAGGAGCTTTAGATTTGCAGTCCTTTTTGTAGTTCCCTTCCTTTCCGCATTTCCAGCATACCTTTACAAACTTTCCGGGAGATTTAGATCTCCCTCTAGATTTGGATCTCCCACTCGAAACCTTATTCTTGTTTCTGTTTTGGGACCTTCCTCGTACAGATAAGGCATCTCCATTCTGGCCCTCCATATTTCTCCATCTCATTTCCTCCGACAACAAGGCTAAGACAATGTCATCAAAATTCAAGGTAGTTGTATTGCTACCTATTGAAATAACTAGACTGTCCCATGAATCTGGTAGAGAACACAACAAAATGATGCACTTATCTTCATCTGAGATTTTAATATCAACAAATGACAGATGACTTACCACAGTATTGAAGGCGTTTAGATGCTCTGTCACCGAGTCTCCATCCTTCATCCTCAGGTTATACAACTTTTTCCGCAGGAACAACTTATTAACCAGAGACTTAGATTGGTACAAAGTCCCAAGTTTTTCCCACAAATTCTTTGTTGTAGCTTCCCCAGATACATTCAACAATGCTGAATCTGAGACACACAACTGTATTGTCCTCTTAGCCTTCTGATCTAGTTTCTTCCAGTCTTCATCTGACATTTCCGTTGGTTTAGTACCCGGATCTACCACGATCCACTGATCTTAATCCACCAGCAGATCCTCCATCTTGAGCTTCCACAACTCAAAACTTTGACCATTAAATTTCTCGATCTCTATCTTTCCGCCGCTCGCCATCTTCTTTCACTGCAAGAATCGATCCTGCAGATCTCCCACTGAATAGGGTCTACCTTAGGCCCGAGCAAAAAACCATCAGCATCAAATGCGTCCCCTTGAAGCCGAAACAACTCTGATACCAAATGTACGTTTTAACCCTGAACATAAATTATCTACACACGAATCTTATAAAAGAAAATAAACAATAGCGAGAGCATAAAACATAAAATAGATAAACATATAGATTTTCCCCTGGATCCCAAATTGGGACGACCAGCTTGATTTTTCATTCTATTCCTTTTAGTGTTACAACACATATATATACATGCCGAAGCATACATAAACCGCAATCCATTAACCCTGGATTAGAACATAACCGTAGTTCCCTTGACCGGATCTAGAAAATACCAGGGGCCAAAAACCATCGTACCCCAAAACCATGTGCAAAATCATGCACAAAACATGGGTGGGTCTGCTTATGAGTGGGTTCGCACACCAAACAAATTTTCGCCGGGGCGCTGCCCCGGACCCCAACAATGGGGGCTGCCTCCCCCCTTGTGACCCCCCTGCTGCGCCCGGCGCAACGTACAGCGCGTGGGGCTAGTCGTGGAAAGAATATAACACATAACCAACAAATGATAGGTTGGGAAATGTTTGATGTAATGTTCCAGATTTGAAACTGCTCATGAATCTGGCAAATGAAAATCCTTTTTCAAGAAAACATTAACAACCAACAACTGAACTATTCCAGAGATTGACTGTAGGGGAATTTACCGGGTATGTGACCTTTAAAAGAAAGGATGAGACCCAGAGGCTAGCTGGCTCACTAGCAGACTCTGTCTATATAACTATGTCGAGAGCTAATATTCCCAAGAGGGATTGCTCAGCAAGCCAAGCCTGAAAAACACATTTTTCAGATATGGGTGATTTAGAAACTAATATAAAATCTTGGATCCCATAGATATGATAATATAAAACCCAATTCCAAGAGGATATCAGAAAAAAATCAGACTAGGTGGCTTAAACAGTTCTCCCACACCTAGCTTGCCTTGAAAACTGCCCAACTAAGGGACTGCAGCAACATAGAAACTTCATAACGGTCTTACAATGATGAATAAGCTTTAAAAAAAGTGAAATAGATAGGAATACACATCTTGAACTTACAGCAATAACTTATAAAACGTTTAATGAACCAAGAGGTGGGGAAAAGTGAAAATTTAGGCCCTAAAACGAGTATAATCAGAGATCCGCGTAAAAATAAGGTGGGAAAGTGGTTGGATCTGATAGCTAGGGTTATGAGGGAATCCCATGTCTAATTTTACCAAAAAAAAATAAAATTTTCTATGTTAAAAAGTTCCTCCTTCCCGACTAGTCAAGAAAAACACCTAATCCCCATGACTTTGAATATGCAGAATTTACTGAAACTCAGGCATCGTGATTTTCTGAAGGTGATACATGAAACATGATATATACATCATTAAATCAAACCCATAAGGTTACTCATTCAATATAAGAGAAAGAATGAAGACTTTAATGAAGAAAAACCCTCCTTAAGAGGTGCTGCAACAATTGTATTTCACTGTAAAACCCTAACAACGTTATTTTCTGAAGCACACAGAAGATTTAGGTTAAAAATCAGATCTAGAACAGATCAATGTACCAAATTTTATATCTATATGAGATCCATACACTAGATTGTCCCTATTTTACATACCCGTTGGGGTTTTCAGCAGAAAATGGAATACATGGAGTAGATCTGACTTCTTATGCAGCAGATCTGTAGATTTAATGCAGTATTTCTGAAGATGAAATTCTTATGAATAGATCAGATCTGGAAGTTACATGGATTTTTTGGCCAATCCATGGATCACCACAGTGAGGGAACTTCCCAACACCGGAGATCTCTCTCCCAAGAGATTGCTAAAACACCCTGCAACTCCTCCTTTGAAAATAACGCAGTCTAGGAAGATGGACTGCACTGTAGGCTCAAAAATATGTAATGGCCTGATGCCAAGATCCGAAATTAAGTTCCAATCATCCAATACAGTCCTCCCAATGGATTAGAACCCTTCTCCGTTGGAAAGAAGTACTGAAATGCCTTAGATCTGAAAAAGATATAAGCTCCACTTGGCGCAGATTTCAAAAGCAAGCAAACCCTCAATGGATCTGCGCTTCTATTGGAAGTAGAAGCTTGGCCAAAATGCCGGATAGTGGACAAAGTTGAACATCCTCCTCCAAGGAGCTACTCCATGGAAGGAGAGAGGTTTATAAACAGGAAATCCTCTTCTCTTTGGCTAACCAGCCAAGAGAACTCAAGTTGCTCAAGAAACTTCTAAAATCATCAACAACCATATCTTGAGCCCTCACCTCCTTTTTATAACTTGAAGGGGTGCACAAACCCTAAACCACTTCAATGGAATTAACCCCTTTCACATTGGAACCTTCTTCTAAAACTGCGCTGGTTCTCCAAGGTGGTCCAATTTCTGTTCACACACAAGTGGTTTTTTGTTGCAAAGGCCCAGATTTATCCTTTTTCACATTGGGCATGTATTTATTCTTTGATTTAAGGAGCTTTGCATGTCCTCCTCTACATTTTATTCATCAAACAATAAGAAAGAAACAAAATGAAGTATTCCTATTAGCTTGGGCTAAATAGGAATATTACAGTCCTCCCCCTTCAAAATGTTGCTTGTCCTCAAGCAACTGCAAGGAAGAACCAGACTTCTCCTTCCCTTTTTTGTGGCCTCATCAATGGATCCCACCATAGTTGAAAATTATAAGCAATGAATCTACCCTCCAATGACCTTCTCCAAGTGAAAAATAGCAAGTGTACGTCATGAGAAATAGCAGGTACAAGTGGTGATCTTCTTGTTGCTCAATGGCCTCATCGGGTAGGAGTGATGAAGAGCATGGGGAAATTTTTTCCCAATGAGTGTCTCCCACGCCCATGCTATCATCCAAATAAAAGGAGCCATCCTTGATAGCTCATAAAAACAATCATTAATCCCCATGATGTGCATTGAGTAGGGGCTACAAGGCTGGAAATGAGGGATGAATATATCTAACTTACGCTGTCCCTCTTCCAACTGTTGATGGATGTGGAGCTGTGGATCCTGGGCTGAAAAAATGTGGTCACCATGAAGCCAAAAGGAATCTGAAACTTCATGATCTCCTCCATTGATTTTAGTGAGCCTCCTTGCCCACCCTCTTATGCATACAGTGAACAATTTATCTTCACCATATGTGGTCCAAAAGACATGTGGACTAAGTGCCATATGATGTGCTGGATGGTGACAATAGTCCCTCCCTTGAGACCAGTGCTATCCATCATCTCGCTACCTCAAGTCATGATACCATAAGTGGCCATCCCACCACTTGCTTGCTGAAATAAGCTTCTTCAAAGCTTGGAAATGATAGAGGAAAATAAGTGTTGGCTGAATGGAGATCAAGCAAAACATGTCTTGCTCTAATTCCTCCCATGTGAGAGGCTCCCCTTCATGATAAAAACTCCATGCATGACCCTTTGTAGGAGATGATACAATGTACCATGCAGCAACCACAAAAAGTTCCCTCCTCTTCTTGAAATACAAATGAATATGGGAGAGTGCATTCCCAATGGATACATTCATCCAATGTATCATTCCTCCTCTCCCACATATGCTCCTAATAAAAATAGAAACATCAGCAACATAGGGAGCAAGAATAGAAATCATGTTGGCTGCCATATGCAACAAATGTGAATGGAAATGATCCCTCATATGCAACCAACACAGTTTGGATCTCAACTGCAAAAGAGACTGCTAAAAAATGTGGTCTCCCAACCACTTGCATGCTGCCCCAATCTCTTCATAAACTTGGAGGAACTGAATGATAGATGAGGCAATGTAAGTATGTCCTCCAAATAAAAATCCCTCCCCAATTCCTCCTAGGGAGAGGTCAATACTTCTCATGGCCTCAAGTAGACCATGCAACCTCAAAGAAAGAATGCTCCTCCTTGGAGCAACATTCTGCACATGTATGGTTAAGGAAGCAATATGTAAATCAACAAGTAAATAAACAATTTCCTTACCATAGCTTTTGCTCATGCAAAGGGAGCAGCTCATAGATGAGCCTCCTTCCATCCTCAAAGAGAAGAGAGGAGACTGCTTTAACTCTTCCCAAGAGTCATGTGCATGCACAACTCCAATGCCAAATGTAGATGTGGAAAGGTTGTTACCCTTCCCCTGTTTCTCCTGCCACAACACAAAAACTGAAATGAGAGTGGGGGTGGATGATAGTGAGAGACTGTTTCTCTCCTCCTTAAGCCTACCCAAGACTCTCAACACTGCATCAAGACCTCCCAAGGTCTCCACTTCTCTGAAATCAATGAGAAATGCCTCACCATGTGAAGCACTCACATCCTCTTGCTGATCAAGTGGCCTCCTTGGTGCAATGTCTCCAGGATATGAGACATCATCTAGAGGTGACTGAATACATGAATGGAGAAAACCCTCCATGCTTCCACTGCGCAATCCAATCACCTTTTTAGGTGCATCAACCTTCTGCAATAGATAGGAATGAGATTGGCCCTCTTCCCCATCTTCTCTCGGTATTCTCATGCTTTTTCACCTTCTCCATCTCAAGGGCTTGTGAAATGCAGCCCCCTTGATATATCCAAGGGAAGATCTTATTCCTCCCTTACTGCTCTTGCACAACGCAGTGAAATTCTGTTGTTCTAGATCAACAACGCATAGGAATGTATATCTCTCCATGCAATGGGCTGAAATGAAAACATATGAATCTTTGACCATACCTTGGTGAAATGTAGAAGCAAGAACTTCTTCTACAACTGTGTAGTCTTCCTCCATTGAACATGAAGGCTGCTCCTCCAAGGTTGTGCCAGCGCTGGTACAAGTCTCTACCCCCCCAAACTCCTTGAGATTTTCTTGGATATCCTTCAAGGTCTGGAAAAAGAGTGGGGGAATCTCTTTTTCTGTCATTCCTTCTTCTTCTCCTCTTCCTCTCAGCAAGAAAGTGGGGATGTGACAACATTGTAAACCAGATTGTGTGGCTGAATGCTCACACACATCATAAGAAGTACTGAGTACTCATTCATCTTCCTGAAATTCTCTAGGAATTTCACTGTAGCTTCTTCTGTTTTGAAACCCTCTTGGAGTTTCATTGCACCCTCTTCTTCCAATGGTTGAACCTCCTTGGAGAGGCCCTTCTCTGATCTAAAAATTGATGAGAGTAATCTCATCCTCTCCATCAATCTGGTCTCTGCTTCTGCTCTTAATTCACTGATATCTTGATCTCACAGGTTGTGCCATAGATCATGCTCTGATACCACTGTAATGTTTCAAATCTGAAACTGCTCATGAATCCAGCAAATGAAAATCCTTTTTCAAGAAAACATTAACAACCAACAACTGAACTATTCCAAAGATTGACTGTAGGGGAATTTACCAGGTATGTCACCTTTACAAGAAAGGATGAGACCCAGAGGCTAGCTGGCCCACTAGCAGACTCTTTCTATAGAAATATGTCGAGAGCTAATATTCCCAAGAGGGATTGCTTAGCAAGCCAAGCCTGAAAAACAAATTTTTCAGAGATGGGTGCTTCAGAAACTAATATCAACTCTTGGATCCCTTAGATATGATAATATAAAACCCAATTCCAAGAGGATATCAGAAACAAATCATACTAGGGTGGGTTAAACAGTTCTCCCACACCTAGCTTGCCTTGAAAAATGCCCAACTAAGGGACTGCAACAACATAGAAACTGTATAACGGTCTTACACTGATGAATAAGATTTAAAAAAATTTCAATAGACAGGAATACACATCTATAACTTACAGCAATAACTTATACAACGTTTTATGAACCAAGAGGTGGGGAAAAGAGAGGATTTAGGCCCTAAAATGAGTATAATTAGAGATATGCGTAAAAATAAGGTGGAAAAGTGGTTGGATATGATAGATAGGGTTATGAGGGACTCCCATGTCCAATTTCACCAAAAAAAAATAAGATTTGCTATGTTAAAAAGTTCCTCCTTCCCGACTAGTCAAGAAAAACACCCAATCCCCATGACTTTGAATATGCAGAATTTAATGAAACTCATGCAACGTGATTTTCTGAAGGTGATACATGAAAAATTATATATACATCAGTAAATCAGACCCATAAGGTTACTCATGCAATATAAGATAAAGAATGAAGACTTTAATGAAGAAAAACCCTCCTTAAAAGGTGCTGCAACAATTGTATTTCACTGTAAAACCCTAACAACGTTATTTTCTGAAGCACGCAGAAGCTTCAGGCTAAAAATAAGATCTATAACAGATCAATGTACCAAATTTTAGATCTATATGAGATCCATACACTAGATTGTCCCTATTTCACATACCCCTTGGGGTTTTCAGTAGAAAATGGAATACATGGAGTAGATATGACTTCTTATGTAGCAGATCTAAAGATTTACTACATAATTTCTGAATATGAAATTCTTATGAATAGATAAGATCTGGAAGTTACATGGATTGGTTGGCCAATCCATGGATCACCACAGTGAAGGAACTTCCCAACACCGGAGATCTCTCTCCCAAGAGATTGCTGAAACACCCTGCAAATCCTCCTTTGCAAATAATGTAGTCTAGGAAGATGTACTATGCTGTAGGCTCAGAAATATGTAATGGCCTGATGCCAAGATCTGAAATGAAGTTCCAATCATCCAATACAGTCCTCCCAATGGATTAGAACCCTTCTCCGCGAGAAAGAAGTACTGAAATGCCTTAGATCTGAAAATATCTAAGCTCCACTTGCTGCAGCTTTCAAAAACAAGCAAACCCGCAATGGATCTGTGCTACTATTGGAAGTAGAAGATTGGAAAAAATTCCGGATAGTGGACAAAGCTGAACATCCTCTTCCAAGGAGCTACTCCACGGAAGGAGAGAGGATTCCTAAACAGGAAATCCTCTTCTCTTTGGCTAACCAGCCAAGAGAACTCGAGTTGCTCAAGAAACTTCTAAAATCATCAACAACCATCTCTTGAGCCCTCACCTCCTTTTTATAACTTGAAGGGGTGCATAAACCCTAAACCACTTCAATGAACTTAACCCCTTTCACATTGGAACCTTCTTCTAAAACTGTGCTGGTTCTCCAAGGTGGTCCAATTTCTGTTCACACACAAGTGGATTTTTGTTGCAAAGGCCCAGATTTATCCTTTTTCACATTGGGCATGTATTTATTCTTTGATTTAAGGAGCTTTGCATGTCCTCCTCTACATTTTATTCATCAAACAATAAGAAAGAAACAAAATGAAGTATTCCTATTAGCTTGGGCTAAATAGGAATATTACATTCGACAGGGTAGGACCTCCTCTAGAAACTGAAGTCGATGGGATCGACATAGGAGTACTGATAGGAGGCGTTGAAACACCTGCGCAAACATTTGGCTTTGTGGAAGTAGGCATGACTATAGTTCGAGCAGGCATGGAAACGACTACGTTGGAAACACTCGGACCAGGGGCAGATACTCCAATATTCTGCCAAATAGTATTGTAATAAAAAGGCGTACCACTTGACATACTCGAGATCAGGTGTCCCAATGAGGTGTAATTATGCAGAATATACGGCTGGGAGGAGGGTTGAGTTTTCACGTAGCGAAAACCCTCGGGAGGGAATTGGGGTCCCTCATATACAGTTTCATATACACCACTGATGTTTCTTGAAACCTCCAGGGGGGATGAAAATTCTCCCTCATAAGCGATCGCGAATAACTGATGGGTAGTGCTTCGAGATGGATGTGGTGAATTCACAAACGGTACAACATGTGTATCGTATGGACTATAGGGTTGTTGAGGGGAGATTTAAATGGGATCAAATAATGGATTCAGAGGGTAGGCAACGTAGCCTACTGGAACATTGGGAGGAGATCGAGAGGCGAGAGGTTGAATACTAAGAACGAGAGCGAACTCATCAGTTTGAGTCCCATTCGAAGCTGGAGAATCAGAAGAGATAGGTGACAATGTCCCTTTGGAAGGAGTGGACGGAGAGGGAACTGAACTTGGCAGTTTAGCCACAATGATCTTATCTCAAGAAGCAGAAGAGGAGAAAAGATGATTAATTCGAGGCTTTAAACAATATCTTTATAAGGAGTTTCTCATGATGAGTCCCAGAAATATTCTAATAGGTAAGCCATGTGATCGTGGGCAATAATTTAAAAAAAAAATAGAATAAATCAAAAATGGGTAAGCTAGGCAAAAAGGATTACCAAGTAGTCGTGAACTAAAATATACACCTTGGTGATCAAATGAAATAGAAATGACCAAAGATTTAACGTACGACAACCAATCTCCCCGAATGTTGCGTTCGGTGTATCACATCTACAGGGTAGATGACTCAGTTACCTATGGCAAGTTTGAAGCCTAGTGGTGTCTCTCAAAATATACTCGACGGTACGTGGTAATCCAACTCCGTAGTAGTGTTGTCTGATGCGTAATTGTTCGATGAGAGCGTCCCAAAATATACTTTCATACATCAATATACTTCCATACGTGGGATGGAATATCACCCCCAGGTTGTAACACAAAATGTTAGCATCAGCTCCTATGCTTAATGACGTTGGAACATGTCTCTAGCCTAGACCTCCAAATGTGATTTGTTAGTTTTCAAATGCTCCTTAGATTTATTGAATAAATTTTAAGGTTGATCTTGAATTATGTCTCGATTTCAAAGCCATACCGATGTCATATGAATCCCTAAAATGCAACTAAATGAGAAAAGAACCATTCATTTCGTTGAATCCTACGTTAGCGACGGAGATAGAAACTCACACAATCAATGCAGAAACAAAAAAAATGCATAAAATGACATTCACTTTTCTCTTCATGTGTGAAAATTTAAAGCAAAACAAAAATTTTACAATTTTCTACCTTTCACCAAATGCACTAAGAAGCGAATCGTAATGAAATTTTCATTTTCTAAAGCGAAATGAAACAAAAGTTATTTTGTATTTTTCTTATAAGCACAATGCGAAACGTAGATTGCAAATTGATTAAAAATGCTTTGAGTACTAATGAGATCTCTCAAACATGCATGCAAGTGGCAAATATTTCGAAAGAGACATAAACCGTGTTCTTCAAAACAAAGCACTTTTCATCCACACAATGATTAATCACTCAAAGAGTCGGAAAACAAGCAATTGTAATCTATGCTTGATGGCGAATAGAAACTCAAATGCATTGAGAATTGACACTTGAAAAAACATTATCCGTGAGAACCGACCAAAAGACGAAAACCAATCAAACACTAAGCATGAAAGGTATGATAAGACTTGATTCAATGAGAAGGCTAGAAGTCAACAAATTAAGCAACCACTCGGATGGCGCGAGGACACCTAGAAACCCTAGGAAGACAAGGATGCAATAGCTTTTCCAAAAGAGACAACCAAAGGTGCAAAATTCGAACCAGAAATTTCACTGAACAGAGAAGAAACAGAGCTACTCAAACAAGTAAGAACACTTAGAAGGATAAGACTCATTGGCTGATTAAATGAAGGAAACCCTAAAAAATCATACACAGGAATCAGTGCGACTGTTTAGGCCGCAACCCGCGTTGGAAGGGTGAAAGCGCGATTGTGTAAAATTCATAACACGCTGATTGGCACGACTGTCAGAGCAATTCCGACACCGATCAAGAAAAATTAAAAAAAAAAGGGTTTTCCAAACTGACACTAGGCTTATCACTTCAGCAGAGAGATAAAGGTCTGTAAGAAATTACAATAGTTACAGAGACAAGGAGATGGACACTCAATGAAAATCGAAGATAAGACAAGAAATCAAAAAATTGAAAATAGGAGACTGAAAGGCTAGCACTCCCCAGTAGAGTCGCCAATTTGTTATGCAAGAAAATCCTCTCTGCGGACAGAGACAATCCCTCTAGCCCTAGGATGGGTCTAGTAAGAATAGGGAACAATTAGAAACCTACTTTCCTAGATTGTAAATGCATGCAGATCGTGAATAGATCACCTACCTCAATCTAATGCTAATTCTCGTTTGAATCCTTTGGTCCTTCGTGTTTCGTGGTTAGATCTTCGCCGCTACTAGCGCTCGGTTACCTGCATAAGGGATAAAAAAACATAAAAAATGAAAGCATAACATATATAATGCATACACAACCTACTTAGCTGATCAAGGAAAACTAAGAATCCAATCACACATTAAAGACAGGAATGGAAAACACGAACCAATTGTATTATATTAAAATAGAGAGGGGGAGTTACAACCTGCGCCTTGATGTCGCAGCGCTCCTTTGACTGGTCCTGATCCAGGCAGGTCTCCAAAGCACTCTTTCAACTTGATGTGGATGGTAGAAGGTCTCAACTCTCTCTTGATACCTATAGCAACAAAATGTCTCTCTGCTGTTCTTCTATCTATGTTCTCTCTAGCAGATCTATGGGAGATTGTCCATTATATAGAAAATGAGGAGGGAACATGGATCCACTTTAGGTGGGGAAATGGGTTATCCCTTTGGGTGGTTCCACTTTTTTAGGAATAAAGAGCCCAAAGGGAGAAGGTCGGATCTATCCTCAGGAACAAACAACCAACTCTTTGCCACGAAGCTTCCAGATCTCGAAGCTTCACTTCCATTTTTAAAAAACTTCATAGAAGAGGATCGATGCAAGTATGATACTCATTCCAGCACTGATCGGCGCAACCCTAGACCAAAAAGCGGCCATCAGTGCGAGAAAGACACAGAGTGGGTGCACCGCTCTAGATAATTAGGTTTTCAAGGAGCTGCTTCAAGAATGGTCAACATAGAGTTTATTCATTGTGCTGAAAAGAACATGAAGGCATATTTTCATGATGGAAAATAGTCATAGGGGTCACTATTAGGGGTCTCCAAGATCAGGAACGGGGAGTATAGGTATAGTGACAAATTGTTGTGTAACACACACACATATATAAATTATCTCTCTTTTAAAGCAAAAACTTAATCACATTCATGGATGTGTGTAATATAATTTTAATTTTGATGACCTGAAAGACAATAGGAAACTGCAAGTGGGCCCTAGATTTGTCGTCAACCACACATCTTTAACCCAAAACCATAAACAGTTCTCAGGAGCACTTAGAAGGTTTCTGGAATGGAGAGGGGCGCTGTCATAATCAATTAACACCGTCAATTTGTTTGATGAGTGGTATCAGAAACTGCTCCCCAGGACCACTTCCTTGCATATACTCCATGCAGTTTGTGTCATTGAGGTGTCATTGGATCTGGGCCAAGAGTTTTGTGGACCATCGATTTTTCTGGCATTTGATGGATGAAAATGACCAGGTTGAGGAATGTTATCGTTATTTTCATTCAAGGTTTTACTAATCTCTATTTTCACTGAGGTATTTTCACCATTCCTGTCTGTGGAGATAGGTTGAGGACCTATTTGACATAGATATTATGAAGTGGAATTTCCTTGCATGAAGCTTAACTGAGTCTGAATTTCTTTTCCATATTATCATAGTTACCCTTTTGAATATGCAGATTAGTATGAATATCACTAACAACATTCATTGTAGAAATTTTACCAACCTCTATTGCCGGTGATGCTCCTGTATCAGTAGCAGTTGCAGTTGCAATAATTGCTTCAGAACCCACTTGTGGTGTGTCTGGAAAAGAGGAATTTCCTTGCAAGCACCCTAACTGAGTCTTATTTCCATCAACCATCGTAGCATAGTTATACTGACTATCCTGACAGAAATTAGACTGTAAATTAGTTTTCCTTTCAATATCTTAAGCAATTACAGTCTTCACTGCATTACAACTATCTGAACGGACCTATTTTTTATCACTTCTTTGGACATATGAAGATTTTTGAGTTTTTAAAGCACCCAATTTTGTGTGCTAAAAGGCCATAAATGAAGATTCAGGGTCTGATTTAACTTGTGGCAGAAATGGAGGAGCTGGAATGGATGTGATAGAACTCTTCGAGACAGTATTATACATCGAATTTGAAATTACTGAAGTGTTGGATGGTAAAATAACATTATAGTTTAGAAAACTAAAATTTCTCACAAAAACAAATTACGACATTGGACAAGGAACACCTGGGGGTTTCAATCTATTGCCCTGATTGATACTGCTTGGCCCCCTAGGCATAGGCTTGGGAAGAACACGATTTCCAGTAGATATTCTGTTTAAAGCATAAGAGAATGGTGCACGGATAACTTTATCGAATAAAAAATCCTAGTTTTGATGACGGCATTCTTAAGCCCGAGGGCTTTGAAAATTTTTTTACAGGCAAAACACTGCTAGAATTCCCTGGAGGATTATTGGAAATAAAAATAATACTATTGCTAACAATGTTTATAGAATAATCTTTTATAGGCAATTGCACTTCCATTGTGTTTCCAAGTTCTTGGTTCTGCTTGCCACATTGAGAAATTGTTGAATCTGCATATGTACGTGCCCCTGTGGTGGGAAAAAACTTGTCACAAGAAGTGTGAGACTAAAATTATGAATTGTTGCCTGTGAAGGTAGAAAAAACCATTAACGAATGAGATGCAGGTGTTCCCTGAAAAAACTACGCACGAGATGTACCGAGAAGGTTCCCATTTATATATGAATCTTGTGTCTCAGGTGCAACCTCCTTTTTCATTTCAAATAGATCCTTCCTTAGCTTTCCAAGAGTACAAGAAGAAGAAGTTGGACATTTTCATAACGCAAATTATCAGATGCAGAAGAATTTGGTGATGGAGAAGATTTAATTTTTGTATACTGACACTAGGACTTAAAATTTTTTGCAGAGCACCAAGGAAGGCTTCCATATCACGTTGCCAAAGCCCAAAAACATCCTCTATTTCATATACTGTAGCTATAGAGTTATATGCACAATAAATAACATGAAGGGAAAATATCATTGCGTCCAGTCTACTTTGTTCATTCCCATGGATGAGGAGATCAACTAGCTTTTTCAGGCCCATATCACCATCACCCCATAAAGACATCTTAATTTCCTGATGATTTTCCACTCCTAATATACATATACACATAGTACCCCATGCAATACATAGATTGGGAAGAGCTTTAAGAGTCCAAATAACAGTGTCAACATCTTCAATCTTGGATAAATCACTTAAAACAACTATTCTAGCAGTCTTCAGTAATAAAGGAAGACTTATGCAGTGTCTAATTCATATTTTGATATAAAGTGTCTTCCCCAATCCAGTTGCTTATTCAACATTTTGAAACTGTTTTCACTTATTTTTTTGTAGCTGCCCACTTTCATCAAAACTTTCTAGATGCTTTCCAAGTTCACAAAATACATATCCAAGTACACCAAAAACTGCAAACCAATTGTGTCTAATTGAGACAATTGACTTGGTTGAACCAACTCCACACTAAAATTTCACACCACTGAACTTGTTTCCAAAGAGTGTACTGCATGTTTCATCATTATCTTGTGTATCGTTAATATATAATGCAACAACTTCAGATATTAGAGATATGGCTGATGTAGCATGTGACAAAACAATATCAACAAAAGCATGGAAATGTTATTGTCTAGGATGTTGTTGTCTAGGATGCATTGCCTCTTCAAATTAGAGACTAAAGCGTCCCCTTGACAAGACAAATATGACGTGAATGATGTGTAAATTCTTAGAACTTTTAAATTGGCATCTTTCTGTTGTAATACACTGACTACCAGTATTATCAACATGGTTATCAATAGCTTCTCTTGCAACAACACCACAAGGTAGTTCACCACTACATTTTAATATTGACACCATTGAACTTTCTTTTTCAGTGGGACTGAATTTAGAGGATGATTTTATGCAACAGTCCTTGGGAAATACATGATTATGATCAGTTGTTGAGATGCCCAACACAAGTTACTTTTCCTTCTGTTCATTTTCAAATAATTCATAGACCTGCGATTGTAGAAATCATAGTGAAGCATTATTAGAATCATGACCAACATTATCCTTCCCCTTCTTGTATAAGTATCCAATCCACCCTGAACATTCTTTTGAATCTCCAAACAACTATGTGTGGGAGAAACATGAGATCCAATATTAACACATTTCACCTTTGTCTTGGTCTGTAAAACAGCATAACCTGGCTCCTCAAAAGTTTATGAACCTTGCATCATACAATCCACTAGCCTTATCATTGTTTCCAGTAGAATGGTCTATTACTTTACTTCTTTTTACAGTAGGAAACTTCTAGAAATTTCTTGGCTTCCTCTTTATCTCTTTTTGTGGGGTACATTCACATGTCTCTTTGCCAGTTTTGATCCCTCTTTCACCACAAAGCTCCTGTATATGTTGATCCTAAGTTGTAGTTCTCTCAAATTCATGAGAGATTAACGTTGGGTTTCCCACTTCATGATTATCAACCCTAGCAGCTGGACTAGATCCACATCCACCAGGGCTTGTGTTATCCATATTGATGTAATTAGATGTAGGATCAATTCCACATATTGAAGGGGAATCATCATCAAGCAGTCTTGGTGGAATTCTCCTAGGATTAGTAAGACCCCACAAATCCTTTTTTGTATTCTCATCTTCTAAGAGTTGATATTCATCTCTCTCTCTCTCTCTCTCTCTTTTTGATGACCTTCTTCTCTAAAAAAGTTTTGTTCTTTCTAGTTGGAAAAAATAAGCTACAATAGGGGTGATGGAGGATCTTCTTCACCTATAGGCTCCTAAAAAATTTCTATTTTCTCACCCAAAAGGTTCTCCAAATCCTCCGTGGTCAGAGGACGTCCATAGTCACCAAAAAGTGAAGGTGGACTACTTGTAGAGGTGGGGGTTTTAGGCAGAAATTTCCCTGAGTTATCCCTAGCTCTATGAGGCATGAAGTCATCATTGTAGCGAGTTGGGACAATTTTCCCAACCTTCATCTCACCAAGGCCTTGATTAGTACAAGAGACCTCCCTTTTTTTCAAACTGAGTTAGCATTATGAGTGGAGGCATCATTGCTGGCATTTTGCTTTAACCTCTATTCTATTAATAACCTATACATCTAAATATAAAATTCTGCTTGATAAAATGATTTCATCCTTTGTCAAACTGCGTTAGCATTACGAGTAGAGGCATCATTGCTGGGCATTTGCTTCTACCTCCGTTCTATTAATTACTTATACATATGAACGTAAAATTGTGCTTGATAAAGATGATTTCACCCTTTGTACTCTCTTCTCTTGAATTTTTG
This sequence comes from Pinus albicaulis, assembly GCA_034641835.2. NCBI lineage: Eukaryota > Viridiplantae > Streptophyta > Pinopsida > Pinales > Pinaceae > Pinus > Pinus albicaulis. The sequence continues at coordinate 106,183,875 of CM076574.1, forward strand.
TTTTCCTTTTCATTTGAGTCAAGTTCACATTGTTGAGGAATTTCATTATCATCACTCTAAACTAATAGCAACAGAGAAAAAAAATTCTCAACACCCTCTCAAAGGAATTCTTGCAATCTGACACTTGTGTCATTCAAGACTCTAACAAGTTCAAGTTGGTGATCTACTAACTAAGATACCCGTCCATCAAAAGAAACTATCCTTATGAATGTATTCATGCATAAAAAATTATAATTAACAAGCAACGGATTCTCATAACACATAATGATGTTATAAAAATTAAATTGTACAACATTAAAATTAAATTTAAAAAAACGCATCCACATGGAAGGAAATGAAATCCACATTCCAAAGCGAGAACATAAAAACCAAAATCAATCAAGATACCTTGTTCCCATAATTTCCATGAACTGCTGGACTTTGTCTCGATGTCCTCTACCTAGCTTATGCTGTGGGGTAAAAAATAAAAGTGAGAAAACCCAATGGAGAATATCTTCAATTAAGAACTGCAGAAGTTCAATTTTAACAGAAAAAAAAATTCAGCTAAAGTATACCTTACTACCTTTATATTGTTGCATCAACTTTTAGCCCATGATCAAATGTGACTTTGTCAAATTAGACAAACCAACTTACTAATGAGCTTTTTTGTCCTAAGTGTACAAATTAAGTGATCAAAGTTGGTTTGGTCTTGAATCTAGAAAATTAGTTAGTTGTCTTGGAGAGTGAAATGAAGAATGTGGGCATTTAATGTATAGTCCGCTATAATGGGCAGGCCAAGGTTTTAAACAATGTTTGAGTCCCATATAAAGGGTTGCATTAAGATTGGAGTTATTGAGTGTTGGTGGTTATCAATTGGATACAAAGCAACAAACAGATTCAAGATATTGATATTGGGCCTTCAAATGATCATTTGAAGGAGATATTACAGCTGTTTATTCTTTTTTTTGGAGAATTGAATCAAGAAGTAGATCAGCTGTCAAAAGAGGCTCAATTTTTTCCAACAGGTCTTTATCTCCTTCGATGAAATGAAGGAAACTGTTTCTTCATTGTCTGTTTCAACACTCTACAACTACTTATCGTCCTTTTTTTGTGCTTATATAGTTTGGGACCACTACAGGCCCAGTAGCTTGAGTTGTAGCATTGTTTTTGGACTTTGGAGGCCATTAAAAGCCTCATTGCAACATTTTTTTTGGACTCTAGAAACCATTTAGGGCCTTATTGGTTATGTATTTTGTCGATGATATCATTGATATGTATTTCACTTGGTTCCATTTTGATATATGCACCCTTACATGGTATATAGATTAGAAGACTTTCTATATTTTGTCTCTAATGGTTTGGAATCATGGTTTATAATCTTAAAAATATTTTTTGTCATTAAAAATTAATTATTTTATGTATTTTTTCCAATTCTAGTTTATTAAACCCAGTTCTATCTTAGTTTGATCTAGTTTTGGTTGGAATCATGGTTAGATATGTGGTCAGTTCCGATTTTTAAAACTATGCTCATATTAGATAATATATAGAAAGATAAAGTAGTACTTGGAATTTACCTCTCCGAAAATGTAACAAAACCATTGAAGGAGGAGAAAATCAAGCTTTAAATCAAGTCTTCAACGAAGAAAAGTAAACATACATGCTTGATGTTTGCAGTCCTTAACAAAGATTTCTGAAGAAAATTTACATTCTCTAAGATGAGTCCATACACCAATTCTTTTCTAAGGAACACTTCTTGGGGAAATCCAAATGATTCTTCCCCATATTCATAGATGACATCTCTAGTAAACTTGTTGGTGTAGACTAGTGCAACTCACCTTGGTGGATTTGAACTAAACACCTACTAGCACTAAACTAGTATAATAACCAACAACTTTGGTGATAACTGGTTGAGCTAACCTCTTAGACTGATTTTGTGCACCATTTGTAGAACAGATAAGAATTTGCACCCTTAGTGAAGAAAGTATTCTAAAAACAAAATAATTTCCTAGGCTGATATCTTCTCAATAAGTCAATTTTTCTCACAGTATTTTTATTTGGGAAAACATGTGCTTCTTTTGTCAGCAATCTTGCATATTATGGTTCATTTCATAGCATTTTTCTTGAATGTGGAATTGTGTATCCTGTAATTATCAATGTAAAGGAACAATATGAACATGTTGGGTGTTTGAATTTTGTTTTTCAGCTTGAGAAGAACATTTGGCTCATTGCACTAGCAACAAGTTGGACTAAACACGTAGATGATTGGTACCCTCAAGTTTCTACTAGTCATATAGGCACAAGTTCTATTATCTCAGCTACAAAATGAAGAGGTAATGGAAAGCAACCTCATAAAATCAATGATCCGTAGTGATGGCTACTGCAAAGGATGCTAGAGTTTTGAAGATTGTTTATTGGTGTAAAGGTGGAAGGTTCTCCACTCAAGTACTTTAGTTACTGCGTGCAATAACAAAGCAAGCTGGATGACGAGGTGTGTGATTTTCTGTAGATTGATTAATACATTCTAATTTACATTGATAATATTATCTCATCTTATTTCACTCTAATGTTACCACAATTTGTTTCATTTCAGAAGGATTAAGGAGAATACCTGGAATTTTTATGTATAAGGTTGTGATATCCATAGAAGAAGTAGACACTATACTTGGAGGGAAGCTGCTGAAATTTCTAGCACTGTGTCACTGCTTACACTTTAGGTTTGTATGTATTTCTTTTGTATTTAGTTGCTCTAAAGTATTTGACATATAAATGCAAACACTTAAGGAATTTAAGATCTGAAATTATTTCATTTATAACTTGTTGAGCACATTTATAGGTTAGGTATCTTAATGCTTATATCAAATGGAAAGATATTGTATACCCATAAGATCATTGTCCTGATTTTAAGGCTGTGGAAAAAGAGGGTGTTTCTTTTAGGAATGCTACGTTTTGTGGGAAAATATATGAAGGTGGTGAGGCTAAGCATTTATTGGACATTGGAAACCTATAAGACATTCCTATCTCTATTGTCAAACATGGTAGAAAAATTGAAGAGACTGAAGGTAGTGTGTTCCATGTTTCCTTCGATCTATTCATATATCTTTGTTCCCTTTCATTATAATGTGATGGCCTTGTGATGTGCTGAAGTTTTCTGTTATTTTCTTGATTAATAAATAATGTTTGGCTTGAAGAAAGTTTGTGTTAGAAACGATTCTGGTTTGAAGCAAGTTTATGCTAGCAATGGGTATGTGAAGAAGGAAGTGACCAGGTGCAATCTTGTGTTATTGAATACAAAAACAATATAGATGTTGGCCTACTTGTTAGCCTGAGTATGTCCTAAAAAGAGTCTGATTCCCATAAGTCACGGGGATTAATCCTCCTTCAAGTGCTTTAGGAAGTTAATCAATGTAGAGTACACCATCATAGCTGCAAGCATAACCGTTTCGTTCCTCATGGTTTATTCTAAACTAGCAGGTATTTCTCACCTTTATATTTTAATCATTCATCTATTGCATCTTGTGCTTTGGGATTCTTCATTGGTAGTCACATGGACACATTGTATGAACCCATCACAACTACACTAATTATAAATTCTAATGAAACTAGAGTATGGAGTCTGACTCACTACTATTGTGCACCATAATCCCATGACTATTATTACCAACAATACTAATTCTAACTACTAACAAAGATAAAGGATGGCCTATTAGCTTATGCAGCGAAACACCACTTAATGCTCGTTTTACCTTTTCAAATATTTTATGACAAAACTTTGATTGAGAGTATCTATTCAGCCATATTTTCCCAACTCTGGCACCTCCACAAGTAAGACATCCCAAAATCCCCTAGGGATGATTAAGAGTATATATTCATCCAAATTTTCCTTATACTATCATTTACCCAAGTGAGATAGTGCACCAGGGACAATTAAGAGTATCTATTAAGCCAAAATTACCTTAATACTCGTACCTACCTAGGTGAGAAAGCCCACTAAGGATCGATTAAGTAAGAGTATCTATTCAACCAAATTTTCTAAGGGAATTTCACCTGACCTGGTGAGATAGTCCATTAGGAGAAATTAAGAATATCTACTCAACTAAATTTTCCAAATACTTGCACCTAACCAGGTGAGCTAGTCCACTAGGGGCAGTCAAGAACATCTACTCAGATAAATTTTCCCAAGACTTGCACGTACCCATGGGACTTTGGCTAAGGAACAAAAACACCCTTGTTTCACCACCAATCTAAGCGTAGATTGACTTTATTTTGTATCTCAATATTCAATTGATGCATTTTAAGTAAATATTCCTCTTATGTTTTTCCTATAGTCGGTGAAATTTCTGGTATATGATTTGGAAGTCGAAGGATAATCTGATACAAGTAACTAGAACCTTCCCATGGGACATCCTGCTAGAGAGATTAAGACTATCTATTCATAAAAATTTTCCCAAGACTTGCAACTACCCAATTGAGAAGGCTCACTAGGGATGAACCTACTAAGGCAATTGAGAATATATATTTAGAAAAAATTGTCCAGGACTTGCAGCTACCCAGGTGAAATAGCTCACTAGAAAAAAACATGTTTAGGGGAATTTGAACCTTGGTTGGGGAATAACAACACCCATATTTTACCAACCAACCAAACCCAATTCAAATTGTATTTGACTCTATGTGTGTATGTTTTTTTCTTTTCAACTCTTTTCTCTCTTTCTGCTTCTTGTGTGTGCTCTTGGAAAAGTTGATACAAGTTCAAACCCACTGGAACCATCCATGCAAATTTTGTACTATCCCCATAGCCAAGAACATATTGTACTAGAGTCAGAGAACTAGGAGATATATCTTTTCCATGTCTATCTTTACCTTCACATATGGTCATCGATTAATTTTTTGTTGGTTATCACATTCACTACTACAATATATGGTCAAATGCTGAAAGAGTTTGTCTATGGAAACTAGATCATTTATCACCTAAGCAACTCAACTTGTTTTTTTTTTTTTTTGGTTTCCTAGACTATTTTAAATTCCTACAAGGCTCATGGAAACAATGAGTGGTATCATTGCATTTCAAGGCTATATATAACCCCCTGAAGACAGGGATTGCGTATGGGAATAAAATAGTTAATCACGTAGACAACTTAATTCACTAAGATGCTAAGTTTTCTTAATCTCCTACAAAATGCGTGATGGTTTTTTGTATTAGGGAAATAATATGTTGTCATTTTTTTTTTTAAATCACCATGAAAATGGTCATTAAATTTATGAAAGGGTTCAAAGTTGTGCCACTTTGTAATATCAATTTTCTAAATGCAAGCCATGTTCTTACAGAATATGTTCCCAAAAGTTCTTTTATACTGAAAAATAGAGGCAAAATTATCAATGGGAAATAAATAATCATTTTGCAAGCCCCTCAAAGTGTTTTAAGGTCTACTCCTAATTTTCCTCACCAGTAATTTTTTTATTCAAGGCTAAACATATTCATAAAATTATAAATTGTCTCAGGATAAATGGGTTGTTTCAGTGGTCACGATAACTGTAAACTGCAGATCTATCACTCAAAATCTTTACAAATGCTAGGGCATCTTCTCTACCTATGGAAGAGAAGCTCCGCATTAAATAGAGAAGTATTCTTTTGGTCCTATAATATGCTAGAGCTTTAAAGATAGTAATATATTTACATAATGGACATTCAAAGATAGGTAGCGTAGCAATTGTGACCCAAAATTCATAGAAAAGACTTCCTCTTTTTTATTTTGTCTTTGAAAGTACATTACTTTGCAGTTGGCTAACACTACCTATTCCATATTGGTGTAGGATATAAATCTTCATAGCACAAATATACATTTTTCCGTCTTGATTTATTCATTAGAGCATATGCATATTTTACACATAATAGTTAAAATTAGTTCATATAGATCACAATCTCAAACTTGTTCTAAGACTTCTTATAGAATGGAATAAATGTATTCTACTTGTATGTTTGGTACTTCCCAACACTTCATTTACACCTCCACCGGATGTTCATAACTTCTATAACCATTAGGTAGGTACTTGCAACTTCAATGTTATTTTGCTTGTTTAGTAAAATATTTGCCAAGTCTTTACAAAGTTTTATAATTTCTTGAAAGTTGTATAATTTGGAATTTATAAAGCTTCAAGGTTTATGTTTTTTAAGTCTAGTTCTTTAAAGGGTGTTAGCTCAATGGAAGAGCACCTTCTTTACAAGCAAGAGGTTGGTGGTTCGATTCCATCGTGCCCTGATATTCATATGGAATGGTGACAAAGACTCTTTTGACCATCACCTATGAGATTATGGTGACATTTTTTGACCCTCACCAATGAGCTTATGGTGACATTTTTTGACCCTCACAAAAATATGAAATGGTGAGGGTCAATGACTGCCACCATATATATGCATCAATAGAGACGACCATGAAAGGTCCATCACCATAAATCATTTTTGTTTAAATGAAATGGTGACGGTCACTATCTGTCATTACAATCATTATTTGTGACAGACCTTGAATGTTTTATTTTGGGGAGAGGATTTAAAATATGATAACATCATGGATCGACGTAGGTATCCCATATCGGGACAGCGCCGAACTGCCCTTTTTACAACAGGCAGGTCGCCGATCGGCGCTGCTATTTTTAAAATAGCCGCGCCGATCGATGGGCAGAAAAACACATGAAAACTCCTTAATAAAAACATTTCAAGCCAACTTTTTGAGCCTAAACAGTGACAAGGAACTTGTTGAATGTTGTTGCAGGGAAGAAGAGCCACCAATCATGGCGATTGAGTGGAAAGAAAGAGATCATGATTAAGTTGATTAGGCACCTATGCAGAACAGAGCTTGCACGGATGCATTGAGGAACTGTGGGCTCCTCAAATTATTTATGACCTCGGGCATAAGATCCCAACCAGATCTTCTACAGTATCTGATTAATATCTGGGATACAGACCGAGAGAGATTCATTCTTGGTGACCAGGATCTAGAAATTGAAGTGTCAGATATCTACTTCATCACTGGCCTCTCGCATAGAGGGTCAAGAGCATGGTTTTTCGGAGCCAAAATCATGGGCGAGCGTATGGACATGCTCATTGGGAGAGCATGCTCCAAGGAAACATGATCCTCGAGTGGCAAGATAGCCATAAGCACGGTGAATGATCTAGCACTCAAGGTAGTGATATACACTATCACACGCGTGGCTGGGGCACAAGCGCCAACCATATAGCTCTACTCTATCAAGACTTGGATTTATTCCATTTCGTAATTTTTTTGTCCAATACTAATCTCTATATGATAATTTTATCTTATTTTTATAATATTCCACTAATATGAGACTTAAATAAACTTAGTATATCCTCTTCAATATTCCAAATTGGACTTTTCAGAATATTTGTATTTGAACTTATTTGATTATATATTTCTCTTCTTTTATCTTTTTAAGTTATCACTAAATTGAAACAAAATAATGTCCTCGAGAGCCATTTCATAATTCTTCCAATCAAATTGAACCAACTCATTTTTCGTAGTTATGGAATAATTTTGTATTTTCATCACTTTGGGCCAACCATATAGCTCTACTCTATCAAGACTTGGATTTATTCATTTTCGTAATTTTTTTTTTCCCATTCTAATCTCTATATGATAATTTGATCTTCTTTTGATAACATTCCACTAATATTAGACTTAAATAAACATAGTATATCCTCTTCAATATTCCAAATTGGAATTTTCAGAATATTTGTATTTAACCTTATCCCATTATATATTTCTCTTCTTTTATCTTTTTAGGTTATCACTAAATTGAAACAAAATGATGTCCTCGAGAGATATTTCATAATTCTTCCAATCAAATTAAACCAACTCTAGAAATTCCATTTTTGGACACAAAATTGATTAGAATTAATGGGGCCTAAAGGATTTTCCACTAGCTTCCTCATTTGGAGGAAAGATGGGACATGATGGGACATTCCATCTCCAATCCATGTTTTGGGATTTCTAATTCAACAAGAACATTTTCATCCTAGAGGAATCTATCTAATATTTTTGAGATCCCCCCCCTACACTTTTTTGAGTACTTCTACAAGTAGGCTTAATTATCAAGGGTTGTATATTACATATGCTTGATTCCTCCATTATGAAGCAAAATATCATCCAGGGGATCCATTCTTCCATTTTCCCCTATACTTAACCCTGAAATATAATGCCCCCTCCAACAAAGTATGAAATTTTCCTTCCTCACAACATGATATTAATTAAAAAAACACCCCATAATTATTTCCTCATTGAAAAGGCTTATAAATATTGAGGAAATTAAATATTCTATTTATCTAATGAAAATCTTGCACAAATTTCCAAAGTGAGGAAAGCAGTTTTCATGGATTTCAATGACTTGTACCATCTAAACACCAATCCTCTATATCTCCCCATTGAACTAATAGCCCCAAAACACTAACTAGGGAAAGAAACCAACATTAACCCCATGGTTTTGGCTTCCTCTATAATAGCCTCTTGAATTAGCACGATCTTTGGTTTTTGTACACTAATGACTCAATTTAGGGAGTTTCTCTTATGGGAACTCACAAAACTCCTAATGTTGTAGGAAAGAATGGGATTTACTTGCACTAAGGTCCCTTATATAATCATCTGCATATTTGAATTTACTTCTGTTTCTTCATACACCTTGGCCTAGTTGAGAGAGGATTTCCTTCTAAGTCTTGTATAGAGACCATGATGATCATGACCAATATGGCCTCCTTGCACACCCTAATCATTAACTTCTAAACCCTTTTCCCTTATTGATATGAGCTAATATTTTATACTGCTAGTTGAAACAAATTCCTCATTTGATTAGTAAGTAGTGTTGATGCTATTGATGCTCTAAGTTATCTTCTTCTGAGCTACTAATTTATTCTTCCTTCTAATCACCATGCTAGGTTCACTTAGGGTTGTTGTCTCATCTCTACTAGAATTTTACAGTTTAGATTAACCACTCCATCTCCCCTTGTTGGTAAGGTGATTTCACGGTGGTCTCCTTCCTACAAGGAAGATTTTGATAAACCTCCATCTTGACCACTTTGAACCTCTAGATCAACCAATGTAGGCATTGATTCCATCTTTGTGATATTTTTTTGAGGATTATTCCTATTCTATTTCACATCTACAAAGTTCAAGGGAATTATCCTTGGGTATAAATTTATCCTCTTTACCAAGACATCATGCTATCCTCTTGGAAAACATTTAAATTATAACTCTTCCCATGGCCCGTGATGGATTCCATTACCCTTATTATATGATCCTGTTGACAAGGGGAGGAAGTCCCAACTGCAACAAGTTGAGTATTGGCCCTATTAGGGTCACAATTAGACCCTTTTTCGTTTGAGTGGTTGTATACTCTCTGGAACTAAGGCCCAATTTCCTATTCTAACATAAACTATAACTAAAATAAACTATTCTAATGATAAAATTAAACTAAAATTAGGGGAAATATATGACGCAGATTAAATATTTACAATTATCTATAAAAAATATACATAATACTATGGATGTGTGTTAGATTTGATTTGATGGAGCACATAATAGTGAGGGTGGTGGGATTGGGAATTCATTGAAACATAATATTTAAAGGAAAATTTTATGTGTGTTTGAATCTGGTTGGAATTTGGGTCCAGCTAACCACACAGGATTTTATACATAATCCATACTTCTTGTCTATCTTAACTTGACCCAATCTAAATATAAATGATATTTGGTAGCCTTTTCTATAGATTTATATCTACACCTTTCTTAACCATAGAGGTTTTGTCCAAATTATTGTCTTCTAAAAATGTGAAATATCCTACCAACAGGGAAAATTTTAGGGGCTAATATTCGCAGGTGGGCTAATGTTCCATGTTTTTTCCAAAATAAATATTCGCCAATTTCCATTTTTCTAAAAATGAATTCGCCCAAATTTTATAGTATAAAATTATTTTACCTTAAAAATTCGCCAATATTACATATTGTCTAATATAAAATAATTAGAAATATAAAAAAATTTAGAAAATTATCATCAAAAATTTTAAAATTTGGATATTCGGGACTAGTAAGATTCGCCAAGGTTGCTAAAATTTAAGATAAACTTCCATTCTTAAAATTTTCCCTGCCTACCAATCTTATTAGCAATCAAGGTGAGGGCCCATTCCAACAACTGTAGAGGTAATGATTGAAACTTGATTCGTAGTGCTTTGATGTCTTCCTTTCTCTTATAGGATCAAATAATGGGGTGCAATACTTGAGTGAGAAGATTTATTTATCCTGGCATAACTTACTCCTTAGAATACTTTCCTTTTCCTTGGAAAATTAGAAAGGTTAACCATGAGTGAAGAGATGATAAATCAAGGAGTAACCAAGTTGTTGATTCTATGCATTAATAATATATATGCTCATCAAGTTCTCTAAGGTTAGTCTTCCATAAAATTTTCTTAGCAAAGTCATAACCTAATACAAATATATTTTCCCGATTAGCACATATTGTTCAATAATCAACTTCATTATTTCCACTCTAAGTTCGAATCACTTAGGTTTTTCCCTCTTCCTTCTATCCAAATTATTTTAACTCTTTCCCAATTCTATGGTCACATTATATTAACCATTGCATGCTTGAGACCCCCCTTTCTAATAATGTCATTCTAATTTTGCAATAACTTGAAGGAGAAATATATCTTGATCTAGGATTTATTGTTTTCCTCACCAGTTATTTGCCATGAGGAGAACATGCGACCCACTTGATGCCTCAAAATATTGGAAATACATACTTTCATTAACATTTATATCATTTATTTAAGAGGGTTATCTAAATCTAGTTTTCTTAGAGGTGGGAGACAATCCAAGTTCCTATGTACATTTGTACCTATGGCAACCCATGGGGAGCCAATTTTTTATTTTCCTTTTCAAATTGAACATGTGTATGCCTACATTCCATCATCAAGAATTCCCAAAATACATTGGTAAACCTTGAACTAACTACCCTTAAAAAAGAATGGTTCAAGAACTACATAACCATTCCTTAGAGCCATTTATTTATTTTCATGTTCTTGATGATTATTTCACATACTATTTTTTTTGTACTTCTTTGAATTTTACAATTCTTGAGCATGTAATGGACTCACAATTCCTTCGCTCCCATAATGGATAGGTTTCCAAAATTTCCTCTTAATGTAAATATGTGACTTTAGAGAAGATCAGAGAAGATAAATAAAAATAATTTCTACCCATAATTTATAAACTTGGAAATGTTGTTTCAATACCATGATATTGGGAATCACTTAGTGGGAAGATCTTCATTACAATGATTCTATTCATTAAATATCCACTGCAAACCATGAAACATTTAACCCAAGAATGTGCATAGATTGAAATTATTTGTAACAAATGCTACAAAAAATGAAAAATTTGATACTAAAATGCATGGGAGTTCTCTTATGTACTTAGAAAACCCAAATTATATCTCATATTTCCTTCAAAATAAGTCAAATGAGTGAAATAATAATGTGTGTTTGAGAAATCAAGTGTTGGCATTATGGTGTGCATGGTTTTAGCTAACTGATGTTGGCACAGGTTCATGATGGCAACTAGCTCATATTTTCATTGAATTCAACCCTATGTATTCTGGCTGATGTTTGGATGCCTTCAGATTGTGAATATTTGTATTAGCTTTGAGATGGTTATGTTGGCATTGATGTCAATTGTATGATTTCAGCCTTGGTGATTTAGCTTGTTGGTTTTATGGTGTTCATGAATGGAGTTTCCAAACTTGATGACTTGGCATACTAGGCCTTCATCTAGGTCTTCATGCCTATGTTCATGAGGATGAATTTTTACAGCAATATGTTGGCTTGATGAGGATGCCACATAGATGCTTCAAAAGTGTACATGTGTTGCATCCTGTGCATATGTTTGTTGGATATTGGAGGACTTGTTGGCGCTATTTCCAACCTTGTTTGTTGGACTTTTTGGTCAACTTGGAAGTGACACTTGGGAGACATGTTTGATCCACTTGCAGAGGTGTCACTGAGATTAACAAAGGTTTGGAGGAATTTATAGATGCCGGAGAAGGTGATCCAATAGGTGGCAGAGGTTCGCAATTGAAGATCATTGTTTTTTTTGATGTTTTTCCCTAGTATCCCCCATGTAGGATTATGTATGCAACTAAAATGATCCATTCACTGCGAGACATTCCTGTGCATGCAACCAATCATTTTTATCTAGTGTTGTGCGCACGGCTGAAAGAAAATATGAGAAATCCTCTGCATTCCTCGTGCAAATCAAATGAAAATTGGCATGGAAATTACTAGAGACTTCCAAAAAAAGTTAGAAAGGTCAGGAATGGTTTAAAAATTTCCTCCAATGATGTGAACACATTTAATACACAAGTAGTGGGGTTAGTGGATCGATTTAGTCCAACTTTTGCACTCTTGATCACAACCCCAGGGCCAATTACGACGTCCATATTTTATACATTTTATTTTAGATTTGTGTGATGGTTGGCTGTGTGTAAGAGTGAGTTAGAGAAGGCTACATAGAGGAAATAAGATTTATACATATATATGAGGATAGATGTTTTAGTGTGTGAGGCTAATGGCAGTGTTTTAGTAGAATTCTGAAGCAATGCATCAATATTAAGATCATATTTATATTTTCTATAGAAAAGTTTTTGTTTGGAGGATTGAAGTCAAGATTATGTTGCTAGATAGTCATAGTTTTGATGCATGGATATGAGCCACTATTTTTCTTTTGTTGAGAGCATGTTTGTGGTGGTATTTGATTTGATTTATTAATGGTGTATTGTTGTTGAGAATTGGATTGCAGAGCTGAATTATTTTTGAAAAGAGCATCTTGGATCCAGTATGAAAATAGATGAAATGAGTTCCACATAGTGTAGAGGAGTAGTGACTTCATGAGAGTGGAGTAGAGATATCAAAGATTTAGCTAAAGGAACAATTTCTCCATCCAATCAGTGTTGGGAGAGGATCGTTGATTGTGATGGCCTTCAATAGATGGAAGTCCATAGATATGTGAAAGAGCAGTCTTCTGAGCTGATCAGTGGAATCAATTCTCTTGGATGATTGGTGTTGGTCTATTTTAAATGAGGTCAAGTCTCTAGGATGTCAAAGTTAGCTAAATATGTAAAATAAAATTTTCTTGACATAATAGAGATTCAGAGAAAAGCAACAAAAACAAGGGTGGTTTTTCTCTTGGAAGGGTTTACATAACAAATCTTGAGTCTCATGTGCGATGATGATTTTTTTGGTTGTGCTTTGATGATTTTATTTTAATATATGTTGCTTATATGTTTACATGTTTATTTTTTACTCATATCCTGCTAACATATTGTGAGTTTCCACATTAAAAAGTGTATAGGTTAATTGAGAAGTAATAAAAGGAAGAAAATTGATAATAAGTCACACTAGTGATTCACCCCCCCCCCCCCCTCTCAGTATTGCTGAAAGGTTTGAAATAGTTGGTATAAGAGCATGGATCTCAGTTGTAGCTTGATCGCTGGAGAGTAGATCTAGGGTTTGACGGCATAAATTTGCATTTTTTTCAGAATGAGTTCTCAAGGAATACCTGTTCTTACTATTGATAATTTCAAGGTATGTCAAGAAAGTGTGAAATATAAATTATTTTCTTGTGGATCTAACTTGCGGAGTTTGTTTTAAGAATGATTTCATGGAGATTAGCCTTCATCTAAAGTATTGAAGAAAAATTTTCAAGCAAGGAGAATTATTTTCGAAAATATCCATAATGAAGACTTAGAGAAAGTTGGAGATTTGAAATCTGACAAAGAGGTTTGGGATAGATTGCATATGTTATTTAGAGAAAGTTTAAACAATAGTGATGAAGAGTTTGAGAAGAGCAGTAAAAAGAAGAAAAATAAGAGATCCAAGAAGAAGGAAACTCTAGTTGAATCAACTGTGAAAAATGACAACAAATATGAAGGTATAAGCCGTAATGATTTACTTTTGAGTTAAATTTCTGATAGTGGTATTGAAAATGATTCATATTTAGTTAGTGAAAAAGATGATGGTCACAATTATATGATACTTAAGGCTGAATATGAATCTGCCATGGTTGTCATTGATGAGTTTTCTAGTGAAATTGGTATACTAACATATGTATGAAAGGAGCATAAGAAGAAATTGCAGGTTGGTAATGAAAAGGAGAAAAATCTCAAGGAAGAGATCACTACTTTGAGGACATAACTATTGGAATCGAAAATAATAGAAGATGTCAATTGCAACAAGAAAAAGGTTAGGAAGGATTATGTTGAAGCACTTGAAGGTGTGATTGAAAAATTGAGAAAGGAGCTTTAAGAAAATAACCAACAAATGGATAAAGTGTAGAGCACCGTAGCAATGAACTTATCTGGAAAAAATATTAAAAAAGGAGAGACAATTTTGCATACAGGAAGGAATAACCAAGTAGAACCAAAGAAGCATGTGACAAAGAATGTGGCCAGAAATAGCAGTAATAAAGGAGAGAAAAAAAATCCACCAACAACAACAAATAAGAGAACCAAGGATACCATTCACTCCTAGGATTGATGGTGGCAGATTTTAGAGGAGAAATCAAAACTCCTTTGCCCCCTTGATGGACGAGATCAAGTGCTTCAACTGTCATAATTTTGGTCATGTAGCAGTTGATTGTAGGAGGAGAATACATACATCCATGCAACAGTATGATCAACCAAGAGAAGGACCTAAATTTAGGTATACAAGTTCTTTCAATGGTCCTTGTTTTGCTTGTAACATGTTTGGGCATAAATGCATTGGCTACAAATCTAGAGTGAGAAGATGGAGGTATAGTATGAACAAAAAGAGATCATATCCTTTGGCTACATATATTGGTCATATAGAGTGTTATGTGTGTCATAAGTTTGGGCACATGACCAAGTTGTAAGATGCCTAACGCCTTGAGGTTTTCCGTTCAAAAGCAACAGACAAAAGAGAATGCGCAACCGAGGAACCATCCAAGGAACACATGGAAGAAGAAGGAACAACAACTTGGAAGATGTGGCATTGCACTTTGTTCGCATGATGAGGATGACATGTGGTATATTTATGAAAAATTATCACACCATATGTCAGGAGATAAGAGAAAATTTTATTTTTTCAATTGAACCAAGACTGACAGTGTTGAGTGTGAAGGAAATGAAACAACAAGAGTGTTGGGAAGCAATAAATCCAATATTGGTGAGAAGAGGACAAATGCATATGACTTTTGGCTCATTGAAGGTCTAAGGAATACTATTTTGAGTGTGATCCAAATGGTTGATGGAGGAAAGGAAGTGATTTTCAACTCCAAAGGTTGCAACATCCAGTAAGAAGGATCAAAGAGAGTGATTGCAAGAGGATTCAAGACCCCATATAATGTGTATTTGTTGAAGGGAAGAGTGAAGAGCAAGAAGATACCAAGGGAGTACCCTTCCTCATCAGATTCAGAGTAGGATAGATCAACCCATACTATAGTCCATTCTTGCATGATATATCTACTTGACTACAGAGGTACATACGAGACTAGCATGGTATCAAGGGGAGCATTGGGAGCTTGAAAAGTTCTAGCAACAATGAGTTTTGAGCCAGTTATTCCATGAATTTTTAGATAAATTGGATCACTTCATATGAGGTATATCATGATCAGGGGGAACTATGCATGGTATGATGTTTTCCTAGATTATTTGGCATATTCTTCATTGTTTTCACTGAAATTTTTGTAGCAGATTTGTGTGTTCTTTCATGAGGGAAAAGGAGTATATTTTTCAGCCACATACATGTTTTTGGTTTCCACTAAAAATTAGTTGAAAATATCTGCAACCATGCATAGAATGTGCTCATTTATTCAGCCATGTATAGAAATGACATGAGACATGGAACAACCATGTATAGGCTATTATATGCAGTTTATTACAACATGTATTTATCATTGATTCATCATTTTATGTTGGTAGAGGGTCGAGTCATTTGTAGATTGAGTCATCATGGTGATAGGATTGTTATGAGGAGTATCATGAGTCTAATTTGTAGCCACATGTATGGGATAATGTTTATTTAATAATCATGATATGTCATGTATTTGTGTCACTTGTCCATAAGAGATGATGATCATAGAAACTATGTAATTCATTGAAAATCCATGTAAAATTCTCATGAAGCCATGTACTTTTATTGTTGTATCTTTAGGTCATTCAGTTATGAGTCATGAGGTCATGTTATGGTCATGTAACAGTCATATATGAGGTTTTTGTATTGTTTCTACAACCATGTATTTATCATGTATATGCTATTCAATCATGGTCATTTGGATTCTATTGTCTATATGGTGCTTCTATTTGTCGGAAGGAAGCATTCCTTGCAATGAAAGCGGTTCACTACAACTTTGAGATGTTGGAGATGGCATTTTTTTAGGAGGAGAATATATTTTCTCTTGTTTACTTCAACCATCCATTGTCGGAATTATGATCCACTTTGAGGTGTTCATGGTGTGCCTCATACTATGCTATGAATATTGGGGCTATTGGCCTCATGTTTCGAGAAGAGATGTTTGGAAGTTGCTGCTATGTGGCTGATATGGAGAGATGGATTGATTCTCATGTGCATATTGTTGCATACACTTGATGCTGCTCATATTTTCTTGTTTCCTCATGTGCATATTGATGTTGTTGCTAGAGGTTGTTGGTTGGATATGCTGATATGATGATTGTGATGCTTATTGCTAGTGATGTTGAGAGGCATGGATGTTGATTGACATTCATTACTTTTCATCCATGTGGAGGTCATATGATTTAGTGTTATGATTAATTTCTTGCTGCCTATTCATATGGATTTGTCCCTTTTCCATTGATATCAAAGAGGGAGTGATAGAGGAGATTTTTCTGGAGTTTGTGTATGGTTTCCATCAATGCCAAAGGGGGAGATTTTTGGAATTATGGTGTGCACGGTTACAACTAGCTAAGGTTGGCATAGGTTCATGATGGCAACTATCTCATGTTGGAATTAATGTAAACCTTATGATGTCAACGCTATGCAGTCTAGTTGATGTTTGGATGCCTTTAGATATGTATGGTTGCAACTAGTTGTATTGACTTTGAGATGGTTATGTTGGCATTGATGTCAACTATATCACATAATCCTTGATGATGTATCTTGTTGGTTGTATCGTGTTCATGGATGAATTTTCCACACTTGATGAGCTGAAATACTAGGCCTGCATCTAGGTAATCATGCTTATGTTCACGATGATGACTTGTTGTAATAGTGTGTTGGCTTGATGATGATTTTGCAGAGATGATTCAGTAGTGTACACATGTGTTGCATCTTGTGCAAATGTTTGTTGGAGAGTGGAGAACTTGTTGGCACTCTTGTCAACCTTGTTTTTCGGCCTTTTTGGTCATCTTGGAATTTAAACTTGGGATACATGTTTGATCCACTTGCAGATGTGTTACTGATCTTAGAAAAGGTTTGGATGCGTGTACACATTCTGGAGAAGGTGATCCAAAAAGTGGTAAAGGTTCAAAGTTGAAGATCATTTTTTTTCTTATGTTTAGCCCCAATCACTCCCATGCAGGCTGATGGATGCGATTGAAATGATCTAGTCACTGGGAGACATGCCTATGCATGCAACCTGCTGAGTTTAGCCAATGTTGTGCATGCGACAGAAAGAAAACATGAGAAATAATTTGAATTCCTCGCGCAAATCAGATGAACATTGGCATGGAAATTTCAAAAGACTTCTATAACAAGTTGTAAAGGTCAAAAATGGTTTGAAAAGTTCCTCTAATGATGTGAACACATTTAGTGCACAAGTAGTGGGGTTATTGGATTTATTTAATCCAATTTGTGCACTCTTAATCCCAATCCCACGGCTAATTACATCCTCCATTTTTTATATACTTGATTTTGGAGCCGTGTGATGGTTGGTTGTGTGTAAGAGCGAGTTAGAGAAGGCTGCATAGAGGAAATAGGCTTTAGACCTAGTTATGAGGATATATGCTTCAGTATGTGAGGGTAATGGAAGTGTTGTAGAAAAATTCTGAAGCAGTGCATTAGTATTTAGATCAGACTTATATTTGTTGTAGAAGAGTTTTTGTTTGGAGGATTAGAGTCGAGATTATGCTGTTGGATAGTCCTAGTTTTCATGCATAGATATGAGCCACTATTTTTCTTGTGTTGAGAGCAGGTTTGTGGTGGTATTTGATTTGATTTATTAAGGGTGTCTTGTTGCCAAGGCTTGGGTTATAGAGATGAATTATTGTTGAGCATAACGTCTTGGATCCAATATGAAAATAAATGAAATGAGGCCCATATAGTGCAGAGGAGTAGTGACTTCATGAGAGTGGAGAAGTGATATCTAAGCGTTAGTATGAATCTTAATCGCAAGTGTGCGAAAAAAGACCACTTTAGCTGCGCTTAACAAACAACCCTAACAACAAAATATGGCTGCCAATATCTTCAGATTTTCAATTAGTTGATCAAGATAAATGCTGCAAAAATCTATATCTATGCATCAAAATACATTAAGCAGTAAATAAAACAAGATTTACTCCATGCATCCAATAGACAAGACAAGAATATGTTGAATGAATTTTATATTAAGGGCACCTGGGAGGAAAACATAGAAGGATGTTACCAGTTCTTTTCAATGGATGGGTTTTTGTAAGTCGTCAGCACTTCAGATCTAAAATTCCTCTCTCTTGATGGTGTACAAAACCCAGACAAAAAGGAACTCAAAGGGAGCTCACAAGAAAAATGATGGAAAAATATGACAGTGATGGTGGATCAAAGTCAGACCAAAAGTATAGATCCAGAGTGATCTTAGGCAACAAAAGGTGACGAATGAATGGAAAAACCCTTCTATTTATAACAAAATATTGAGTTAATCTAGATATTGGTGCATAATTAAAATATTATTAGCCAAATCAAGATCCAACTTTTATGGAATATTTTATTATTTTTGTTGGAGGGAAAAGGAATTTGACTTGGGTCAAACCCCTTTATTTGTAAATAATAATTAAATAAATGATTTATTTACCATTTTAAGGATGTGGTTGAGTAATAATTAAATAAATAATGATTTATTTAACTATTTATGAGTGATTTTGTCAAATTTAACAAGGAATATTATTTAAATAATGTTTAAATAATTATTCCTAGAAAATAATAAGATAAATAATAATTTATCTAATTGATTTTCCTGTTTTGGGTTAAGTATGAC
The DNA here is from genome assembly GCA_034641835.2 of Pinus albicaulis. NCBI lineage: Eukaryota > Viridiplantae > Streptophyta > Pinopsida > Pinales > Pinaceae > Pinus > Pinus albicaulis. The sequence goes on from CM076574.1 coordinate 106,203,107, forward strand.
CAGGAATTTTAATTAAACTAATGTTTAACTAATTATTCCTTGAGGGAAATCAAACAAATGTGGATTTATTTAATATTTCCTCATGGGGTTTTCTGTTTAGACCATAAACAACTTAATAAAGGTGTTTTACTAAGTTATTTTTCATAGTGAAAGAAATTTTACTTAGCGTAAAATTAGTCTTACATGGTGTACTTAGGTCCATCTAATAGTCACAGGTTAGATGACCAAAAAATGGTGTAACACTAAGCTTCAGTGATAGGAAAAATTTCTCCATCCAATCGGAGTTGGGAGTGGATCATTGATCGTGGTGGCCTTCAGAGGATGGTAGTCTGTAGATCCATGAGATAACACATTCTTCGAAGTTGATCAATAGAATCGAGTCTCCTGGCTAATTGGTGTTGGACTATTGTATATGAGGTTAAGTCTCCAGGCTAATCGAAGTCATCTAACTATGTAAAATAAAAATTGCTTGACATATAAATTCAGAGCAGAGCAACAAAAGAAAGGGTGGATTTTCTCCCAGAAGGGTTTTCACCAGAAATATTGTGTCTCATGCGTGATGATTATTTTTGTGGTTGTGCTTTGATGGTTTTATTTTAGTATACACTGCTTATATGTTTACATTTTTATTGTTTACTCATATGTTGCTAACATATTGTGAATTTATGCAATAACAAGTGTGTGATTCAATTGAGAAGTAATAAAAGACAAAAAATTGATAATAAGTCACACTACTGATTCACCCCCCCTCTTAGTAGTGCTCAAAGGCTTCCAACATCAAGTTAGAGTTTGAGGCGTTTTTACAATTATTAGGTTTAATTTTGAAGTAATTCCACATTAGCAATTAGGAACTTTTGGTCACATTCTTGGTCTGATTGGGTATTGAAACAAATCCTATTATTTTCCTATTTGAATGCCCTAAATGGGTCCAATAGGTTGAGGGACATATGAACATCCCTTAGCATATGGAGGGATTCCTAGAATGTTATTGAGATGACCCATTATTTGACATGGGATTGTTTGAGTATGGTGAGAGGGTCCCCAATGTACCCAAATCCATCCCCAATAAAAATGGGATGTTGCCTACCCATTTAATTGTCTCCTGGAACACGATAAATTAAGGGATGCTAGGAAGTTAAATGCATTAACCTCGTAGAACACTAAAGTAAATGTCTAGCTTCATCCTAACCCACAAATATGGGTAACTTACCTGTAAGATAATGTAAATGTCTAGCTTCATCCTAGTCCATATATACATGTAGAAAATGGTCCTTTTTACTTAGAAAATATAATTTTCCAAGAAAAAAAATAGTAATTTATTTATTTATAGCAGAAATGGCGACATTGCATTTAGCAAATATCAACTAAAAAGATTTTAACACTAATCAATATATTAGACAAGTTTGAAACCATTACCTCTAATCATTCGCTACATTCATCTATGAATTCATAAAGTTTCATGTAATTACCATTGTCTCTCTTATTATTACTATTATTAATTACAAAACTAACTAATATATGAATTAGACATATATACATTTAAAAAATATGTAACAAAATTCTTAACTATGGAGATTCACTCTACTTTACTATAGAGATTCTTAACCTATAAATAGGCTTTGTTACAATAGCACGACCAATAACATGTTGTACTAATAATATAGGCTTAAAAAACCATTAAGTTCATGTGACATTTTTTTTTTATTAACCAATTTAATTAAAAGGGTAGGAAGGAAAAACTACTTTTGAGATATATTTTAACCTTTGATATTTGACTACTACTATGAAAATTATAAAATATTCCGTGGAGGTTAAATCCCTGACATCCATATGATAATTATTACTAATTAAACCAAAATTTTGAGAGCCCTATCCAAAATAGACACACTTGGTAAATGTCTATAGATATCAATTCACAATACGTATTAATACATTACTCCATAATATATCTCACATCACTAAAGATTAAAAGAATCATAAAAAATAACTAAATCATAACTTTATTTAAATTATTATTATTATTAATTATAGATTGAATGAATATATAAGTTAAACTTATACATTTAAAAAACATGTAACAAGAATAACATAGTAAAATAACAATAAGCAACAAGATGTCAATGTTATAAAGACATATGGACATGATTTTTTTTTTTTATAATTAAATTGAAGAGAAAAAAGGGTATAAGTAACTTTGAGATAAATATCAATCTCCTTTTCCTGATTACTACTAAATTTTATCCATGGATATTCAATGTAGGTTAAATCCATACCTTAGCCCCAAGGGTTAGATTAAGTGGTTTATAGCCATATTGTTGCCAATTATTGTTGATTATGGGCTTAACTCTCTTCGATTCCCTTAGGGCGAGACCTCGTAATTAGGGCAGAAAATTACCTAGTTCACTATCCACAAAATGTGGGGAAGTACTATAGGGTTTCCCATGTTTTTGTTCCAAGTTTAAAAAAATATTTAAATCCCTAACAACCACCTAATAATTATTGATAATTAAATAAAATATTTGGAATCCCTATTTCTAAATAGACACACCTGTCGGCATAATTAGAGCTTGGGGAGAGATCACAAGAAAGAGAAGATATAGGGCATAGCTCATTGAAGTGTGGAAAATATTGATAAAAGTAAATTCCATCTGAGAATTAATAAAGACAATGATCACTTAATATGTATTTTTGGAAAGATACACCATCCTTGAAGATTACTTGGATGTGATACTTTATGCCACAATAATATTATTTGATTCAATAGACACACTTGATTAATGCTAGCCTTGATCATTCAGTGACATTAAGGTGAAATTACATCACCAAGAAGGAATATAAAGGGTGGAGCATAAGCTATTAAGACCTACAAAATAATGGGAAATGAAATTTTAGATTCATAAACAAGTGTTAATCTTAGAAAAGAACATTCGACTGAAGCCAAAAATGAAAAATTTTATGATTCCATTCCTTCGAAGGCATCAAGGGGGTTGGCCCTATTACAAGGAGATACTCCATCTCCAATAAATGTTCAAGACTTTTATGTTTCTAAAATAGCATTATCATTCAAGAGGAAGTTATCAATTTGTCCTATCGTGGGTGCTTGAATGCTGTTTCAAATGCAACTAAATTATGGTATATCAGGGACATATTCAAATGGTTATGTAAACTTGTATGCAATGTATTTGAATGTATGCATTAGGATTATCTTCAAGAAATTCTTGATGGTATGTTTCAAACATATTTAATGGGATACTTGAAGGAGGCCTGATGACTTGATTGTGTACATATTTTGAATAAGACTACTTGATCATTTGCAAAGGGAGACTTGATGTGTTTATTTGAATGAGGGTAAATGGTGTGATGGGTTAGCATTTTATTTGATGGATTAGTCTTGGAAAGATGGATCACCAAAGGAATTTTTTAGTAGATAAGGGAATACCTAAACCTAGAAGGTATACGTTTGAGAGTAAAATAAATTAACCCTAAATGGAAAATTGTAGAAAAGGTGTGAGTTCACATGAAATCATTTCATTGAAGGGAGTGTTGAAGAGTATAGGTGTTATAGGCCATTTTTTCACATTTGGATGATTCGGCCTACAAACTGGATCAACTCAACATCCTTTTATCCCTTGACATCATCATGACATGAATCCCTATGCATGCCACTCATATCCCATAGTTTCTGCTTAAAAACCTTGTTTTAGTCGTTTTAAGGACCAAAGCTCTTTGGCCTCCTACTGGAAAACGTTCACCTACAGGTTTCTCCACTATGGCATGCGTTGATCACCTACAGGTTTCTCCACTATGCACCTGTGTTGGTTCTATAAATTCGGGAAAAAGAGAGAGATTCCCAAAGCCTCTTCTTCTAGAAGCTTTTAGAATTTGTAACAACTATTTACCTCAGATAAAACATTTGGATCCTATCCTATCCTACCTTGGACTTTTCATCCCTTATCCTTTGATCCCATCCTCCCATCAAGAGTGGATCTCAAGCCTTAGATTGGTAAATGGATAAGAACTTCCAACTTACCTCCCTCTTCTATATATTTGTGGACATCCATGATCCAAAATTATGCAAGAACAAAATAAAATACAGAAATAAACATAAACGCAGAGATGCAATAGAAATAAAAATTCATTTCATTAATATCAAATAACTGAAATATGATTATAGACAAAATGGACATAAACTAGCTAGGGTGATGGTAGCTTATCTTTGAGAAGAGATGTGGCAACTACATGCCTTTGAAATATGTTACAAAGAGGCTCAAGGGTGTTTTTATTATTGAAAAATAAGAGAAAAGCCTAAAAAACCAAAACCATAACTTGAGGAGATGTAACACCAAGAATTTATGGGCCCCATTGGGGTTAGTTGGGTAGCCAACTTCTCAAGGTCGTAACTTGGTCATATTATCTTTTTTTGGCACGTATGATATCTCATTGGAAATATATCTCTGAGGACTATAGCTGTTGATGGAATTTAAATGAAATCATCAAATGAATCATGCCCAAAAACATAGTTTGGGGCCTCAAAATGGATTTGGAAGTTCATGACCCAAAAAAATGCTAAAAATAGTAAATAAGAAAACTGATGAAACTGAATAGGTGGAATAGGTGGGTGGCCACCAATATCCACCTAAATCAATCCACAAGCTAGGGTTTGGATTTTGGAGATATAATTATGCCCTCACTCTGCTGCTGTGAAGAGTAATAATTTCATGCATTAGGGTGATTAGAGGTGCACTTTGTGGCAAAGAAGGAACTAGCCAACCTAGAGGAGTTGTTCTATAAGATCAAATCCTATTTTTGGTTGTAAATCCTTTGATTTAGATTAATGAAAAGAGTTGTTTATTTTTTTATATATGATGTTATGATTTCATTTATTTAGATCCCATGTTGATCCATTGAATGAAGTATTTAGATGATGCTACATAGATGCCATAGATCGTTGGCTTATGTTGTTGGATTGTGCAGGTTCTAATTATAGCAGTCAGAGATAGGATTGGAGAAATCAAGCCAAGAGAGGAGCAAAGAATACGAAAGATTACATGTAGGCTTAATCCCATCACCCATTTAATTTAAGGGAAATAATAACTTCCTTGCCTTTTTTGTTGTTTTAGACTAGGCCACCTAGTCTAGGGAAGATACTTCTGTCCTCAGTTGTAGATTCCATATAGCAAATTGGATACTCCAATGGGGAGAGGTATATTCCTTTGGTGGTTTCTTTGTCCTTAGTGTTTGTTTCACTGCTTCTTCATACCTTTTGTCATATTCATTCATGAAAATACCTAGTAATACCTTTCATTGAGTCTCAATTGCAAAATTTGCGTTTGAACTCCCCTATTCTTGACCAATTCTCCATCTGGTCTAGGGTTAGAGTGTTTCACCTTTATGTTTGCGTTGCAAGGCACTGGTGCCTCTTATGCACCTGCGTTTTCCCTTTTTCATGCATGGATTTTCCTTTGTATTAATTTTCTCTCCGATCAACCTTGTTCCAGCTACCCTTCCTTAAGTCTCTGAGTGTCTTGTGGTCCCTCTGAAGCCTCCATTTGGGGTACTTTTGTTTTGATACCTTTGGTAAGGATTTGTTTAAATATTTTCCTTTGTTCTTATCATTAGGTTGCTTGCAATTTTTTTTTTTTTAATCATTGGTTGCTTGGATGAATTATTGTTTAGTCCTCATTCTGAAAATTTTATTTGAATCAGTGATTAAACTTTGCATCCTAGTTTTCTTCATTTTTGAAAATTAAGAGATTTGAAAAGAAAAATATTTGCATTGGAATTTACGGTTTTGTGTGTGCATCTAAATTGGAACAATGTCATTGGAAAGGGATTTCATTTTGCACATTGTTTTCTACATACTCTGTCTCTTCCCTTCCCTAGATAGATTTTTGTTGAATGAGAAAGATTTTATTTCCTCATGCTAATTTTCATTTTAGGATATTCAGGTGACATTCGCGGTGAGACATAAAACTGAAAATTAATCGAAGATAAACATTAAAATTTACTAATTAACCTATGGAGCACTTGAAACTTAATGAAACACATAGAGGTCTAGGCTAGAGACGTGTTCCAACGTATTTAAATGTAGGAGCTGTCTTTTTTTGCAAGCATTGCATTCCGGGGGTGATATACTATTCCACATATGTAAGTGTATGAGATCATTCTCCACGTACCTTCGGGTATATTTGATGGCACTCCATGCATGATAATTATATGGGAATGCTCTCATAAAATAGTTACACATTAGACAACACTACTACAGAATTCACTTCAACGTACCATCGAGTATATTTTGGAAGTCCACCATATGTTGATATCCTCGCCATAGGTAACCAAGTCGGCTTCCTTGTATACCGTGATACATTGAACAAAAAATTTGGGGATATTACCTGCATGTACGTTAAATCATTGGTTCACCAAGGTGTATATTGCAGTTCACAGTTGCTTGGTAAAGATTTATGCGTAGACTACCCATTATTGATTTATTTTTTTGTTGTTAATTTATAAACCAATTAATTGCTTGTGAAATAACATCATCTTCATGGAAAAATTCCTTAGTAGATATTAGGTTGAGACTAATGGCAATAGTTCCCGAATCCACCAATCAAGGAAGCCGCTTGGATGAGAATACTGGTCCTTTTCCTTCTTTTCGAAATATTGGTGCTCCTTATATGGCAACGTTGTCTCTTCTCGGATTTAACATTGGTTTTCCAGTTTGGTTGTTTTCGACCCCTATGGTTCCAAATGTAAAAACTGCTCCTTAACCAAGTACTCCTCCAATTGAACAAGTTGATCCTAAAGTTGACCCTTTTCCTTCTTCACATGTTGTTTATTCATCCCTTTATTCCTATTTTCCTAGTGAAAGTATTGATTCTAGTAACCAAGAAGTTAAGAAGAAGAAGAAAAATAAGCAAGGGGGAAACCAAGCAACCATTGCTACAAATGAAAATAGTATGGAGAAACCTTCCAATCAACCCCACAAAGTGAAATTCCATTGCAATTTATTTAAGAGTGACCACCTTATTAGATATTTTCCTAGTATTACCAATATATTTGAAGTGTGGTCCACAGGCTCACAACAACCTTTGTCGTCCACTTATGTATATTGTGCTGGTGACAAACCATTGAATTGTAATAGTAAGGTCCACATGAGAAAGGGTAAAGTTAAATTTCCTTATAGGTTATGTGAAGGTAATCATCCTATTCACCTTTTTCCTTATCTGGATGAAGCCTCAAAAGTGTTGGAAAACCTTATAGCTTCTCAGCCTCATATTCTGAATGGCTATCGAAAGTTTTCCCCTGATCCTCCACTAGTTGATGAAGTAATTTATCAAAATTCATCTCTAGTCAATCCCACTCTCTCTGAACGTGAATCCCATGAGGCCATTCCTGACCAACCATTGGTTGAGAAAATGGTTGACTCGATTCCACCTTTACTTGATCATACCTTTCTTGTAGAGAGTGAACTTCACAATGTGAAATTTTTTGAATACAAAATTACAGAAACCCTACTGGAATATCTTGATTTACTTCTCCTGCTTGTGACTTAGTTATACAAGTTATTTTCAGAAATATTCAGAAAATAATACAGTATATTGATTTACTTCTCCTAATTGTGATTTAATTATACAATTTATTTGTAGAAATATTTAGAAAATATCGAAGTAAACAAAAATAACAATATACACATATACAAATCATTTACTGAAACATAGCGCACATATGACAAAGGAAACACTTGATTTTTTGGAAAAATGTCCCCTGAAAAACCCAATGTGGGAAAACTGGTGCATGAGCTCTTTGAGGGTTTTATTTATTATGCAGAATATCTGAATACATCTAGGTAACTAGTAGTGGTTTTCACCTCAGAGAAATTCATGGCAGTTGTACGTTATCACTCATAGAAAAAAATATGGCTGATTCAAAACCTTAAAGAATTATTGAATACGAGCCCTTTCTGGCCCACTAGAACCCTCAGCGCAACTCTTCCAGCCTCTGCGATAGCCTATCTTGTCGAGTGCAACTCTCCTACCCAACGCAGCCTCTGCACAGCACATGCTGCCCCTGCATCAGTATGAAAGCCTCTGCGTCACCCAAAAGAGTATGCGTCCATCTCTACGTGATCTCTACATCAGCCTGAATGGGTTACGTCCCTCTTGCTGGCCTCTTTGCTTCCTAGTACATAACTGCCTCTATGATGTATGTATTTTCGGCCTCAGATTAGAACATCCCTTTATGATCTTCCCCTCACTAGCACTGCAAGCTCACTCGAAAATTCTCAGCAAATTAAGCCCCAAAATTTTTACTTAGCTCAAGTGCTGCTACTCTGTGTGTGTTTTCCAACTGACCCCAAGCCTTCCTTTAATAATTTTTTCATTGATAAATCAATGATCATGATCTAATCCCTAATTAACTTCTAAGATTAGAGAAAGCTTGATCCACATGAATTAGAAAATTCTCACCACATTTGTAAATTAATTCACTTTAATTTTCAATTTCCCTAAGTTAGACTCAGGGTCCCCATTAAAAATTTAATTATTTGAATAACTTTTACACCAATCAGAATTTCCCCAAACGATTTCTGGATCTTGGAAATATTATGTGTCCTAGCTCCTCCACAAGGTTTCGGAGCTAGAGCACATTCGATGCTACCCAAAATCTCAACACTCCCTCTTAACGAGGAATGTGCTCTAGCAATACTTCACCACTGAAGCATCACCCTGATCTCTGGAATCGGTCTCCGCGCTGCTGATGCTTGGCCTGCTGCCCTCCATCCTCTACGCTGCTGCTTTCTGTACTGCTGCCCATGACTCTACAACAGTCACTGCAACATCTGTAGTACATCTCCCTCTCAAATTTCTGCATCATGCTGCCCATAACACTACCACTACTAACTACTACACTACAAATCAGTTGCTGAGAAGTAAGCAACTGAAGGAAAAACACCCAATCAACTAACAGAAAATTTAGTGTAGCTGCATCTCATCACTAAAGCACCCTCTGTTGCTACTCTGTGCTGTCCCTCTAGAGCCTCTGCGCTGTTGCTGCTTTGCAGTGCGTAAGCACTGCCCCTCTGTGATGCTAAAGTCCCATCAACCTCTATGTTGCTGCTGCCACTACACTACGCTGCTTTACTATCCAGCATCCCAGCATTGCCTCTACTTGTCCATGATATTCTATACCCACTTCTCCAGTCATCCTGCTACTGTCTTAAGGCTCTCGTAGCTCGTATGTGATTCAAGAGTTTGGGCACCTCAAGGATATTGCCACTACCATTTATAGCTCAATCTACAGATCTATGTCGCCCCAACTCTTCTCTCGAGGTACATGAGCACTCATGGCCACATCATCTTCGTTGCCATTTTCCCCTCTCACTACTGCTGCCTTAGAATCTTAAGATTCCTTGTCCTTTCTCTTACGACAAGTGCTGGCGAAGTGTCCCATTTCTCCACATATGAAGCACCGGACCTTAGATATGTCCTTATTCTTCTTCCCTTGTTGCTGCTGTCAATTGGATGCTAGGGTTGCGTCTTCCTCCTCCTCCTTTATCTTGACTCCTCCACTACTGAATTCCCTCTTGGTTTCCCTTCGGATCTCCTCCTGTCGAAGGATTGCCCACATGTCTCCCCAATTTTGGAGTTGTGCTCTACCCAAGATACTTTGGACAAAGGTCTCCCACTCATCAGTAATTAAATTCAGGGTAGTCCTTACCATGAGTCCATCATCCATATTTACCCCCATGGAAATTAGTTGGTTTGGGATAGTCTGCAATCTGAAGTGGAAGGGATCAATTTCCTCTCCCTTGTGAATCTAGAACATTCAAATTTGATTCTCCAGAAGAATCTTCCTTTGGATGGAGCTACCTTGATACAGCATGGTCAGAGCCGTCCACACCTCATTTTCTTTCTTATTCTCGGAAATGTGTGGGACAACTTATTGAGCCGTCCACACCTCATTTTCTTTATTATTCTCGGCAGATAATCTGCTCCCTCTGACAACTTATTTCCCTCCCAGAAATCCTCCACCAATTTTGACGAATCAACCCTCTAGGATCACTCTTCTGATCGAATCTCAGATTTCTTGGCAAGAAAAAATATGCCGAGGGAATTTTTCCCCTTACTTTGTCAAATTTCTAGGCACTATTTTTCACCGACAAAACCAATGCCCCATAATCAAATTTTGAAGGTCAGAAGTTGCACTTCCAGCCACGAAAACTGGCACAACGTCAGTCTCTCCTGGACTACGTAACCCTCCTGGTGCTGTGCCAGCCTCTTCGTGAGAATACTGGCTCTGTGTCACTTTCCTCGTGTTGCATCAGCCTGTGCGTGAGCAGGATGGCTCTGTGTCACCTTTTCGGTGCTGCATCAGCCTCTGCGTGAGAATACTGAAACTGCGTCACCCCTGTTGGGTCTACATTTTCCTTATGATGCTGCGCTACCTCTTTCTGGATATATGCTTGCTTCAACTTCCCTTCCTGCAGCAAAAATATTCAACCCCTTGCTGATGGATTAAGCTTGATTGGAAATCCTGTGATACCTTTTAAAATTTCTGAATACAAAGTTACATAAACCCTATTGGAGTATCTTGATTTACTTCTCCTACTTGTGATTTAACTATACAAGTTATTTTAAGAAATATTTAGAAAATATTGAGGTAAACACAACTAGTAGCCTACACATATACAAATCATTTATTGAAACATAGCGCACATATGACAAAGGCCACACATGATTTTTCAGAAAAATGTCCCAGGAAAAACCCAATGTGGGAAAACTGATGTAACAACTCTTTGAGGGTTTTATTTATTTTACAGAATATCTGAATACATATAGGGCACAAGTAGTGGTTTTCCCCACAGAGAAATTGATGGTAGTTGTACCTTATCACTCAGAGATAGAAAATATGGGTAATTAAAACCCTTCAAGAACTATTTAATACAAGCCATTTCTGGCCCACTGGAACCCTCAATGCAGCTCTTCTAACCTCTGCATCAACCTCTCCTGCCCAACGTAGCCTCTGCGCAACACATGCTTCCCCTGCGTCACTCTGAAGGCCTCTGCGCTACCTCTGCATCACCCAGAAGAGTCGGTGTCCCTCTCTGTGTGATCTCTGCGTCAACCTAGCTTGGCTATATCCCTCTTACTAGCCTTTGCGCTGCCTACTACGAAACTACCTTTATGATGCATGTATTCTTGGCCTTGGATCAAAACATCCCTTACCGATCTTCCCATCACTAACACTACAAGCTCACTCACAAATTCTTAGCAAACCGCGCCCTAGAATTTTGACTTAGCTCAAGTGCTGCTACTCTATGTGTGTTCTCCAACTGACCCCAAGCCTTCATTTAATAATTTTCTTGTTGAGAAATAAATTACCGTGATCTAATCACTAATTAATGGCTAATATTAGATAAAGCTTTATCCACGTCACCTAGAATATTCTCACCACATGTGCAAATTAATTTACTTTAATTTTTCAATTTTCATAAGTTATAATTAGGATCCCCATTAATTTTTAATTATTTGAATAACTTTTACACTAGGTGGAATTTCTCCAAATGATTTATGTGTCTTAGATATCTGATGTGTCCTAGCCCCTCCAAAAATTTTCAGAGCTAGAGCACATACGATGCTACCCAAAATCTCAACACATTGCTCAGGTTCTTCTCATTTCTTCAAGTTCCTATGATTTAGGGGATAGTTCTCCTATTCCCACAACATTGGAGAGTATTTCTCCCATTCCCATTGCACAAGGGGGAAGTTCTCCTATTCCCACAACAACCCGTCCAAGTAGTATGGTCACTTCCTTTGATTGGAGTCCAATAACATGATATCGTCTTCCTACTTACATTCCCTTTTAGATCATAGTACATGCTTATAATATTATCGTACCTAGCATAGTTATAGATGAAGGCACATATGTTAGTATTCTATTCTTTAATACTTGGAAATATTTCGGTTCTCCACAGCTTGTGCCAGTTACCCAGAATCTGTTGGATTTTAACAAAGGAACCAAACATCCATTAGGGATCCTTCCTAATTTTCCTATTACATGGGGAGGAAATACTATCTGTATCGATGTGATGGTAGTCCAATACCCTTTAGATTTTAATTTACTCCTTGGGTGTGACTATGTTTATGTCATGGGAGCTCTTATCTAGTCTCTCTTCGTGTGATGTGTTTCTTGCACGAAGGAAGAATCATGACTATTAACCAACATTAATTCATTGGTCCTAATTTGATTATCAATCAACCAACATCCCTAAATGGTCCTTATATGCAACTGGTATCTCCCCCGCCATAGATTAATTATGTGGAAACTTGTTCCATGCCCGCGTCTACTGATGATCTAATAGGTGATGTAGTGCATCATGTATTGGGGGCATTAGAGCCCGATATTTTCATTAGATCCATTTATATGTATCCCTTCCAGAGTGTTGTTCTCCCATATGATGAGAACATCTTCGATGCCATGTCCTCTTATGGGCCATGATCAAGGTTCTTGGAGGAAAGTTCCTTTTCTTGTGTGAAGCTATTTAAAAAATGAAACAAGATCCCATGAGCAGAGTTCCATGTCTTATGTCAAGCTCATTAAAAAATGAATAGTTATTTTATTAGAGAATAGTTATTTTACTGTGAGAGAATAGTTATTTTACTGTGTTAAGCTCATTAAAAAATTAAATAGATCCCCTTCCAATTCGAGTATTTGATTAGATCTCATAAATTCCCAGTCGATTCTTTCACTAGATCTTGTAAATGAACCTTCATTCCATCCGCTTGTTAGTAACCAATAGTCTACTTAGGTTAATGAAATGAAGCTTTGGGGGAATGTAACTCGAATCAAGTCATTATTATGGGGGCATGTAAACTTATATCAAGCATATTTTTTTCCTATGTTTCAAGCTTGTCTAAAAGTGAAACCAATTCCAAGCATAGTTTTTCTCATGTGTCAAGCTTGTGAAAAAATTAAACCATCTTCAAGTATTATCAAGCATAGTTTCCACATGTTTCAAGATTGTGTAAAAATGAAACCATTTTCATCCTACCCTTTGCGATTTCCATTTTTATCTGCCTGTTTATGGCAAATGAGCCTTGGTTTTCTCATTCCATTTTCACCATCTACTTGGCCGATCATACACTTTCACTTGGTTTTTTTACCCTTTCCTGGGGAACCCCTACTATGAGTGGTCTTCTTAGCCAGCCTATTGACCTTTGTATGCTTTGAGAAGCTTCATCATGACCGAAACCAATTTCTATCATTTTATACCACTCGTTTCTCTAAGAGGAGTCCTCTTTCAGCTCTTTTCAGACTCCCAACTTATGAAAAGACTGCCAAGCACTTGTATTTTCAAACTCGTAAAAAAAAATGAAAAGATGTCTAATCAGTATAAGTTTAACCCTTCTCTAGACTGAGATAGACTATTTATGAAAAAGGAATACCTCAGTCGAGAATGGCTAAGAGGTTCTCTTGGGTATTGTTTTCTACCTTTTTCAGACTCAAGGGATTATCTATGAAAAAGGAACATCTGGATTTTTTTTCGCCTTTTTTTTTCAAACTCTCTAAACATGAAAAAGATGCCAATTTTTACCTTTGTTGGACTCATTAAAACATCAAACAACGATGTACTTGTCGAACATGACAAGACCGAACCACTCCTTCTCAGGGTTCGTTAAACATACTTGGAGGGATTCATCTGAAGGATGAAATTACACATCAAGCATATGTTATCCTCCTCAAGCTGGTTTACAAATAAAGAGGTACTGACCAATATGGTTGAGGAAATGGGGAAAAAAAGATACTCCATTTTCTAATGGCAGTGAGTCTGTATTGATAAAAAAACTCTTCCACTTCCTCTCTGTGGCTGTTGGGTTGGGAAATCTACTTTTCTTTTGGTTCATCATACCATTTTCAAAGCATCCATTTTCAGTTTTGGGTTAATGTTTCCCACTCCATTCAGTGTCACCACTGTGTTAAAGAGAATTTATTCAATCAAAATATGCTACAATAGTCTTAAGGCTTCATTCCATGTCTGCCATTCCTGATCTAGTTCCCTATCATCATCATTGTATCTCAAATCCTAATACCTATTTCATGTCATTGATGGCAGATACATCAAGGCCCTCTTGTGATGGGTCACTTCCTATTTAAATCAACTCACTATCTAGAAAGTTGACTTAGAAAAACCCCTTAGTACCTTGGTGCTTGGATACATCAATGGAAAGTTTCCTCACTCTCTGCGACAAGTTTACATCATTGGACTTTGACCGAAATTTTCTGTGTGGTGTTTGACATCAACTCATTTAATCACACCATACATGTTGTACTACAGTACCCTAAGAGACATTAACATCATCAATGGTTTCTCTCGCATGTATTAATGACTTACATCATTGGTCGGTAATCAAATGGTGTCTGTCATGTTCGACTCCAGTTCATTGATTCACATGGCTAGATTCATACATTGGATGATCATGTGAACGATATAGAAGACCCCATATCTAGTTTCATCCATTCGGGATGCGATTTAAGGATAAATACGAGATCACAATGTATGATGGCTATGGTGATACAAAAAATCATCCAGTCATGGGTCCACCATTTTTCATTAGTGGACATGTTTTTTGATCATTGTACATGTAATGTTATCTTATGTTTCGAGAATGGGTATGCCTCCCTCAACAAAGATATCATGATGTAAATTTATTGTAACATCAAACTATCTTTCCAGTTGTTCTTGATCCTGACTTGTCAGAAGATAAAGCACTTAAGTCATCAGTCACCATTCCTGAATTTGCGCTTTAGGGGGCAATTGTTTATAGGCCATTTGTCACATTTGGTCAGTCGACCTAAAAATTGGATCAATCACATCCTTATACCCCTTGACATCATCATGATACAAATCCCTATGCATGAAACTCTCATATCCCAGAGTTTCTTCCTAAAAACACCTTGTTTTAGTCATTTTAAGGACCAACGCTCCTTGACATGCTACTGGACAACGTTCACCTACAGGTTTCTCCACTGTGGCCCACGTTGATCACCTAAAGGTTGCTCCACTATGCACCTGCCTTGGTTCTATAAATTCGGGAAAAAGAGAGAGATTACGGAAGCCTCTTCTTCTAGAAGCTTCTAGAATTTATTACAACTATTTACCTCAGATAAAACATTCATATCCTATCATATATTACCTTGGAGTTTCCATCGCTTATCATTTGATCCCATCCTCCCATCAAGAGTGTATCTCAAGCACTAAATTGTCAAATGGATAATAAATCCCAACTTACCTCCATATCTTATATATTTGTAGCCATCCACAAGATAAGGATTTTATTTTGGAGATATAATTCTACCCTCATGCTGTTGTTGTGAAGAGTTATCATTTCATCATGCATTAGGGTGATTAGAGGTGCAATTTTTAGCAAACAAGGAACACGTTAACTTGGAGGAGATCTTCTACAAGATCAAATCCTATTTCTGGTTGTAACTCCTTCCATTTATATTAATGCAAAGAGTTCCTTTTTTCCCTATATATGATGTTATGATTTCATGTATTTCAATGCCATGTTGATCCATTGAATGGAGTTTTTAGATGATTCTACATAGATGTCGTAGATCATTGGCTTGTGTTGTCTGATTGTGCTAGTTATGATTATAGAAATCAAAGCTAGGATTGGAGCATTCAAGCCAAGGGAGGAGCGAAGCATACGATGGATTACATGTAGGCTTCGTCCCATCACCCATTTACTTTAAGGGAAACAATAAATTCTTTTTATTTTTGTGACATCAGTTAAACCTTTCTATCTCTTCACTAAGAAGCTTTGGAAGGAGATGGTTTTGAGGGAATGATAAGTAGAGAAAGAAGTCCTCTTGCATTGTGAGAGGTAGGTAATGTGGGTGTCTAAATTGTTGAGAAATCAATATGTTAGGGTTGATTTATATACCATGATAATTACTTGTGAATTTGTTAGCTTATTTGTTATTATTATTATTCTTTTCAGTAAGCAATTACCAAAATGAAAGAACATGAAAATCACAGAGAACAAGAGACACAAGATATAGGATCAATGCCAGGGAAAATACCCTAGAAGGGGGAAACTCAAAAAAATTCCCTCTTCTTACAGAATCAAATCAAAGTGATAAATCCAAGACCCAAACCAAACCTCCAAGAAGAAAAATTAAGCCCTCGAAATTATGCTTCATCATGATAGAATCCATCAATTTCAATCATAGGAGACCACACTAATCTCAGCCACAAAACTCGTATACCACAGGAAACTTCAGATCTTTTATAGCCCAGTAAACTCACACTTCTATTCATAATATATCTTTATAACTTCACATATTCTTCCTCAGAACACATCACAAAAATCCCGAATTGCTTTCCATTTGGTGGAGGACGCATGTCAATATATGGTTGTTCTCATATGCGAAGAGACACATCCTTTCAGTGAGTTGAATTAACATCTAGGAGGGAAAAATTGGCTTCTTGAGGTGAATTTACCTAATTTATATTTTCAAAAAATCTATTTTGATTTTTCTTTACAAGAAGTCCAAATAGTAATTTGACTCTTTGACTCAAAAAATCCCGGAAGCATGAAGAACATGCTTAAATAATGAAATAATAAATTTTTTTTTTCTTCTTCTTTCTTTTTACATAAAATACATAATGATAAATGTGAAGACCAAACCTAGTTACATTTTTCAACATAAATTTGATCTATATTTTGGAAAAAATGGTAGTGGGGATTATCTAGTTGAACTCCTTATAGGTTGAACCTCAAACTGTTGATCATACTTTTCCCTAGTGGTATCATAACTTGGCTAAGAGGTGGAGTTAAATAGAAAAAGACCTGCAATTGGGTGGAAATTTTTTAGTATGTTGGGATTTTCTAATAGTCATCATTGTATTTATAATTTTCTATTTCTATCTCTGTTAATTATTTAAATTATTGTGGGTACATATTTTGAATATATTATGGGTAAACAAATGTAAAATTTGTTGTGTGTTTGAAATTACTAAACCTATTAAACTTAATATATTTTGTTAGAAGTAATACATATCAAATAAATTTGTATTTTATTCTATATATTCTCTTTGGAATTGAAGAAATATAATCAATATTTTAGTGTATTGTTACAAGTTTCTTCTCTTTTTGGTATGATATTTCATTTATGAACTAGGCATTTTCATTCTTGGTAGTTGCCAACGATTTCTATCTTTGTTCATTGTGAAATTAGGGTAACACTTTGTGGATCATGAGTATTTTTCTTCGTGATTTTCTTTGAAATGAAACCTTTAGAAAATGAAACCAACTTTGTTATAGTGCAAATTTATGCATTAGTGGAAAAAATTGAAAACCTAAAAAAACGAAATTTAGTGATTGAAGTTTTTAGCAGAAATCAAGAAAATTCATATATTCTAGATATCCTCCAACATGTGGTTATATGGTTCGATGGAAGATGCAATTGTATGTTAGAAATTAATTAATGAAGCAATCAAACACACAAAATATTGTGGAAACACAAATATAGAAACACATAAAACAAGAGAGACAGAAATATACGTGGTTCACCCAATTTGGGCTATGTCCACGGAAAAACAACCAGTTCTTCCTTTTATTTTATTCAATAAAATGAAGAGATAAAACCTACAACATATCCACTGTAATTTATTCTTCCATATCACACAATATCTTCTCTCTTTATTTCTCAGAATCATGATACCCAACCGCAATACAATTCCTTCATATAAATGGAGGGTTTCCTTCTAGGGGAAAAAACCCTAAATTAACATAAATTCTACTGCCAGATCATCTTCCTAATGAACGACCTAGATTGAATACAAAATTAAAATATTTTACAAGGCAAATTTTCATATATTTTTAGCTTTGGGGGTGCTTCCCTTGAACCTCCGCTGGGGGGGGGGGGGGCTCAAAAAATGCAGCTGACTCCTAGACCCCCTAGACAACAATAGTGGTGGGGAATGCCCCTCCACACCCCCCATTGGGGAATGGGATCCAATTGCGTCTAAAATGAGACCTTTTAATTAGGAAGGTAATAAAGCTTCACATCCAACAATCTCCTACTTGGAGACTGATTATATCAACTCCATTGTTGCTTCACTTGCTGGAAAATGCTTCTACTTTGGACATGGCTAATTATGATCTTCATCATCATTCTTGAAGACCGATTGAAATTGAACAAAATCTTAGTTTCTCCTTGGTTACAAATTTTGTTAACATATCTGCAGGATTATATCTAGTGTGTATCTTTTCCAACTTCAACTGTCCATCTTCCAACGCTGACTGTATGAAATGGTACTTGAGTTGTATATGTTTATTCTTCGAATGAAATGATAATTTCTTTGCAAGATGAATGACATTATGGCTTTCACTATATAATCTTCCCATCTCGTGCTTCTTGCCCAATTCATCCATAAACCTTTGTAACCAAACAATTTCTTTACTAGCCTCTGTAGCAACAACATACTCTTCTTCCATTGTTGAAAGTGAAGCAATGTTTTGAAAATTTGAAACCTAGCTGGTAGCTCTTCACCTATATTAAACACATACCATGTGGTGTTGCTCCTGTTATCTCTATCACCTGCCATATCTTCATCAACATATCCATGTAGAGAAACGTTTGAACAACCAAAGCATAATTCTTTATTCGTGGCACCTCTCAAATACCTCAAAATCCACTTCACTGCCACCCAATGCTATTTTCCCGGATTTTTCATATACCTACTTACAACTCCCACTACATGTGCAATATCAGGCCTTGTGCAGAACATTGCATACATTAAGCTTCCAACTACTGATGCATATGGAACTTTACACATATAATCCATATCTTCCTGAGTCTTGGGACACATCTCCTTAGTTTGAAATGGCTAGCCAAAGGTGTATTAACTGGTTTTTCATTCTGCATATTAAATCTTTCCAACACCCTTTCTATGTACTCACTCTAAGATAATGTTAATTTGTGATTTTCCCTGTCTCTAGTTATTCTCATACAAAGGATTTTTTTTGCAACACTCGAATCCTTCATTGCAAATGAATTTTCCAATTTTCCTTTGAGCACATTTATTTCCTGCATGTTATACCCCACAAAAAGCATGTCATATATATACAATAACAATATAATATAACTTCCACATTTTTATTTTTAAGATAAACACAATGGTTAGAGTGACATCTAGTATAACCTTGTACACACATAAACCTGTCAAATTTTAGATACCACTTCCTTGGAGCCTGTTTTAATCCATACAAGCTATTCTTCAATTCACACCACTTCTCCTTCCCTTTGACCTCATACCCTTGTGGATCCTGCATATAGATTTCTTCATCCAAATCCCCATGGAAAAATATTGTATTTACATCTAACTTCTTAAGATGAAAATCTTCTGCTGCCACTAGGCTTAAAATAGTTTTGATTGAAGTCATTTAACAATAGGAGAAAAAATTTCATCAAAGTATATACCTTTATTTTGTGAAAACCCCTTCACCAAAAGTCTAGCCTTATACCTCTGTTTACCTCCTTCTTCCTTCAACCTGTAAACCCATTTATTCTGCAATGCTATTTTACCTGCAGGAAACTTGACTAAGTCCCAAGTATGGTTATGCATCAAGGATTCCATCTCTTATTCCATGGATTGCTCCCAATTCTTCTTAGTTTCTACCTGCATTGCTTCTTCATATATTTCCGGTTCACCAGAATCAGTCAACAATACATAATACAATGAAGGAGAGTATCGTTCAGGGGGTCTACTTATCCTGATATATCTTCTAACACCACTTTTAGGTGTTTGAGGTGCATGCTACTTTTTTGGTTGATGATGATGTTGTGGTTGGTGATCATTATGCTTTTCATGCACCTTTTTTTTTGTGATCTCGTCAAGCACTGCGTACTCTTTTTTTTCCTATTCTTGTTTCTTTTCCTGCATCTGATCCTTATACAAGAAATTTTCATTGAATATGACATCTCTGCTCCTAATTATTTTGTGACTTTCATAATCATATAAGAGATAACCAAAATCATTTAGACCATATCCACTAAAGGTACATTTATTTGATTTTGCCTCAAGATTTTTTCTATTTTATTTATTAATGTGCACAAAAGCTTCACAATTGAAAGTCTTTAAAAAAACATAGTTTACCTTTTTACTTGTCCATGCCTCCTTAGGAATACCACCATCCAAGGAACTTGAAGGCCCTTTTTTTATTACATAAACAAAAAAATCTACAACATCTGCTCAAAATTGTAAGGGAAATCCTGCATGCATTATCATGCACCTTGCACGTTCCATGATTGTACTATTCATCTTTTTTGACACACCATTTTCCTGTGGTGTTCTTGGAACTGTCTTCTCTCTACAAATTCCATGTTATAAAAAATAGTTATCAAAATACTTGCTACAGTATTCACCTCCATTGTATGATCTAAGACACTTCAACTTATTTCCTGTCTCATTCTCAACTTTCCATTTCTTGAAAGTATCAAATACATCAGATTTATTTCAAATATAATAAATCTGTGTTTAACTAGTTGCATCATCAATAAAAGTAATATAATAAGAATAGCCACTCAGAGATGATACCTGAGAAAGTCCCCATACATCTATATGCACAAGATATATATTTTTTTTCTTCTTTCTTCCGAACTCTGATAAATCTGATTATCTTCTGTTTTCCATAAGCACAATTCTCACACAAATCCAAATCAACATGCTTCAAACTTGACAACACATTTCTTGAGTGAAGAATCTACTTCCACTTCTCACTCATGTGCCCGATCCTCTGATGCCAAAGTTCTGTATTTTCCACTGTGGAGGTTAAATCATTAACATAATTAGAGATACTATTGAATAAATACAATGTACCAACCTTTTCTTGTTTTTCTATTACTAGGGCTCCTTTAGTGGCATTCCATGTTTTTCTGTAAAAGTAGGTACACAACATTCACCTCCCAACTGCCCCATTGAAATTATATTTTTCTTCAGATATGGAACATGCCTTACCTCCTTCAATAGCCATTGGTTTCCATTCCATTGATTTATAAAAACCTTAGCCATTTCAACTATTTTACAGGTTTTATCATCACTTAGACGAACCTGTCCAAAATATCCTTGAATATAGTCATGAAAATGTTTCCTATTAGGTGTGGCATGGAATGAGGCCCCTGAATTTATCGCCCAAGAATAAATAATATTCTCTAATTAAAGAATAAAATCATATTGCAACACATCACAGGTCAAATTCACTTCATGATTGTTCTCTTTCTGTCAATCTCCTTTTCCCTTCCAAGATTTACAGTCTTTCTTCAAATGACATTTATTCCCACATTTCCAGCACATTATCCCTAATATGGATTTGGATCTTCCTTTTCTTAACTTACTGCAATTTCTTGGGCTCCTTCCTCTTTCCATTTTTCTTTGCATAGCCTCTGCAGTCAAAGCATTACCTGATGTCTCATTAGAGCTTTTCTCTTGCATTTCCTCGCTAAGGATGGCACCAAAAAAATCATTAAAATTTAAAGTACTAGATCTAAAGACAAAGTTACTAATGGCCATAACTAAACCATTCCAAATTTATGGAAATGAGCACAAAAAAAATAGAGCCCTAACTTCATCATCAAAATTTACCCCTACAAAACTTAACCGACTGGTAACTATGTTAAATTCATTTAAATTATCAGCAACAGATCCACCTTCAGACATCTTCATATTAAATAGACGATTCATAATAAATACCTTATTTAAGGTTGAGGTTTTTTCATATAGTTTGGTCAATGCCGTCATTAAACCTTCTGTTTTCGTTTCCTTTGAAATTTTGAATTCCATCGACGCTTCTATACACAACCGTATTATTCCTAGTGCCTTTCTGTCGAGAAGATCCCATTCTTCGTTTGTCACACTCATTGAATTCTTTGATTTTTTTCACAATGGTAGGTACAAATATTTCTGATACCTATAAAATTCCATCTGCATCTTCCACAATTGGTAATTTTGGCCGTTAAATTTCTTGACCCTAAACCTACCATCTTTCGTCATTTCTCCCACTCGAACTAAGAACCCTTCTCTTGTGTGAGTGTTTCAGCCAAATAAACCTTCGACTCTAATACCAGTTGTTAGAAATTAATTAATGGAGCAATGAAACACATAAAATATTGTGGAAACACAAATAGAGAAACACATAAAACAGGAGAGACACATAAATATGTGGTTCACCCTATTTGGGATACATTTATAGAGAAACAACCATTCCTTCCTTCTATATTATTCATCAAAATGAAGAGATAAAACCTACAAAAGATCCACTATAATTTCTTCTTCACACTCACACAATATCCTCTCTCTTTAATGCTCAAAATCATGATACCCAACCACAATAAAATTTCCTCATATAAACCGAGGGTTTCCTTCTAGGAAAAAAAAACCCTAAATTAGCATAACTTCTACCGTCATATCATCCACCTAATGAATGACCCAAATTGAATATGAAATTACAATATTTTACAAGGAAATTTTCATCTATTTTAAGCTTCCGGGGCGCTGCTCTCGAACCCCCACCAGGGGGGGGGTTCCAAACATATTTTCACCCCTCTGGAACCCCCAACAACAATAGTTGGGGGGAAATTCCACCACATCCCCCCATCAGGTATTGGGATCCAAACACGGCTGAAACAAGATGTCTAAATCAGGAAGATAATTAGGCTCAATATCCAACATTGTAGGCCTAGAAGAAAGGGCCTAAAGGGGTGGAAACTCAAAAAAGTTGGAAGATTCGAAATATTTCAAGTGTAGAAGTCCTGGGGTTTTGGGGGTAGGGGGGGGTGCATCCAAAATATGTCAAATGCTAAAGTTCAAGTATAATATCTATCAAGGGACAATGTGAAAGCAACTAGATCTATCAAGTACCAAATTTCGAGAATTGGGACTCCTAGATCTAGATGCTAGATCTAGTAAAATAAATCTTATCGGACTCCATAAAAAGACTAGTAGTTGCAGCACAATGGTTATTTTGGTGTTGCGAGGTCAAACTCGCAGACCTTTCCCCTTTGTTTACCTATTACAACTAATCCTTATAAAGAAAAAATTTGGTGATGGTTACAAAGAGGAGGATTTTGGTTTGTTGTTAAAGTCGTTGGATAGTTGGTGGGAGGTCAAGGGTTTGACCATCATTGACCCCAATTTTAACTCGACACTACATTGGTTAAAATTTAAATAGATTTGCCTCTGTTAGATAGTTAAGATCCACTAGTGAGTGCAATGGTGCCACTTTCACCGAGGTTTGGGATTCAATTCCTCCTCCATTCATTTCAGAAATGTTTTGGAACTTTTTGAACCAATCAAGGCTTCCATGTGGCGACCTCTAATTGTCTCACATCACTTCCATGAAAACCTAATTCCAGGTCACCACCATGTCATGCTAACTCATCAAACAATTTTCTATCACGTGTTCGCCACATAAGTGACCACCTGTCTACAACATGACTGCCATGTCATTAGGCCATGTCAACCTCTCCCACCATATGTCTGCTTTTGAGCCTGCCACGTGTCTTGTATGACTACCATGTGTCACATGCTCAACCTGCCAAATCATCTGTATGACATGCTACATTTCCACTCCATACAACTACCATGTCATTTGGTGTCCACTTGTGGTCCTAGCATGTCAAAATTCACGTAGTCATGTGTCCTTCTATGGGACTGCCATGTGTCACCCCTACTAAATTTTTTCCTATTTCCTGCAAACTTTAGAAGGTGAGTGAATTTTTCATATGAAGTCCTTTTTCACTTGTTTAAGTTGCATTGGAAATAATTCATCAAGCTATTTGCAATGATGCCATTTTTATCAGTTTTTGAGACATTCAATTTTTTAGGTTACAAAGATCCTGGTTTTCAAGCTTCTGTGGTTATCGTTTAATGAAGAGATCTCTGCATTATCCACAGTGTGATAAAAAAATGGTCGACGTTTCGAATCCCAACGGGGATCCATCTTCAAGACAAGATGATGAATGAAAAGTGAAAGCAAGATGCAAAGGACAAGGTTTATATATAGTGAAAAGAGGACAAGAAGAGTCGACAAACTAATTAATATTCTGTTAATTTAATTTAATGAATTCAATTTTATTATTATTATTTTTTAATAAATAATAACTTTATTTTAATAAATTTTAATAACTTAGAATAATTTTAATAGAATATATGCTATCAAATTCATTATTATTATTTTTTATTAATTGCTTAATTGTAAGTGATAAAACCTGAAGTAACTAAAGTTTTCTAAAATTTTTAAAATTCTTATAATAGAATATATAATATCATATTCATTAATTGAATAATAATAATAATAATAATTAATTTAATAATAATTTTTATTTTATTTATTTTTATTTTTATTTTTATTTTATATATATATATATATATATATATATATATATATATATATATATATATATATATATATATTATATATATATATATATATTGCTTAATTATAAGTTACTTAAATTTTTTATTTTTTATTATTTATTTATTTATTTTCTATTAATTGCTTAGTTATAAGTAATTAATTTTTTATTTTTTTATATAACTTACCTAAATTATCTAATTAAATTAATAATATAAGGGTTAATTCTTAATATTAATATTTAGGGAAGAATTTTAAACTATAAAACCCTAGAATATGAGAAACCCTAATAATTATTTACAAAATTGATAATATTAATTAATTAATAAAATCAATATTTTAATAAAATAAATAATAGATTACTTTAATTAGTATTAAAATTCATTAATTCAAACAAATAAATAAATGTTAATAAAATTAGTTATTATTTATAATTATTATAAATTAATTCTATTAATAATTATTTATTCAATTAATTATTAAAATTCAATCCTAGTTAATCTAATATTAAATATGATCCTGATGATGAGTCTTGTTCTAGACCCGAAACGTAGACGTAAAAAAGCTCACTGTGGAGATTCCGAACTCAACAACACAAAACTCACACCACAGAAATCTGAAATCTATAATTAAATATGATCATTATTAAATATAATTTATTTTTGTTATTTTTATTTTTATTAAAGACATTAGATACTAATAATAATAATTATTGATTAATAGAAAATAAAAATTTATTAAAAAGGATAATTATTAAAAGTAAATAATTTAATTAGATGTTCGCAAAGACCAAACCCTAAAAAATCTTTTCGGAGGAGAAGCAAACCTAAGATACAGTACCTGGGTAGAAGACGAACTCTAGGAGCACATTTTTTGAATTAGAGGCTGCCGACTGTCATTGATATCGAATCCTCCATCCCTGTTAATGTTATGTGGGTGTTTCATAACCTCGAGCGCTTCTCTAATTTTTATTCTTCGATAGTGTTCCTCCCTGGCAATGATCTTAGCATCCTCAAGACGTAAGTGATGTTTAGTTTTTGAGGAGTTCTTAGCAAAGGCTGAAGTGCGACATCACTCATACTTAGTATCGACACCATGCTCCTTAAGATGTTTTTGAAGAGAGTGCCCGGTTTCACCAATGTAACTCTTCCTGCATGAACAATAAATCTTGTAAACACCTTTAAGTTTCTCCTGACCAATACTATCCTTAACTGACCACATTTTTTGCCTTATGGTTCCTGCTGCTGAAAATTGCATGAAAATTTCATTTCTTCCCAAAACCTTGGCGATCTTATCCATAACACACTTAATGTATAGTAGAAAACCCTATCAAAACTATCTTGAGGTCCTCAGTGCTTCTTGGATATGACTGAACCTTCAGATCTTTTTATGGCTTTTCTGATTTCTCTTTTTCTATATCATATACCCATGAAAACAGATTTCAAGTGAGTGATTTCCTCTTTTAGATTATCCTCATCAGATATCCTCAGAGCTCTTAAAACAAGAGTATTAAGGACACCAAATTTCTGAGCAGGATGATGGTAAGACTCAACATGAAGGTAGCTATCAGTATTGGTTTTCTTCCTAAACACATGATGCCCCAATGTTCCATCCTCCTTTCTGGTAACAAGAACATCCAAGAAAGGAATGCTCCTATTTTATTCAATCTCTATAGTAAACTTAATCTCTGAGGAAATTGAGTTGAGATGATTAAAGAATCTCTTGATACTTTCCCTACCATGCATCCAATTTATGTTGGTGTTGTCTAAAAATATTTTCCAGCAAGCTGGACTTAAGGGAAAAGAGGCAAGGGATTTCTTCTCGAAGTGCTCCATAAATTAGTTGGCGACAATAGGCGAGAGTGGCGATCCCACTGTGACACCCAATACTTGCTCATAGAATTCTCATTGGAAGCTGAAGAAGGTGGATCATAAACAATCTCAACAAGCTTAGCTGTTTTTGGATCCGTAACCTCATTAATAACCTGCACTGCTTCATCTAATGGAATTTTGGTAAAAAATGAAACTACATCAAAGCTCACCAAGATGTCGGTCTCCTTGACCCTTTCCTCCTTAATAAGTTTAACGAAATCATTAGAGTCCTTAATGAAGGAATTAGTGTAGAGGCTTGAGAATTTTGGCAACGTATTTCGCCAATTCTTAGGTGGGGGATCTAATAGTATTAACAATCGGTCTAAGGGTAACACCCTCTTTATGAATCTTGGGTAACCCATAAATTCTTGGAATGACCTCACAGGACGGGGTCAATTTATTTTTTAACTAGTCATCGAGATGAGAGTTCAAAATTTCCTTCTTGACTTCCCTTAAAACCCTTGGCAAAGGGTTGGACTTTAGCTTCTTGTAGATGCTACAATCAATATGCTCATTCATTTTTCTAATATTATAATCCACTTTA
Organism: Pinus albicaulis; assembly: GCA_034641835.2. Classification (NCBI taxonomy): domain Eukaryota; kingdom Viridiplantae; phylum Streptophyta; class Pinopsida; order Pinales; family Pinaceae; genus Pinus; species Pinus albicaulis. The sequence continues at coordinate 106,229,941 of CM076574.1, forward strand.
TTTAAAACGATTTCTGTTCCTCCCTTGTCCGCCTTAAGGACAACAATATCCTCGTTACTGCGAAGGGCTCTGAGAGCACTCATCTCATTCTTGATAAGGTTACTCTTATGGGCTCTAGCTTTCCTTAGAATCAGGGAGCATTCTTGTTTGAGAGCTTCTTTATCATCTAAAGGTAAACTCTGAATGCCTTCCTCAATGCTACAAAGAATGTTCTCTTTTGGGATGACTTTTGGAGTAACAAAAAATCCTAAACCTTTGCTAAGATTTATGAGGGTTTCTTGAATTAGTCCAATGTGGACAGGTTCACAACCTTCTTGTTAATGGTTCCACTGACATCATCTTTTAGGGGCTTATGTTATGAAACCAACTCCAAAAATAGAAGAAAAGAGAGATCAATGCCTTAGAAATCAACCACTTTGAGGGGACAACCTCCAATACATTACATAAATGAAAAATTATTGGATGATACAAATGACCAAAACCTCCTTTATATATATAGGAGTCCATGGGACCACAATGTAATCCTAGCTGACCTAACAATAATAATGTAAGGGCACAATAATAACAATTATGGGGGTTACAGGGGTACAACAATAACAATAAGGGGGTTACACTAACAAAAATAAGGGACTATACTAGTAATATAGGTACCTAACATGCTCCTCTCCTTCAAAAAAGGGTTTTCCTCAACGCTTGAGTAGCTTTGGGTGCTTCTGTTGAAAATTATCATCCTCCCATGTAGAATCTTCAGTGGGTAAGTTCTTCCATCTGATGAGATACTTTGAAATTGATCGATTTCGTAGCTATCGAGTTCAGGGAAAATTTTAAGAACCCCCCTAATTTTATATATATAATAAATGGGCGAATCCCCTTGATACATAGGAAAAATGGAAGGCGATTTTATTAATAATATAATATGTATATACAATTTTTTGGCGAATCTCTCACGAGATTATATTATCTTGTAAAATCATGGCGAATCACTACTACAAAATGGTGAATCGTTGTCTAGTGGAGTTTGGGGTGTTGGTTCCAATGAAGATATGGTAGTTGAACCAAGAGTAGAAGGAAGAGAACCACCGAGACCAAGCATGGCACATGGTGACTCGTGAGAGAAGTAGTTCTCGTGCAGTTTGGAAAACACGTTCTTCTAGTTCTGCTAAGCGTAGTGTTGTTGCTCATGCTACTACTAGCACTGATATTGAGGTTGAAGAGGAGTTTGAGGAAGTATGGAAGGTAGATGTGGTGGAGAATTACAAAGAGTACCCCATGATGGGCTCCATTTTTCCCTTTGGTATTTGTGCCTGCAAGATCTTCTGTCCATTGAACCAACAATTAACCGTTCAACCAACAATCAACCTGACTGAGTTGATTATGTACGAGTAAAATTAGAATAATCTTCAAAACTATGCTTTGCACTGTCCCATATTTATCACACTAATGCTACACAACATTGTGCATTTGCACCCAACTCTCATGCATGCACACAAAATTTTCATTAACATATATAACCCTAACCAAGTGAGAATTGATCAACAATTTGCACCAAAGTCTGTTATAGTGTTGAAAGTTCATAAGAAATTTAGATCCATAGTACCTTAAATAAATTTTGAGATAACCTCCACAAAATCGACCACAATAGAGAAAACTTGTGATAAATTTTAAACCTACAAAAATTAGGATTCATGTTCCTAGGAACGATCATAAGAAGTAGTTGGCATATAGGTCGATTTTTTAGCCTTGACACATTGATAATGCAATGGCTTAGGTCAAAACTCACAAATTGAAAAGTCATCAATGAAAAGAAGACAAGATCATTATGAATTACACATACTCCAAACTTCCTACCAAATTCTACTTAGTTGTTCCCAACTCAACTATACATAATCTTATAGTAAATTAAAATTCCACAAAGCCTTCTTCACATAGCTAATAAATGGCCATTGGAAGAGCACCCCTTATATAATAGTAATAGTAGCAATCAATAGATTATTTCATATTGAACTTCATAGCCATAGCGCTCCTATGTATTGTATGATGTATTCAACTTGCATTATCAAATATAGATAAAATCATACTTTTGATTGATACATTTAAAACATACTTGTGCACAATGTTGAATGCAATGCCAGTCAAGGAGTAAAGTGGGTTTAACGTGTAATGATCTATAAAATAATGAAACATAGATGGAACATAGACTGATTTCATTTAGATATAGGTAACCCTCTGAATGTAGACCATTCCTTGAAGAACATTTTTATTGATGAGGAATTTAATACAATATTCAATTTTCGAACTAAAAATACTATTTCTATAGATTTGTGTATGGGTAAACAATAAATAAAAAATTTAACTAGCCTTGGGGTTTTTAATATTTATAAATTTTATTTATACTTGCTTTACCATGTATATCATATACCTATCAATCACAAACATGAAAAGCTATGGAATTCACAATGATGATCTGCTCTGGAAACACAACCAACCTTTATTATTACCAATATTAACTTTTACATAGTAGCACATATGTAGATAAAATTTCCAGCTTCCAAAGAGACAAACTTGCTTCTCCAACATGATGGCACATTCTTAACTACTAACATTTCTGATTGCTGAAAGTAAGAAATCTTTCTAAGTACATCTAATCTACTGCGAGGCTCGAAATCCTAGACTATGTTCTTTTTTACCATGTATCTATAGGCTGTAGCCTTCTTCTTGTTTGAAGAGGAGCTGTCTATTATCATAACTACCTTCCCTACCTCTGATGCCTTGAAGGAATTGCAAATTGACTCATCAGATGAAGACAAATTTCTATTCTTGTCATTTAGAGTTGAATAGCTTCCCTGTGCACTCAACACAAACTCTGACCAATAGGAAACATCCCACCCACCAACTATGAGGTCCCACAGAATTGCTGCTCCCGCTTGAACAACAAACAACTTGATTGTGAGAATTCAAAAATAAAGAAAAATCCTAATTGCATATATCTTGAGGATGAACTCGATCTCAAATCCAACACCCATAAAATTTATATCCAAAACTAAAACTCATCAAATTTGGAAGTATATTGGAAACAAAACCGAGGCAAAAGAGCTAAATTTGAATGCAGGAACTGACACAAAATCTACAAACTTGAGCAATTTATGACATACATTACCTCCACTCCCTCGATCTCAAGATTGAAATTATCCCTAGTTCTAATGGAGAACTCTACTGCAAGATTGTGAGGTCCAAAATCTACATCTTTGGTCCTCCTAAGTCCCCCATACTGTATAGGCACATTCTCTGGAGATATAAATCTACAAGTAAAATGAAGTATTAAATAAGTTTCTAGTTAATTTTCATTGAATATATCATTCATTCCATCATATATAATCAGAGTCTTCAATTGAGGTTGAGCATATTTTCACTACATTAGAGAAGGAATTTCACATACTTGTAGAAGGTCTCTGTGACTTTTCCTTCACGTGCAATTACAAATTTTCTCTTGGTACGTTGTGTCAAGAAAGGGCTCAACATGTAGTACAATGCATTGAAATACCATGGGACATTGATGAACACATGAAAGTAGAGAGAATAATAATTAAGAGGTGATTTGTCTATTTGATAAACTGGTTATAATATCCTCACCCTTATAGGGCCCAAAAAAATCCCACGCTTGAAAACTGAATATAGCAAAAAGACTTAATTACATATGGAATACTTGACAATTAGCAAGATTGGAGAAATTATTCAACATTGTCTATTTTGAAAAATCTATTATCAACAAGAAGGATTGAGATCAATTCATGTTTGGAAATGGCTATCCTCATATGCAATGGTGGAACAATTAGAAATGCATGATCGCCTTAACATTGATTTCACTCCACATTATCTTCATGTGAAAATTTGATCTAAGATTTTCCAAGAATTTTTTTGAAGTTTGATCAAATATATTCAAGCTGTAAGCAACATTGGCTCTATACATACATATTTATGTGAAAATAAATCTCATAAATGGGCTCTTGCTTTCAAGAAACCTATAACAGGTTTCTAGTAGCATGGTTCTCTAACTATATTTGGAGCCTTGGATTTGACTTATTATCTACGTCATTATATAATTTCCATAGCATTGCATTTGGCATTGCCACCTCTATTTGAAGCGACATCACTACATTACACAAAATATCGCATTATGAAATGACATATTTCTAATAATCATCACATAATCCTCACTCTTCCTCACTCTCGCTCATCTGTGGCCACATGTCCCTCCAATGATCAGGTCTACTCATTCTAATGCCATGAGAATCAATGTAATGGTACAAACCACTACTTCAACGCCCATGAAAGAGTTATGAAATACATTTCAAAAGATATCCAAGGCCCGCCCGATCAAACCATTGACGACAGAATGTCCCCAGCTCTGAAAATATCAAGAAGAGTGAATCTGGAATCCAATGTCTGAATTATTATGATCTCTACCTCCTGTTATTTATTAAAGATAGAACTTTATTTTGATGAGTTGCATCACTCAATCATTTGTGGTTTAATGCTAAATTCAATCCTTGTTGCTAATTGACACAACATATTCCCACGTCATACCAAGTGATCATTAGACAAATCCTGATGGCTTAATAACTTGGTTACAATAAAAATAATTACATTGCATAATTTACATTTAGAAATTGTGCATAAGAAATTCTCTCTTCAATGTCTTCTTCTTAGAGGAGGTGTGAATATTAATGAATTGCTAGGTCAGTATGAATACTTTATCACCTGTACAGGTGAAGAAAATTTATTTACAACAATGTAAAATGGTATTTAAGACTACATGTGCACAAATAACAAGTACTTTTGGTAAAAATTGTCTAGGATATGATTAAGAAGAAAGAGCAAATAAATTACAGGTTCTTCAGCTTGCTGCCACCATGATTCAAGTAGGTTCTATTGCCACTATGGCTCCTATATATTTATATTCTTGCAGCAATATACTTCATGATAAAAGTAGGCCGACTGAGTTCAGTGCCCAACATCCCTAAGTAGACTGTAGGAATTAATTTAACTGTCTTATGACTAGTCAAAATTGCCTTTGGCTGGGCTTGCTATAGTACGAAGAGCTCTTAAATAATAATTCTAAAATTTTATGAACTGGCTGCTTGCGCTGTGTGGTACCCTTCATGCAAAATGTTATGTGCTTTAAGCAAAAAAATTCAAATTGTAACTTTCACATTAGTTGTTTCCACTATCATTTAGCCAAAAACAAGCCATAGCAGAACATATTTGTTATGTATTTTTATTTTATTGTTAAATATGATCAACGATTCTAAGTTATTCTTGTCATGTTCCCTTGGGGCATTCAGAGCATCAGTTTACAGTTAAGCATAAACAAAATTTAACACCACCAACATTAGTATATAGATCAATAATGGAGTTTCTGAAAATTAACCTCATACTCTGATTTCCATCTCTGCTCTCATCTTTACTGCAATAGTATGTGTCTAGTACTGCCACCTGAATTTCATGATGCGCTAGCAGCTATAACCAAAAAACCTTTGGAAAATAGCTATTATGCCACTATTCTACTCTACTCACTGCCCCTTGAAGACAACTAATTCACTTCCAAAACTTCTAGGGGGTCGTTTTAGGAATTACATGTTAAGAGAGGATTTTGTTTTTCTTAATGTCTGAACAAAAAACTCCATTGACCACAATTATAATTCAAATTTTCATATTTAAAAGAACACCAGCAACTAAAATTGGGTCTATGAGATGAGAGACATGTTGAGATGGTCAAATGTTTGATTACAGTTGATTCAGATGGTCAGATGTTTGATTACAGTTTGATTTTACCAGATTTTGTCTTTCCAGAAGATTACTTTTGAGTTTCCTGAATGTCCCTTCATTTTCTTGGCATTTTCTAGGGACCCCGGATTTCAGGGAAGGATTAGAAAAGGTATCATTAACCATGTTCTTGTCGCCTATTGCAATGTCAACTGAATTGTCACTTGTAATGCATATTTCAGCAGCCCTACAATCTTCGAAGTCATTTTCAGATATCTCTTTCTTCTTACCATATTTAGATGAATTAATTTTATGACAAATGTCTCTCTTACATTTATTTAACATCTTCAAATCGCACCTCGGTGATGGGAATTATGCATAACCTTTGTGCCTTTGTGGAAGCCATTTACCATGCAATTCCTTTGCCTTTAGGTCAGATGCTTTTCTCGGACCTTTCATTCGATCACTTGGGCGTTTACTCTCTCGGGATACTAGATTCATAGTATCAAGTACAATTCCTTTGTTATGGCTGATCACACATATATTTCTGCTCATATTATTGGTTAGTTTTATATTTTCTCTCATGTAAATTTTTTGAATCATATTGATATCACCAATTCATCTTCAAGGTTGCAGAATCTGTTGGAGTAAGTGTTTCACAGTCAGATGGAAATGTAGTTTGAAAAGAAAGTGGATGAGCCGGGGCAGATGTAAAATCATGTAGGGGGTCTGAAAAGGACAACCAAATGCTACTAACACAAGACAATTGTTGTGTCACAAATTCCATTTTTCTTGAGGGAACAGGTGGATTATGTTATTTATTGTTATAACTTGTCCCTTCTTTTTCTTCATTTTGCTTCTGTGCATTTAATAACCACTGAGGCAGGATTGAATTACATTTTGATTGATTTTATAATATTTGGAGTGCATCTAATTGGATTATAAGGGAGATCCGAGATTATTGGCAGCCTTCCCAATTCTAGAAGTATGTATGCAACCAATATTCACTAGTTTTGGGAAAGCATGTAGTTCTAAAATTGTGCTCTTGCTTTGAATGTAGACATGGTTTTGGTAGACCCTTGTTGGATATCTTATATGTTTGGGAGCATTATGGAAGTAAGTACCATGGAGGTTGCAATCTGATCTTGACTGTTCAGTCTGTCCAAATTCAGTTTTTGTATAGTTAGAGGAATATTTGCATGCCACTTTGTCTCCTTCATTCACAACATTGTTGGAAAGATGGCTGACAGGAGAATTTACTGTGTTGCCAATAGTACAGAATGGTGAAGTAGAAGTCCACCTTGGTTGAGAATAAAATTGAATTCTCAATGATTGTTCACAACGAACACAAATTTGATGCTTAACACCGGAACTCAAAAAGAGTCACGATTCAATATTATAACATGTCGAGTCCGGTTTAAGGTTTAAACCCCGAGCATCTTTATTTGCGAGAACCGTCAATCAAATATCAGACGATTGTCGTACCCTTTTAAGCCACATAATCGTTATACGAAATAAGTTGAGGGCTCCACCGTTATTGCATCACACTTTACACCTATGATCCACTCCTGCCTATTCATCCGATGGATATCACATCACAATCTACATGTTGTTTAACGTTTTAAATCTACACGAAATGAATGGTTTTGTGACGCCACGTGTCACTCGCTGGGGTGTATCGCGTAGGTTTAATGTTTACTGCTAACAGCCCAAAATCTGTGCGATAACCCTTCATGGTTTTCAAAAAACCATTTACACTGTTCCTTCACTCGTGGTTCCAAAACACGTATTTTCACCACGCTTCCACTGTGCCTTCAACTCATGGTTCGACATGAGTGTGGTTCCAAATCACATGGCTCCAACGCAGGTTTAATTCCGCCATATAAACCATCACACCAATGTACAATATTGAAATCCTTCTAACCATTTTCATTAAACTCATGGGAAATTGATGATCTTTAAACACCAGCAGGCTGAAAATACCAATCATTTTTATCTGATCATAAGGTCAAAGAGAAACAAAGAAGCATTACAAAATTATATTACAGGTATACCATTTCAATGGATAAGCAGACAAAAGGCCCTGTACTTGGAATTGCAGTCCCTCTTTCCTCTTTGTTGATCCCTAAATCTTCATGATTTTGTGTTTTGACAAATGGATTTCTTACCTATATTCACTTCAATCGTCATTTTCTGATGTCAGCTCGTTGCAGGACATGATTTTGTTGCTGGACGGAATTGAAATTACAACACTATTAATCACTCTCTCAATTACCATTTTCAATGGGATAATCTGCCTTCTCCATTAGATGGTATTTGTGACAAATTTCTATTGCTGCTCGCCCACCTCAATAGTTTTGATCTAGGGGGCGACCTGTGTTGTTCGCCACTGTATCTGTTTGTACCATGTAAATTTCTCTCTTTCTTCTGCAACTGTTTCCACAAATGGTAGATTATAATGGATAGGCAAGGACTGATTTACATTCCCATTTAAAGGAGGAGGCTTTAATATATGCTTTTCACCCCCACTTAATTTCATTGGTTCTGCCAATTTGAGGGAGGACTCTATACTTGAACTGTGCAGTCCAATTCTGGATGTTCCATTCCGGATTTCCAGCAGATTACTTTTGAGTTTCCTAAATGTTCCTTCATTTTCTTGGCATTTTCTAGGGACCCCGGATTTCAGGGAAGGATTAGAAAAGGTATCATTAACCCTGTTCTTGTCGCCTATTGCAATGTCAACTGAATTGTCATTTGTTATGCATGTTTCAGCAGCCCTACAATCTTCGAAGTCATTTTCAGATATCTCTTTCTTCTTACCATATTTAGATGAATTAATTTCATGACAAATGTCTCTCTTACGTTTGTTTAACATCTTCAAACCACACCTTGGTGATGGGAATTGTGCATAACCTTCGTGCCTTTGTGGAAGCCATTTACCATGCAATTCCTTTGCCTCTAGGTCAAATGCTTTTCTCGGACCTCTCATTCGATCACTTGGGCATTTACTCTCTGGGGATACCAGATTCATAGTATTAGGTACAGTTCCTTTGTTATGGCTGATCACACATATATTTCTGCTCATATCCTTGGGTATTTTTATATTTTCTCTCTCATGTAAATTTTTTGAATCATATTTATATCTCCAATTCATCTTCAAGGTTGCAGAATCTGTTGGAGTAAGTGTTTCATAGTCAGATGGAAATGTAGTTTGAAAAGAAGGTGGATGAGCCGGGGTAGATGTAAAATCATGTAGGGGGTCTAAAAAGGACAACCAACTACTACTGACACAAGAAAATTGTTGTGGCACAAATTCCATTTTTCTTGAAGAAGGAATAGGTGGATTATGTTGTTTCTTGTTATAGCTTGTCCCTTCTTTTTCTTCATTTTTCTTTTGTGCATTTAATAACCACTGAGGCAGGCTTGAATTACATTTTGATTGATTTTCTAAAATTTGGAGTGCATCTGATTGGATTATAAGGGATCCAGGATTATTGGCATCCTCCCCAATTCTAGAAGTATGTATGCAACCACTATTCACTGGTTTTGGGAAAGCATGTAGTTCTAAAATTGTGCTCTTGATTTGACTGTAGACTTGGTTTTGGTGGACCCTTGTTGGATCTCTTATATGTTTGGGAGCATTATGGAAGTAAGTACCATGGAGGTTGCAATCTGATCTTGACTGTTCAGTCTGTCCAAATTCAGATGTTGTATAGTTAGAGGAATATTTGCATGCCACTTTGTCTCCTTCATTCACAACATTGCTGGACAGATGGCTGACAGGATAATTTACTGTGCTGCCAATAGCACAGAATGGTGAAGTAGAAGTCCACCTCGGTTGAGAATAAAATTGACTTCTCAATGATTGTTCAAAACAAACACAGCTTGTTGGGAATCTCTTTTCTACCAGTTTAGGCACAATGTTATTCAATCTCCTCAGATCTTCAACTCTATTACATGCAAAATAAGTTGCTTCAAGACTTTCCATTGGCTTGGAGTTATTCTGAGGGTGTTCTGATAGATTTTCTTTCCGCATGGAATGTTGACACAAAGCATTAATTCCCGGGTTTGGAAAAGACAATTCACCTTCTTTGCAAGCACTGGAATTTTGACTTATGTACTAATCTCTACATTTAGTATCGCAATCTGTGTAGCAAGCATATCAATACACAATCTTTGTCAAATAAATGTATCTCCAAAAAATCTAACATATAATGAATCAATTAGAATTACTAGTGTGCACATTTAGATTTAGGCATAGTCAAGCGAGTGATCTTATTAAAAATATTTTCTACAAGAACCTCTACCTAAGACCTTAATCTTTGCTTATAACAACATTAGAAAGACAAAACTTTGTCACTTTAATCCAATACATGAAAATTAATGAACTCCTGCAAGAATGACACTAGTAAACTCATAAATAGACTCAATCACTAACACATTGATCTCTGCATACACACTAATATTTTCCATCAATCTTGTATGAATTCATTGCAACCAAGCCTATCAACAATTCAATCAAAAAACCAGTGAAAATAACTGGGTGGTGCGCATAATGAAGTGTTCTTTAGGTGGAAAATAATGAACATTTTTCTGAGTATATAATAAAAATTATCACACATTCCTTCAAACCTCCATGATCACTTGATTGGTAAAAAGAGTTTATCTTGTACATCATTTCCTTCTTTAGACTTGTGCTAGAACGAAGAGCAGAAAGACGAAAAGAAGAAAAATCATAATCCAAATAAATCCACAACTCTTGCACACCTGACTGATTAGGATACTTGGTTATTTATATCTATTTTCCTTAAGAGTACCTTGAACAAACCCAGGGATTTATTGATAGTAATATTTGACAGGATCAAATAGACATTGCACAACCTTTCACACATGAAGACCTTAAACAATTCTAAGGTTCTACCCTGAGATTTTTGTTTTTCTTCCCTAACAGACAGTAACACACCTTGTCCATTCAAGAAGTGAATTACAATTTAGGTGTTTGCTCTATGAGGTGTGTTATAACTTGGGTTGTGTGTTACCCATTCTTCTTTTCATAAATTCACAGTTAAACTTCTCCAAACCTTGTTCAATATTTTGCAACCTCTCTAGACCTAGACCCTATCCAACCTCTTGTAGCACCTCTACAATAATCTTAGAAGCTATTCACCCTCTTCTTCAAGAATCATAAGCTTCTGAAGCAAAATAGGTTGCAAAATTTGCCTCAATGTATAATTCTTTCCCTGCATATCAATGTCAATGAATATTATATTCTCTATAATAATGCGGAAATTTTTTCCAAAAGAATGGGGTTGATAGGGTCAATGAGCATCTCTTCAGATTGATTTGGGCAGGATAGGACATAGGGTTTTTTTCCTGGGTACATGCTGTTTGAGGAGGAGAAATGATGGAGAGGTCACTTAGAGGCACAACAGGAACAGATAATGATACCAATTTTTTTTGTTTTGTTTTGTTTTGTTTTGTTTTTCGGTTTTATGTATGGGTAATATTCATGACAAGTGGAGCATAATTGCATGTGGTTAAGTGCATCAATCCTTTCATAAAAGAAACGATGTGCATGATGGATATGGTTGTTGTGGAATTGTTGGGAAGTTGAAGAGGAAGCCATATGGGGGGATGATTGTACATGGAAGGTGGGAGGTGAAGAAAGGTTAGATTTTGGAAATGATTGGTCGGCGAGTGAAAATGGAAGGGAAAACATAAGAGGTGGGGTGGATGATAGGGGAGGGAGACTAATATGGGAAGGAATGGTAGTTTGGTTTGGGTTGGATTGAGAGGTAATGTTGGACTAATGACTGTTGTAGAGAACATGATGGCATGAATTTATTCTATCCTTGTCAAGCATGTAGTGGCGTCATCATTGTTCCGTCTACACATTATTCTCTAGGGTGGTTTGCATAGCTACTCAAACAATAAATTTTTTGTCAAAATTAGAGGTGTAAGTGAATTAGGAGGAAAGGCGAGTTAAGCATGCATATGAAATGGAAAGTAGGCTATGGAGAAAAATAATTGTTGGTTTGAAGCAAGAAAAGACACTTTCTTTTTTCCCAATTGAAAATTTCTATAAAAGTAATAACATAAAGGCTAATGGTAGTGAGATAAAAAAAATGTTTCTTCGTAAACAAATAATTAATATGAACAATTAAGAAATAAAGGACAAATACATGTCATGTGCTAAGTTGAAAGAGTAGGATGTGTTTGTTTTTTTTTTTTTTGGATATTGTTTATTTTGTTTTTTGTGATAGATGCAATCTTCAATCTCTAGCAGCTGAAGCAGACAATATTAAATTCGACAGAGGATTCCCCTGCAGAAATAGGAAATGACTGGATTATGTGTGTACTTGATAGAATCAATGGACCTGATTGCAGCATATAGGTGAGGAACCAATGATCCATACATCAGGGTACACTACGGGAATTTAAAGAAAGAGAAGAGAAAAGGTTGTCTATAAGACGCTCCATCCTCAACAATATCAAACATTTTGGCGCATCATGTAAACGATCATAATGCCATATTGCCAACATAGAGTATTGGTGATTGTATTGCTACCTCCAAGAGAAATGGTTAACAAATGGGTTCATTTAGAATATCTTACGAAGGAAAATTCATGTTCAAGTGACTTAAAGGGTGCCAAAAATGTCTAGGAAATCAAGATTGTCAGAGCCGAGAGTTCCGGCATTATGTACTAATCTCTACATTTAACATCACAATCTGTGTAGCAAGCATATCAATACACAATCTTTGTCAAACAAATGTATCTCCAACAAATCTAACATATAATGAATGAATTAGAATTACTAGTGTGCACATTAGATTTAGGCATAATCAAGCGAGTGATCTTATTAAAAAGTTTTTCTACAAGAACCTCTGCCTAAGACCTTAATCTTTGCATATAACAACATTAGAAAGAAAAAAATTTGTCACTTCAATCCAATACATGAAAATTAATCAACTCCTGCAAGAATGACACTAGTAAACTCATAAATAGACTCAATCACTAACACATTGATCTCTGCATACACACTAATATTTTCCATCAATCTTGTATGAATTCATTGAAACCAAGCCTATCAACAATTCAATCAAAAAACCAGTGAAAATAACTGGGTGGTGCGCATAATAAAGTGTTCTTTAGGTTGAAAATAATGAACATTGTTCTGAGTATATAATAAAAATTATCACACATTCCTTCAACCCTCCATGATCACTTGATTCGTAAAAATATTTTGTCTTGTACGTCATTTCCTTCTTTAGACTTGTGCTAGAATGAAGAGCAGAAAGACCAAAAGAAGAAAAATCATAATCCAAATCAATCCACAACTCTTGCACACCTGACTAATTAGGACACTTGGTTATTTATATCTATTTTCCTTGAGAGTACCTTGAAAAAACCCAGGGATTTATTGATAGTAATATTTGACAGGATCAAATAGACATTGCACAACCTTTCACACATGAATACCTTGAACAATTCTAACGTTCTGCCCTGAGATTTTTGTTTTTCTTCCCTAATAGATAGTAACACACCTTTTCCATTCAAGAAGTGAATTATAATTTAGGTGTTTGCTCTATGAGGTGTGTTATAACTTGGGTTGTGTGTTACCCATTATTCTTTTCATAACTTCACAGTTAAACTTCTCCAAACCTTGTTCAATCTTTTGCAACTTCTCTAGACCTAGACCCTATCCAACCTCCTATAACACCTCTGCAATAATCTTAGAAGCTATTCACCCTCTTCTTCAAGAATCATAAGCTTCCGAAGCAAAACAGGTTGCAAATTTTGCTTCAATGTATAATTATTTCCCTGCATCTCAATGTCAATGAATATTATATTCTCTATAATAATGCGGAAAATTTTTCCAAAAGAATGGGGTTGACAGGGTCAATGAGCATCTCTTCAAATTTATTTGGGCAGGAGAGGACATAGGGTTTTTTTCCTGGGTACATGTTGTTTGAGGATGAGAAATGATGGAGAGGTCGCTTAGAGGCACAACAGGAACATATAATGATACCAATTTTTTTTTTTGGTTTTATGAATGGGTAAGCTTCATGACAAGTGGAGCATAATTGCATGTGGTTAAGTGCATCAATCCTTTCATGAAAGAAACTATGTGCATGATGGATATGGTTGTTGTGGAATTGTTGGGAAGTTGAAGAGGAAGCCACATGGGGGGATGATTGTACATGGAAGGTGGGAGGTGAAGAAAGGTTAGAGTTTGGAAATGATTAGTTGGCGAGTGAAAATGGCAAGGAAAAAATAAGAGGTGGGGTGGATGATAGGGGAGGGAGACTAATATGGGAAGGAATGATAGTTTGGTTTGGGTTAGATTGAGAGGTAAGGTTGGACTAATGACTATTGTAGAGAATACGATGGCATGCATTTATTCTATCCTTGTCAAGCATGTAGTGGCGTCATCATTATTCCTTCTACACATTATTCTCTGGGGTGGTTTGCATAGCTACTCAAACAATAATTTTTTTGTCAAAATTAGAGGTGTAAGTGAATTAGGAGCAAAGGCGAGTTAAGAATGCATATGAAATGGAAAGTAGGCTATGGAGCAAAATAGTTGTTGGTTTGAAGCAAGAAAAGGCACTTTCTTTTTTCCCAATTGAAAATTTCTGTAAAAGTAATAATAGAAAGGCTAATGGTAGTGAGATAACAAAAATGTTTCTTCATAAACAAATAATTAATATGAACAATTAAGAAATAAAGGACAAATACATGTCATGTGCTAAGTTGAAAGAGTAGGATGTGTTTTTTTTTTTTTGGGATATTGTTTATTTTGTTTTTTTTGATAGATGCAATCTTCAATCTCTAGCAGATGAAGCAGACAATATTAAATTCGACAGAGGATTCCCCTGCAGAAATAGGAAATGACTGGATTATGTGTGTACTTAATAGAATCAATGGACCCGATTGCAGCATATAGGTGAGGAACCAATGATCCATACATCAGAGTACACTACGGGAATTTAAAGAAAGAGAAGAGCAAAGGTTGTCTATATGATGCTCCATCCTCAACAATATCAAAAATTTTGGTGCATCATGTAAACGATCATAGTGCCATATTGCTAGGATAGAGTGTTGGTGATTGTATTGCTACCTCCAAGAGAAATGGTTGAAAAATGGGTTCATTTAGAAGATCTTACGAAGGAAAATTCATGTTCAAGTGACTTAAAGGGTGCCAGAAATGTCTAGGAAATCAAGATTTTCAGAGCAGAGTTCCAGCATGCCGATCTTAAAATCAATCAACAACTATGATAAACACATTTTTAACTTCCTAAGTGCTAGTGCTAGCTCAGCTATTTACGGGAAATATAACCAGTATGAAAAGAATTATTCGTGAGCTGATCCAGCTACAATAACTAGGTGAATCAACAACCAGTAGTCACCAATCCATTGGTGTAAACAACTTCAGTAAAACAACGAGAAAGAAGTGGCTACAACATTTCCAGATTTGCAGTAACATCTCCAATACTCACAACGGAGCAAAGAAAGCATGGTCAAAGATATAAATGCTTCATTAGAAAAACACCCTAGAAATAATGGGCACAACCCCCATTTGAGAGAAATTTTGTAATTCTAAAATGAACAAGGATTACAACAATCGAACCTGACTCAAACACCTGATTTAGGAACTCAAGAAATCATTTCATATATTCAATGATTCTCAATCAGCTAAAGAGAGAAAAAATGACAACAATTAAAAACATGGTGTAGATAATAATTTTTCTTCTATACCTAACCTCGGAAAAAAGCTTATGCCAAAGGACACTACGCCCCTGTCCTGGCAGAATTCTGCTGGAAATCTAAAGCAGCCATAAAAATTGCAACTGGATTTCTTGGTGAAGGAGGAGTCTGTTGCAATACTGAAACATATGAACCAGCTTTACGTTGAGCACTATCATCTGTTATAAAAAAAATCTCCAACTTTTCAAGTCCTATCTGCCTTTTGATTAAGTCGACATTTTCTTGCAACACTTGCATCTCATAAAAAGGAAGTTTTACATCTAGGGCTTCAAGGCCGAAAACAAGTGTTTCATCCTTTTTGAACTTCAAGAAAGGCATCACCAGTTTTAGAGCGCTGTTGCACATAACTTCCAAGCCCCTTCCAAGCCCCAACCACCTCTCCGACCTAGTAAATCCGGCGAAATTTTTGTTGCACCTCAAACTTCCAAGCCCCAACTAGTGACAAAATGGGGAAAATCACTCCAACACCTCCATCAGACCCAGTAATTCCAGGCGAATGCCATTTAAATCTGCTCCAAACAAAAAAAAATTGAAGCGAATGCCATTGAAACCTGCTTCAAGCAAAGAAAATCGGGAGCGAATTCCATTTTTTTAGTTTTATGGGCATTTATTTTGGGGGGCTAATATTCAATAATTAATTATTTTTAAAATAATTATAGGGCTAACTTTATAAAACTATAGAAAATGGGTTTTATATAAAAAATTCGCCCTATCAAAATTTAAAACCCCTTAAAATTCGCCTTTGGGCTAAAATTCGCCTTTGGGCTAAAATTTACCCTGATCAAGTTCTTGTTTCAGTGACTGCTTCAGGTTCCAATATGGTTTTTCCTTCCTCATCAAGTTCTGGTAATATTTTTTGAACTGGAAGTTTGTCCCCTATAACCTGCTTTAAGCATGAAACATGGAAAACTGGATGCGCTCGCGAAGAAACATGAAGCTCCAATTTGTATGCCATAGTACCAATATTTTGCAACACCTTTTAAGGACCATAGTAATTTGGCGATAATTTATTATCCTTCTTAACTTTCTTGAGGGACATTTTTTTGTATGGTTGTAGCCGTAAAAAGACACAGTCTCCTACATCAAAAATTCTCTCAATGCGATGTTGATCTGCCCGTTGTTTCATTCGATTTTGTACCAAATTTAGGTTATCCTTTAAGAGTTGGAGAACTTCTTGTTGATGCTCGATGTGATCTTCCACTACTTCAACTATAATTTTCCCTTAAAGAAGATGTGATTGACGGTGGATGATATCCATAAAGTGCCATAAATGGGGTCATTTTTGCTGCAGTATGGAAGGAAGTGTTATACCACCATTCAGCGAGAGGTAACCACTTGACCCATTATGCTTGCTTATCAGATACAAAACAATGAAGATATCCTTCCAAACATTTATTCACTATCTCAGTTTGACCATTGGATTGAGGATGATAAGATGAGCTATGAGCTAGTTGAGTACCCAAACAAGAAAATAATTCTGTCCAAAAATTTCTTGTAAAAATGGGATCTTTGTCACTTACAATAATCTTCGGGTTTCCATGTAGCTCTTGAATTGTTTCCATAAATGCAGTGGCAACTGTACTTGATTTAAATGGATAAGATAATGCACAAAAGTGTGCATACTTTGTAAGTCTATGAACTACCACCATGATGACAATATTTACTTCGAACTTAGGTAAACCTATGATAAAATCCATTGAAATCTCCTCCCAACGTTGACTTGGAATGGATAAAGGTTGTAGAAGACCCAGGGTCTTAATTGTCTCAACTTTATTTTGCTGGAAAAACAAACATCCCGCCACAATATTTTGAATATCAGTTTTAAGTCCATCCCAAAAAAATTCTTTCTTCACCCTGTGGTAAGTTTTTAAAAATCTTGAGTGCCCTCCTAAAGGAGAAGTGTGAAATTCCAAAAGAATATTTTGTTTTAGTTGGGAATTCTTGCAAATATATAAGCGATATTTGTACCATAAGGAATCATTTTTCCAACTAAATGTATCAGATGTGCTAGGATCTTGCTGCAAATTTTGAATGAGTATCCACACTTCTTCGTCCTTCTTCCATTCATCCCTTGCTTTGTTTATCCACTCTAGTTGGATAATATAAATGGAACAAAGCAATGCTTCCACCTCTTCATCCTTTCTTGAGAGTGCATTTACAACAAAATTTAGCTTCCCTTTTTGTAGATGATTTCAAAGTCATAACCCAACATCTTTGTGACCCATTTTTGCTGCTCTTATGAAGATAGCCTTTGTTCTAAAAAGTGTTTAAGACTATCATGACCAGTTTTTACCTTGAATTGTCTTCCCATTAGGTAAGGTCTCCATTTCTTTAGTGTATGTAGTATTTCCAACATTTCCGTCTCATAAATAGACTTTTGTAAATACTTTTCTTTGATTGGATGACTTTCAAAAGCAATGGGTCTTCCTTATTGCATTAAAACAACACCAATTCCATTTCCCGAGGCATTACATTCCACAATAAAGGTTTTTGTGAAGTCTTGCGTAGCTAAGACTGGTGCTAGACACATTGCCTCTTTAATACGTTCAAAGGCCTTATTTGCTTCGAGAGTCCATGAAAATGCATCTTTCTTCAAAAATTTTGTTAGAGGTGCTGCTATTATCCCATAATTATTAACAAACTTGCGATAATACCCTGTTAACCCGAGAAATCCATGCAACTACTTTATGGTTGTGGGGAATTTCCATTCCTTAATGGCTTTAATTTTTTTAGGGTCTACCTTAACACCCTTGTGAGATACAATATGACCTAGATATTCCACCTTTTGTACTCCAAAGAAATGTTTGGATGTTTTTGCATATAATTGTTTCTCCTCCAAAAGTTTGGGCACCCTTTCAACATGTTGAACATGATCCTTCTATGACCTGGTGTAGATTAGTATATCATCAAAAAATACTAGCACAAATTTTCTAAGGAAGGGTTTGAAAATGGAATTCATCAACCCTTGAAGTGTAGAAGGTGCAATGGTAAGGCCAAAAGGCATGACGAAAAATTCATAATGGCCCTCAAGAGTTCGAAATGTTGTTTTTGGAATATCTTCAGTCTTCATTCTAATTTGATGATATCTTGAACGAAGGTCCAAATTAGTAAAATAAATTGCTCCATGTAATTCATCTAATAATTCATCAATCACAGGAATGAGAAATTTAACTTTAATAGTGAGCTTATTGAACTCCCTATAATTCGGACACATGCACCATGTTCCATCCTTCTTGTGCAACAATACTACTGGAGTAGAGAAATAACTTTGACTAGGTTGAATTATACTAGCCTCTAACATTTCTACAATCATACGTTCAATTTAGCTCTTTTGGATATAAGGATATCTGTAAGGCCTGATGTTTGGAGGAACACTTCCTGGAATCAAATGAATAGCATGATCACGATCACGAATAGGTGGGAGTCCTTTGGGAGTTTCAAACACCTTGGAGTGATTGTCCAATACTTTTTGGAGATCTGGAGAAATAGATGATTTTGATGTTGGAACTTCTAGTGAGAATAATTGTGAAATTAGGCCTCGTTGTTCTTTCTTCAGAAGATTTTTCATGAAATTGGAGCTTATTATCTTACCTGGCTTCCCTGTGATACCCCCTAATTCGATTTCCTTTCCATTCGAAAAAAATTTCAAGAAGCATTCTTGAAAATTAAAAGCTACCGTCCCCAAAGATTGTAACCATTATACTCCTAGTACAACTTCAACACCTCCCATTGGAATGGAAAACATTTGAATATTCAATACATATTCCCCCATGGCTAGCTTGATATTATGGCTTTTTCCAGAGCAATTTATAGTTCCTCCATTTGCAACCATCACTTGACATTCTGGTGCTAGGTATAGGAAACAATTCAATTCCATGGCTAGCTTACAATGAATAAAATTATGGGTACTACCTGAATAAAGCAACACTATTACCTTTTTCTTCTTGATATGTCCTTCTATATTGAGAGTTTTAAGAGTGGTAATTTTTGGTGCTCAAAGAGGTGGCTTTTTATTAAAAACTCTAGTGATTTCTCATTTAATTATCAACCCGGGGTAAGTCTTTTTATTTCAAGAGTGTTGGCACAATATATGCGAGTCAGGCCATCTAATAGTTATTCCTTGTCACTTATGAGGAATAATTTTCTAACTTCCTACGTTTTCTTATCCTACGAGGGGTGGCCTGGATTGATTTTTAACCTAAGATTAAGCAACAATATTTTGTATCTATCTAATGGCATTAAACAATAGTCTAACTGAACTGAACAACAATCTAGATAAATCAAACAACATTTGAATTGAATTAAACAATGATCTAAATAAACTGAACAGTAATGGAATTGAATGGAACAACAATCTAACTAAGTCGAACAACAACGAAATTGAATTAAATCAACAATCTAGCTAACTGAGTAGTAATGGAAAAACAATATAACTAGTTGAGCAGTAATGGAATAGTAGTATAACTAAGCTGAACAGTAATGGAACAACAGTATAATTGAAGCGAATTAAATAAATCGTACTGTAATTATTTAAGTAATTTTGCAACGGCGTTCTCTTTATGACTTAATTAATCAACATTGATCGATGGTTGAACGCTTCGTTATGCTAAAGGAAGAATGAAATTCATAAAGACAGATAATATTGAGATCAACTTATTCTACGATCTGTAACTCAAATGCAATGGTATTAAAAGAATTAGAACTATCTATTGATAATGAAATATTGTCGTAAGTTGGAAAATACGATTGCGATTGTCTTAATTCAAGAACGCGATTTCTAAAAATCCTGAAGAAAGAGAACTGTAGCTTTATTGAATGAAAATATACTTTACAACTGCATCAGATACTTAAGCATTGTTGCTGCAACTACACAGAGTATGAAAACTTGCGTGGAACTTCCAGAGGTTGGGCCCAGACCACCTGAAGCCCTAGCATAGTAAAAAATTCAAAATATTATTGTTCAAAGCTCTATATTACATCCATTGATGTTACAAAAATACAATTAGACAGACTGTTTCTGATGCATCTATTACAGAATGAGTTCCCTATCCTTTCTTCGACTCCCCTTCTCGTCCGTCCTTTGCCCTTTTAAAGGCGTTTTCAAAAATGCAAAAGTATTTCCCAAACGACAGCCCGCTGCGCGTGGCTGTCATTTGAGTTCTTGGATTTGAATTCGTCTGTTTGCCTTCTACCGGCCATTGAAAGTTACCAGGATTTCATATGTTTGTGTCCGTTGGTTGGCTTTCGTTTCCTATTGGTCTAGCCATTCTACCTTCCTGCATGCGAAGATAAGAGAAGTCAATTATCTATTACAAAAACATCCTTTTCATCATTAGTCTAATTGTTCTTGTTTTCATAATCTTTTATTCTCTTTATTGTTAATATGAAGAGGAATTCCCCCAAAATTATAACATAATTTGAAGTACTTACAGGGTGAGAACATACCTTAATTTGGGCCCAACATACTCCCCTGCTTACCTAGTTGCATGTCCTCATGTAAACAGATGATTGAGATGTAGCTGCATTAAGGAGTAGGCAGGGTAGGCCTTTTCGTTGTATGCTCTGAAGTATTGTTTTCATTTCATGAGTGCAAAGGTAGCGCCTGTGGCTCCTTCTGGTAATTCGTAATTGTGATTATAATCCTGAAGAGGATACTAGAGGAGAGGGTTTCTGTATCTACATCCCAACTAGGCAGGCCCATGCTGTAGACCAGGCTGCTGTATGAAAGGAATCTGGAGGCAGCAACCTTGAAATTCCTGTAACTGAATGGCTCCCTATTCTTCACATTGTTCGTGGAGGCCATCCATATTTTCTTGGCTGCTGCTAAGGCCGCTTCACGAATGTCCCCAAATTATTCTCGTGCATTTTCTATGATATCTTTCTGGATGGGCCCCAACCTAGTCCTCACACCTTGCCTTCTCATGAAGTTTTTGTGCTAGATGATCAGTTGCAGGGGTTTTGTAGGCTCCCCCCCTCACCCATAAATATAGGCTATGCTCTCTTTTTTGGAAGATGCCGTAGGCTTTGGCCCACCTAATCTGGTTTTTAGCAAATGAAAGGAAGGCTTGTAGTTGCACATCCCCTATAAAGGGGCTAGGGTTGCTATCCGTGTCTTCTTCTAAAAAGAAGTTATGCATGTAAAGCTCACACAAGAGGCGCTAGACCTTCTCATCCTGATCGTTACAACAATGGAAAATTTTTTCTATGGTCCTGAAAGTAGTGGATTTTCCTGCCCTGAAAGCTTTAACTTTCAAGAGTAAATATTGTTCTGTTATAGTTGGTTGCTGGAGCTCTGCACGATAACGCATCATTATATAGAGAGAAAATTGTAGAGATTTTCTTCTTAGCTTGCTCCACCTGCTCTTGTACCACTTTAACCTTTTCCTGCTCTCCTCTATGTTGGGCGAATGTCTCATCTTTTGTGGAGGAGAGGTCAGTGAACTTTTTTAGCAGTGCTTGATATTATTGTAATGGCACCACCTCCTTCCTGCAGATTTTGCAGAAATTCGATTGCAATTTTTGTGTCGAATCCCTATAGTCTGTGTACATATGTCGCCATCCAGCTCGCTGGAGGATGGCATTCGCTGCCTCTGAAATTGGAAAGTTTGCAGGCTCACTTCGAAGGGTATTTCCTCCCATAGCTGATATTCTCTTTTCCTTTGATCATTTTTCTTCTTGGCTATGTTGTTTCGATTGGATGTTGTAAGCAAACAGAAAAGTGATTGCGGCTCTGCGTAGATAATCTTCATGCCTTAATTGTAGTGTTCCTTTGGTCTTATCGATGCGTCTAATGATATTTGTGCAGGGATTTCACATGCTTGTCGAATTAAGGCCAATTACACCCCCTCTCTCGAAGAAAGGGTGCCCATGCCTTTAAGTACAGGAGAGATTTGGTCACTCATGAATGCAGACAAGGGGAATGTCAGAATTTGGTAATGATAATATGCATGTGAAGGAGTGGGCGGTTGAGTAACTACTAACATATGCGGTATAAAGGTTAGATTTAGAAGTTTTCATAATTTTATCTTGTGCGGAAGTGACCGGAAAGCGAGAGGAAATATCATAGCCATTATTGCGATATGATGTCCTTGTACAACTGAAAAGTTTTAATGGAAGCAAGACTGAGTCAAGTAATGATTGGCATTGTCATCCCAAAATATGTAAACATATCTTTGTTAGTTATTTTTATGGTAGGTCATAATTATTACTAATTTGAGTAATAGCTTGTGGTCGAAGAATGGAAGACAAGGTGTATATAAAAGCAATTGGCTATTGAAGGCGCATAATTTCATACCACAAGCAGAGCCACTACTGCCAACAGGCATTCATAGCCTCGACAGGGTTGCTATTTTAACCCGAAAAATGAGCTAGGATCCTTATGTAAGAATAGTTATTTTTCCGATTTTATGGAGAGATCACCATGCTAGTATGGTGGCCAGATAAACCTGGTGCCACTCATTAGAGTTGTAGCAAAGTGATCATGCCGGCTCATGATGAGACCTCCTGTCCTTCAAGTCATTAAGAAGGTCATTACCCTAGTGTGGTGGCCATAATGGGCATGTCACTTGCTACACCCTTATGAACATGGTAGGCTGGCTTGTGATGAGACCCCCTATCCTCACTTAATATTTGCATGTAAATGTAGTACTTCCTTTTGAATTGTAACATCTTGATCTATAAGGAGGTCACTGTGCTGGTGTGGTGGCCAGATAGTCACAGTGCCATTCACTAGAATTGTAACAGAGTGATCAGGCCGGCTGGTGATGAGACCTCCTGTCCTTCTAGTAGACGAGAAGGTCATTACCCTAGTGCGGTAGCCATTGTGGACATGTCACCTGTTAAATCCCTATGATCATGGTAGGCTGGCTCATAATGAAACCCCCTATCCTCTTAAAGATTTGTATGAACACACAATGATTGTTTTTTATACATAGAAGGAGGCTCATTAACTCCTTAAGAGTGAGGGATGGTGAAAGAAAAAAAAAAAATGCCAATACCATTAATACCCCTTGTTCCATTTCTTCATGGTATAGGGACATATTACTCGAATAGTGCAGAAAAGATATATCATCATAAAGTATTGTATTGTATGATATCATATTTGAACTGTGGGTGACTTAGCCTTTCATTTCATGTGTGCATAATGTCAGCGTCCTGTTTAAGAATTATAGTGCCAAAGGGCCATCATATTTGTAATTTTACCATTTTCCCTCTCTCTTCCAACTGCCATTCCCTACTCAAGGTTACTCAATTACAAAAAGAATGGCTATTTAAGTTGGTCGGACAACAGCTGTTCAAATATTGCTCGGCATAAAAAAAACGCTAAAAAATGACTGTTCAATTTGAATGAACATCAATCGTTCAAATATCGAACAACAACTGTTCTCGAATTGAACAAAAAAAATAAAAACACAGCAGTGAACAACTGTTCAGTTCGACCGAACAATAGCCATCCAAAAAGTGAACAACAGTTGTTCAAGAATTGAACAACAAAATAAAAAATGTGAAATGACTGTTCAATTGTGGTTGAATCGGTAGCCATTCAAATACTGAATAGCAATTGTCCATGAATTGAACAGAAAAAATAAAAAAGCCGAAAATGGCTGTTCAATTCGACTGATCAGTAGTCGTTTAGAGATTGAAAAACAACTATCCACGAATTGAAAAACAAAGAATAAAAACACAGCAAAAGGCTGTTCAATTTGGTTGAACCACAATCGTTCAAAGATTGAATAGCAGATGTTTTCGAATTGAACAACAAAAATAAAAACACCAACGAAAAACTGTTCAGTTCGACTGAACAATAACCATTCAAAGATTGAATAACATCTGTTCACAAATTGAACAACAAAGTAAAAAAACATAAAAACGATTGTTAAATTTTGGTTGACTTAGTGGCCGTTCAAAGACTGAACAACAACTGTTCATGAATTGAACAACAAAAATAAAAACACCGCAGATGGCTGTTCAATTGAGTGGCAGCCGTTCAGAGATTGAATGACAGATGTCTGTGAATTGAACATCAAAAAGAAAAACACAACCAATGGCTGTTCAATTCGACTGAACAACAACCGTTCAAATATTGAACAACAACCGTGTGTGAATTGAACAACAAAAATAAAAACATAGACAAAGGCTGTTCAATTCGACTGAACAACAATCGTTCAAATATTGGACAAAAGCTGTCCGCGAATTGAACATAAAAAATAAAAAACACTGCAAATGGACGAATGTTTAATTGAACAACAACCGTTCAAAGATAGAACAACAACTATTTTCGAATTGAACAACAATAAAAACACAATCTTACAAGGAAAATAAATTGCAAATGTGAAGAATGTACAACAAGACAAAACAATTATATACATTATTTACAAGTGATGCTGTCAAACCTCTCATGTACTTGAGTTTGTGGGGTTATCACCCCCTTGCACCACAACTTGGATGGTGGGATCGTTTCGTACCTATTGACAGAAAGATTCTTTCATGAGAAGTTTGCGATAGAGGCGTACTCTGTGTTCGTTAACTTGAAATTTTGAACCAGACCCATCTATGGTGGTCAAGGTGAGGGTACCATTGCTATGTACTTCCTGAATCTCATATGGACCGAGCCACCTTGTTTGCAGTTTTCCTAGAAAGCCTTGGAATCTGGAGTCATAGAGGAGTGCCCAATCTCCTTTTTGAAATAACTTCCTCTTTATTAAGTTGTCGTGCCACTTGGCTCGCTTTCGTTGAATGATCGTTGTGCGTTGCAGTGCAAGCAATCAAATTTCGTCCAGTTCATTTATTTGCTGGAGTCTCTTAGCTTGAGCTTCTGTTAAGTCCAATCCCACTTTCTGGGCTGTTCTTAGAGTTTTAATTTCGAACTCAATAGGGAAGATAGGTTCTCTCCCAAATACTAGCTGATATGGTGAACATCCAGTGGTATTTCGCCAGGTTGTTCAATAATCCCATAAGGCTTTCTGGTAGTCTAGTGGTCCAGTCCCGGCGGTGTGCTGCTATCATCTTGGTAAGGATTACCTCCAGGACTTTGTTGGTGGTTTTGACTTTCCCATTGGCCTTTGGGTGGTAAGGAGACGTAACTCTGTGGATGATATGGTGATTTCTTAAGGTAGATGTGATCTTATTGCCTGTGAATTGTGCCCCCCCATCAGTTATCATTTCCCTTGGCAAGCCGTATCGCACGAATAGTTCAAAGATAAACTTAATTACTGATTCTTCCATGGCTCTTGACAAGGCCACTGCTTCTGCCCATTTGGTGTCATAATTCGTGGCAACTAATATGTGGGATTTTTGGTTTGATGGTGGGTTGAATGGCCCAACGAAGTCTAGTGCCCACCGTTCAAATGGTTCCACCACCAATTGTGGTTGTAGTGGCATTTCATCAGCTTGGCCTGGGCGGCCTATTCTTTGGCAGTTATCGTAGGCCTAGACATACTTCTTTGCATCTTTGAAAATCGTAGGCCAATAATAGCCTAATTGCAACACTTTATGCCATGTCCGTCATTCTGCGAAATGGCCACCACAGGGTTCATCGTGATAGGCTCGTAAGATGTCATAGATTTCATCTTCCCTTATGCATCTGCGTATGTGCATATTAGCCCTTGTATGGAATAGGTATCCTCCAATCCAAGGGAATCTTGCGCTGCGCTGTACAATCAATTTTTGTTCTCTCGTTGTTAAATGTCTGGGTAGATTCCCTACTGACAGATAATTTTCCACATCTGCATACCATGGTGTTTTGACCGCTACAAAAAAGAGGTGTTCGTCAGGGAATTGATCATCAACTGTTAGCGTGTCGTTTGTCTTGGGGAATCTGGACAGGAAGTTTGCGACCACGTTTTCCTTCCCTAGACGGTCTTTGATCGTTATATCGAATTCCTGCAACAACATTAGAAAATGAGTTATTCTCCCATTCATGATTGGTTTATTAGCTAAATATATAATAGCAGAGTGGTCAGTATACAAGAACACTTGATATCTGGTTATATAGTGCCTAAATTTATTGATGGCATAAATGACAACCAAGAATTTTTTAATTCGGCAGGAGTAAGGTTTTTGCTGATATAATAAATAGCATAAGGCTTTCGATCTTCTTCTTGGCCAAGGACTTCTCCTATTGCTGTATCAGGTGCATTAGAAGAGATGTGAAAGGGCAGTTTCTAGTTAGGACCTCGCAGTATTGGTGCTATTGAGACCAACCTCTTCAAGTTTGTAAAAGCGGTGTCACATTTTTCAGTCCAATGGAATTCAACATTCCCAGTCAATGCATACAGAGGTGTAGCTATATGTGAGAATTTTTTTATAAATATGCGATAATATCTTGCATATCCCAGAAAACTGCGCACCTTTGTTTGTGTACAAGGTGTGGCCAACAGAAGGATTACCTCTATTTTAGCCGGATCTACCTGTATTCTAGTTGCAGAAATATAGTGACCTAGGATTACCCCCTCAGTCATCATCATGTGGCATTTTTCGTTGCTTAGACATAGTCTAGTAGCAATACATCGTTCTAACACTTTTTCTAGTGTTTCTAGAGCTTGATCAAAGTCTTCCCCATAGGGTGTAAAATCATCCATATAGATTTCAAGTCCTTCATTTATTAAGTCAGAAAAAATGCTAATTATGGCTCTCTGAAATGTTGCTGGGGCATTACATAATCCAAACGGTAAAACTCTGTAAGAAAAAGTGCCCCATGGGCAGGTAAATGTTGTCTTATCTTGGTCTTCGGGAGCTATTTGGATTTGATTGTATCTGCTGAGTCCGTCAAGAAAGGAGAAGAACCGTTTCCCAACCAATGTGTCAAGGACTTGGTCAATGAAGGGGAGGGGGAAATGGTCTTTCTGCGTTGCCTTATTTAATTCTCTGTAATCTACACAGATTCTCCACTTTCCATTATTTTTAGGGACGACCACCAGAGGGGAGACCCATTTGCTGTCTGAAATAGGATAAATGAAATTTGCATCTAACAGTTTTTGCGGCTCCTCTTTTACAATCTCTTTTAAGTGCAGGTTTAATATTTGTTGGGGTTGTCTAATGGGGTGTGTTTCCCTATCAATATAGATGTGGTGCGTGCACACTTGTGGGTCCAAACCCTTCATGTCTTGGTAGTCCCACGCAAATGCACCTTGGTGCTTCCGGAGGACTTTTATGAGTTTCTATTTTTGGTTGTCATCTAAGCTGCCATTAATATTCAGAACCTTTCCTGGCTCGATCTAAATAGGTATGCTATTACGAACAATGGTTGTGGAGATATGTTGAGTCTCGAAGTCTGTCATGGGATCCTCTTGATCTTCATGTTCGAGGACTATTTTCAACATTTGGCATTTCAGATTTTTAGGCTTGGGTGACTGATTCAAAAAATTATTAATTACATCATCTTCAGTTTGATCCTTGAATTCGTGAGCTTCTACTAGTGTCAAAGGTGGACAAATGTTTTGCTCCCAATATGTATCTAGATGTTTGAAAATTTTTACCGTGGGCAGGCTTGGTTTGACAGGTAGATAAATAATGATATTTTTTATAGAATCTCCTCTAGTGATAGTCATGCTACTTATTCGACAACCTATGTAAGCATCTGCTGTGGCCAGCCAAGGCCGCCCAAGAATCAATGGGTACCCTTCCATCCTATTTTTTGGATTAATGACTAAAACATTAGCTGGGTATTCCCATTAGTCCACAAAGACCATGATTTCTTGCACTATACCTTCCGGTCTGATAACAGATTTGTCAGCTAGTTCCAGAAGTGTGGCCGTAGGTTCTAAAGCTGATATGCCCAGTTTTTTGCAAGCTCCTGTAGTTAGGATGTTAATGGCTGCCCCCAGGTCAACCAATGTGTTTGGAAATGAGTGTCCAGAGATTTGCATGATTGCAATGGGGTTTCCTGGGTCTTCATATTTTACAGGTAATTCCCTACCTAACAATAAGTCAGATAACGTTCCTACCACATGAATAGTGGGTGCAGCCTTTGTTTTCTTAATTTGTTTTTTTCCACATAATTCTTTGATTGTCTTTGCATAGATAAGAATGTCTTGGATGGCCTGGAGGAGAGGAATTTTGATAAAAAGGTTTATTAATTCCCCTAGGATGTCAAAATATGGAGTGATTATAGGCCTGGGTAGATTTAATATTTCAGGAAATGGAGGCGGAGTCACCCTCAGTTCTTCAAGAATTTTTTGATCAATTGTTTCCTTATCTTTACCTGTTTCTATTATATTTTTTAGGCTAGCCTATATTGAGGTTTCGACTTGGGACTGAGGTGGAGTTGTGGCCTCTATAGGTAATATGGTACGTCTTGATCTTAACCTCAATTCGTTGCACTGTTTCTGTTCGACATTGGGTTTTGGATTTTCTATGATCTGAATTAGTTGAACCGGTCTGTTATTGGGATTAGGATTGGGTTGGGCTGGCAATTGAGGTCGTATGGTAGGCTACTGGTTATGCTGAATGGGGTAGGGAGATGGCAACGTAGGTTGATTTTGGGTCCCTGCTCGTATCTATAGATTGGCCATTCCTGTGGGTCGCTGCCAGTTTCAATTGGTGTTTTGAGTAGGAAGGTTTGGCCATTGGATTTGATACAGGACATTCTGCCAATAAGGGGGAGAGCAAGGGAAGTTCTGCCAACTACTCCCTGATGGAGGTTGCGTAGGCCAAGGTGGCATAGGAAACGTTTGGTTTGGCCAAGTTGGGAAGGGGTTTTGAGTCTGCCAAGTTGTTGCAGGGTTTTGCTGGCTAAACTGCGTCGACAGAAAGTATTGAGGTAGGTCTTGTGGTATCCCAGGTCATGCTTGCCATTGCCAACGCTGATTCATTAAATATTCTGGCTCTATTTCTTCTTCTACTTCCTTGTAGACGGCTTTCAGCCCGGGAAGTGAAGGACACTGGTCCGTGGTATGATCCTTAGTGCAGATAGCACAAGTCTGAACCATGTCTAAAGGACATTCCCTCTGGCTGTTCTTCTACCGACATCTTGGGAAAAATATGGCCAGGTTTTGTTCTGCTATAGCTTGTTTCTGTTTGGCTTGTAAAACATCAAGTTGTGTTGTCAAAGTACCCAGGATGTCAGTTTTGAAATTTTCTAACATATTTCCAAATTCTGCTCTGGTTACATTTCCATTAGTCTGCTTAAGATCCTTCTTCATAGAATCATGCCCAACATGTCTATTGTGTGAGCTACCCCAGGAGCATCTAATACATAAGGAAATAATCTCATCGTATTCTTCTTGGTAAATATCTCCCTTCCCCATTATGTTAAGCATATCAACCCATTCTTCCCTCATCCCTTTAAGCATCGTGGCTTTTAAAATGTCCTTGGACAATGTGGTATATGGGGATCTTTGTAAATTGTATTGAAATCTTTCTACATATTCCTCTAATGTTTCATTGTCTTTTGCGGACATGTTGAAGATTTCATCTTTTAGATCTCGAGTTCGACAATAGTCTTGGTATTTGGTAAGAAAAATATTCTTCATTTGGTCCTAGTTGTTTATAGTCCCCCCTCCTAATCCCATGAACCAGCAGAGTGCAGTTCCTTTTAAGGTAGAGGGAAATAGTTTTAGTTTCTGGGGATCGGTGGTGTAGTCATATCCTCTGCATAAGACATCAAATTCAAATAGGAATGCATCAGGATCTTCTGTGGTTAATCCATGAAAGGTGGGGATGTTGTGCAAGGGAATGGATTTCATAGGGGCATTGGCAGCATGATCAACAATAGGGTATTCTAATGTTGATGTCTACCTCTGATTCTGATTTTGATTATTTTCCATCTGATCAAAGAGGTGCCAGAAATCTTCGGGAAATTCTTGATTTGGAGGAGTGATTCTAATAGGCGGTGAATGTGGTGGGGGTTTTACAACACTTCCCTGATCTGGGATCCTAAGTACTTCTGTTTCGATCACTTCTTTAGGGGACTTAGGTTCTGATATTTCTATGTGAATTCCTCCACTAGTTTCTCCCCCTCCTTCTTTTAGGTTGCAAGAGCCTCCATCTTTTGAAGGGTCAGTGCTTAGATGAATGACAGTTTTCAGGATTTGCTCAGACCCCTCTATCTCACAGTGAATCTCGGCGTAGGCTACAGATGGTGAGGCTGCTGCCCGAGGGAGTGTATTAAGAATTTGAATGGAAACAGTTCTAGGTCCTATAGATGCCTGAGATTTAGCTTTCTTAATGATTTCGTCTATATATGTTATTCTTCCAAGGATCACCGGTCCTTTGTATTGTGAGGATGGTTGCGAATGATTTCGGATTGTTTCTATCTTTTTCTTCCTAGACATAAAACAAGAGCACCTATCCTACAGTTCTTTTCACGACTTGCTAGTAAACGGGCTAGAGGGCAAGCATGTTGCTTGCTGGTACGCAGGTTCTTACCTCTCGTTTTCAATACCCAATTCTTCACAACAATGGATAAATATGAATAAAGGAGGTGACTCTTAACACTCTCCCCGGCAACGACGCCAAAATGTTGGTGCTCAAAGAGGTGGATTTTTATTGAAAACTCTAGTGCTTTCTCATTTAATTATCAACCTGGGCTAAGTCTTTTTATTTCAAGAGTGTTGGCACAATATATGAGAGTCAGGTCATCTAATAGTTATTCCTTGTCACTTATGAGGAAGAATTTTCTAACTTCCTACATTTTCTTATCCTATGAGGGTGGCTTGGATTGGTTTTTAACCTAAGATTGAGCAATAAGGTTTTGCATCTATCTAATGGCATTAAATAGTAGTCTAACTGAACCGAACAACAATATAGAGAAATCAAGAAACAATTGAATTGAATTAAACAACGATCTAAATAAACTGAACAACAATGGAATTGAATGGAACAACAGTATAACTAAGCTTAACAACAACGGAATTGAATTGAATCAACAATCTAGCTAACGAAGCAGTAATGGAACAACAGTATAACTAGCTGAGCAGTGATGGAACAACAATATAACTAAGCTGAACGATAATGGAACAACAATATAACTGAAGCGAACTAAATAAATCGTACAGTAATTATTTAAGTAATTTTGCAATGGAGTTCTCTTTATGACTTAATTAATCAACATTGATCGATGGTTGAACGCTTCGTTATGCTAAAGGAAGAATGAAATTCATAAAGACAGATAATATTGAAATCAACTTATTCTACAATCTGTAACTCAAATGCAATGGTATTAAAAGAATTGGAACTATCTACTGATAATGAAATATTGCCGTAAGTCGGAAAATACAATTGCGATTGTCCTAATTCAAGAACACAATTTCTAACAATCCTAAAGAAAGAGAACTGTAGCTTTATTGAATGGAAATATAATTTACAACTGCATCAGATACTTAAGCATTGGTGCTGCAACTACACAAAGTATGAAAAATTGCATGGAACTTCCAGAGGTTGGGCCTAGACCACCAGAAGCCCTAGCGTAATAAAAACTTCAAAAGATTATTATTCAAGGCTATATATTACATCCGGTGATGTTACAAAAATACAATTAGACAGAATGTTTCTGATGCGTCTATTACAGAATGAATTCCCTATCCTTTCTCTGACTCCCCTTCTCGTCCATCCTTCGCCCTTTTAAAGGAAATTTCAAAAATGCGAAAATGACAACCCATTGCGCGTGGATGTCGTTTGAGTTCTTGGACTCAAATTTGTCTGTCTGCCTTCTGTCGACCGCTGGGAGTTACCGGGATTTCATATGTTTGCGTCCATTGGTTGGCTTCTGTTTCTATTGGTCCAGCCATTCTGCCTTCCTACATGCGGAGATAAGAGAAGTCAATTTTCTATTACAAAAACATCCTTTTCATCATTAGTCTAATTGTTCTCATTTTCATAATCTTTTATTCTCTTTATTGTTAATATGAAGAGGAATTCCCCCGAAATTATAACATAATTTGAAGTACTTACAGGGTGAGAACATACCTTAATTTGGGCCCAATAGTAATTCCTGCCAATGCATTACACGATATGGTCAGACTCAATTCTTCTTCTTCTAGGGTTGGTTCTTGGTGTATATCCTGTTCTTTTGAAGTTTCTTGTTCATTTTCTCCCCCCTCTTCACAATCTATGTAAAATAATTTCTTCTCAACACACTTATGACCTTTAGTGTATTTGTTATCACAACTGTAGCAAATAACTTTTACTCTTTTTTCTTCTAATTGTTGTGGTGTCAACCTTGTAGGTTGTGGAAGTCTAGGAGTAGCAAAACTTCCATCTTTATAGATGTGAGTGGTAGGCTTCCTTATCGCCATAGTTTTACATTCAATTTTTCTTGCCAACCTGAATGCCTTATCCAATGAATCAGGTTCCGAAACGCAAACTTCATGTTGGATGTTATCCTTTAGAGTCCCTATGAAGTCATCAATCCCGTGTTCCTCTAGAATATCAGTTACCCTTATATTCAATTTTTGGAAGTCCTTAATGTGCTCCACCACTAAACCCTTTTGTTTGAGATTTATCAATTGGCTAAAGAAGGTGTTTCTCTTTGTATCCTCATAATGTGCTATCATTTCCTCTGTAAAAATTGCCCAAGTGACAATTTTTTTATGGGAGAAAAGCCATCGATACCATAAAAATGTATTTTTTTCTAAATGTAAAGTTGCAATGCGTACCTTTTGTGTGTTTTACACATTATTGAGATCAAAATATTGCTCCATATGTAGTATCCATGTTACGGGATCCTTGCCATAAAACTTCCTCATATCCATATTTGGAATATGGTGGTTCTTCAATCCAACATTAGAGTTTATGAAATCACGATTAACATATATTTTGTTCTCATCATGAGTTTCCTCTACTATTTTTTCAGCATTAGGAAACATTTCTTGTATCAAAATTTTCAAACCTTCCATGTCTGCTTTTAGATTATTCTTTATGTTTTCCATGTTGTCTTTCATTTTTTCTTCCATGCCATCCATCTTAGCTTCCATGCCATCCATCTTAGCTTCCACGCTTTTCTTCAAACCATCCATCTTCGCTTCCACGCCTTTGTTCAGAACTTCCATTTCAGTTTTTGTTGCTCTTTACGAGAGCGAAATTTGGTGCACTTACTCTTGTAATTTTGAATAATCATGTTGCAATTCTTCATCTTCATGAGTCATAGTAGAGCCTTATGACGGCTTAGTGGGTGTTGTATTTTTTTTAGGTGGAATTTTAGAATCCAATACTGATATATATGCTTCAATATACCCTTGGAATCACTTTAAACTAATTTTTCACACAAGACTTATGCAATTCGAAAAAAAATACACACCTTTTTCTTTCTTTTGAGGAGCTTGATATTGAAACTAGATTATCTTTGCGATTTAGGATCTTCAATATCTAAAATTTGGCCTTTTAGTATCCCTATAAATCTTCTTTCAATTGCCACAGGTCTGACTTGATTTGGATTCTTCAAGGAAAATTTATGCCCAATCTCCCACAATGACCTGATTATGGACTGGTTCAGTAGAGAGAACTTGTATGACGTGCCACATGTTACTGTTTTCTCCTTTGGCTTTGAAATTGATATACAGGAAACTATAGTCTGTGTAATTGTGGTCATTTTTTGCAAAATTCCAATCCGACGCTCAGAGAGAGAGAGTTACAACGATTTTCCCATAGTCACCTCTTTGAGATGAAATTCGAGAGCTTGAACAAACCCTTACTTCCACATATGATATCTCAAAAAATATTGTGAAAAAATATCTGAAATTTTTACAGGAGGTTCCTCAGGATTTCAAATTGGCACCGTAAAAATTTCAGCTTCTGAACCTTCATAGAAAGAAAGTTATAGCGCAAATTCCATGATGACAAGTTTTAGGTGAAATTCAGGAGCCTGAAAAAATCCTAAAATATTGCGAACCAAGATCTAAAATTTGTACACGACGTTCTTCTAGATTTTGGCTTCGCTCTGTAAAAATTTTAGATTTTGAACCTTCCTAGAAAAAAAGTTATAGTGAAAATGCCACGATGACCTATTTGGAGCAGCGAAACCCTAGAATCTAAAGCTGGGATACCAAATTTTATGAAACAAGCTCCAAAAATAGAAGAAAAGAGAGATCAACGCCTTAGAAATCAACCACTTCGAGGGGGAAACCACCAATACATTACATAAATGAACAATTACGATGCAGGAGCATTAGCTCCGAAAAACACCTTGTAATTTACCTAAGCTAGGGGGTTTCATGTTTTGAAGAAATATTAAATTTTGAGTGATTAATTATATTTTAATTGATTATTTGTGAGAATTTGTAAATATGAGAGAAATTAGTTTCTAGATTATTTAGAATTAATGAGGGAGCCTAAGTTGGAATTAGTTTCTAAGTTTTAGGGATAAAGATCTATCCTTTAGGGATGTTGAGAGATTTAGGGGTTTGTTGAGGAATTGAAGGGATTGAGCATTTAATTAAATGATTTTTTTTAATTGTATAAATAGGAGGGGGTTTTGAGAGAAAAACACATTGAGATTGTGAGAGAGTGTGTGATTGAGAGCAGGCTTTAACAGCCAAGGCTGTAAGCCTCTGGCAAATTGTAAGGGCCATGAACGTTGGATATCTGGCCAGGAAGAAAAGTTTGTAAGTATTTTGTTTATTAATATGATAAGTGTGGTTTTTAGAGCCTATTGGTGGATTTAGAATTTGGGTATTTAAATTCTGTTATTGTGATTTGGAATAAGAGTGTGCATAAGAATTATTGGTGTAAGTAGAATTGAAATCAATTTGATGAATCTGAATGACATCGATTATCCAATGCGGAAGACAGAAATCTAACTTCCCATTCTGATATGGTAATATCACACTTGAATTTATAAGTCGATATGTTTATGGAAATATGCAACTCCAGATCCAAATTAATAATCGACTCAATTGTCATTGGGTTAATGGGTGTTGGGCGCTAATATCTGTAACCGGTGAAGTGAATTGAAGGGGTGTATTATAGTACACTTGAATCAGTTGTTTGTGTGAAACCATTATACAAGATGTTGTTTTTTTAATCCCATTTGCTATTAATACAATTCTCTGTTAAGAATTGCTGTGTGAGATTGGAGCAGATTTGCCCATTGGAATTCGGTTGGAGATTACATACTGTGCGTATCTAAATTGAGGTATCACGTCTGAACTGAACCGAATGAGGATTTAATTAAATCGATAGCTATGAAATCGATTCACAACTGAGGTGGGAAACTTCTGCAAAAAAACGTTGGAGGCGGTGGTATGGTCGATTGACAGTTTGAACAAATCGATTTGTTTGAATGAGCGTTGCATAAATTGTGGATTTAAATCCCTGTTTGCGTAATAATTGTTCCAATTTGAATCGAGTCTACGAGTCTATGAGTGTCTTGAACGCTGTCATTAGAATGTGCCAGAATGAATGCTAATTGAACGCTGTTTATGTTATTGATGATGGCTCGAGTGCAAATTGTTGGCATAATTTACATAGCACAGTTTTAAAAATCGATCTGCTGGGGTATGGAACCAGAAAGTTAATGCGTTAACCTTGAACTGATCTTGTGACTGGAATGTTAATTAACACAGAATTCATCTGCTTGCCGGAAGGATGGTTGTCACTTCAGAATTATTTTGCAGAATAGCCAGCATTATTAAATCCAAGACTGCGTTTATATATGTTTGAATGTTTCATAATTGCAGGGGAGAATCGATTGGATAGCACTGGAATGAAATCGATTGAATGTTGTAATAAAGGACGCAAATTATTGCAGAGAGCTGAATAGCAGTGGGTAAACAGGGTCTGGAAATGGCGTACATAATATACAGTAAATGCAGAATCGATCTACAGTGATGAAAAGCGCATAGTAAGGAGTAGAAGAGCGCTGCTGAATTCTGGAAAGGTATGTTGTGGCTTAAAATCTGAGTTTATAGTTGCCATAGCAGAAAACTGTTTGAAGAAATGTGTGAACGAAGTTAAACGCAATGAAATGGAGTTTTGTAATTGCCAGATTGAGATTTAATACATGGGTGCATTTGTTTTATGGAAAGTTTATTTGAAACCCGGAATTAAAACCCATATGCGAAGTAATGGGTAGAATGCGTTAAATAATGTGCTGGTTGTTGAATATGTAAGGTGAGTTTCAATGTTACTTGAAATGATGGTAGCAGTAAGAGAATGCATGAAATCAATCTACATCAGTAATTTGAAGGAATTTTTAAGAGGGCAAATGTGCATACATTGAATATGATGTGAAAGGGCAAGGGCGCATAATATTGGAATTTATGAGTTAAGCGTTGGTTGTGTATTTTCTTAACTAGTTCATATGTTAAGGGCAGAATCAATGGTTAAGATGTGGGCACATCAAAATTGGGTTTTTATACTTTCCAAGAATTGAGTGCATTGAAGTGAGGATAAAATCCAAGTCTTTGGGTTATGAGAGTATGGTTTGTATTTGGAAATGATTGTGTGAAATTGCCAGGAATTGAAAGGTAAGCTTCCGCATATTAATTGAGATTGCCAGTGGGTGAAAATTGTCGTGTATTGTAGTTCAATTGGGCAATTGTTTGAAGCGCATGTTTGTATATGCATGATTAAAAAAGATCCTGGATATTTGCAGGCCTTGCCTGCGTCAAATTCTTGGATGATACAAATGACCAAAACCTCCTTTCTATATATAGGAGTCCATGGGCCACAATGTAATCCTAGCCGATCTAACAATAATAATGTAAGGACACAATAATAACAATATGAGGGTTACAGGGCTATAAGAATAACAATAAGGGGGTTACACTAGCAACAACAAGGGACTATACTAGTAATATAGGGACCTAGTAGCCTCTTTATAAGACTTCTATCCTCCTCTCTCTCATGCTTGGGGCCTACCATGCTAATGCTCTTATCCTTAAATCTTCCTAGCGTGCTGCCTTCCAGGATAGTTCGATTCTTAATAAGGAGCTCATTGTGGCAATGACCCACATCATTCTTTGAGCACACATTACCGAGCCACTCATTACAACCACCCTCACCACTAATCAAATAACCTTGGCCCAACTCATATTCTTCCTTTAAGCCCCAAATAATCATGTATCCATGACCCTCACTACGATCGAGAAGAAGATTATCGCTAGTGGAGTTGGTACCGTCACGATTTCCAGCAAAATTTCTAAACGCTTTTCTAATGGAATAATTAGCATTAATTAACTCCGATCCACGGGACCCATTGTTTAGTGAGTTGAATTGAGAGCAGGAAGAAGCAATACCGGTCCCTTTGATAACATCGACCACAAAATTATCACTAGATCCAAATGCTGGACCGACTAACGTTGTAGAGGAAGGCGAATATGTAGATGAAGAATTTGAATAGGCTGAGGAAGAACTCGAAGCCAGAGCATTCATGAAATTATGAAGGAACTGGAGCTCAGAAGTTGGAAGCGGTAACTTTAAAGGGGTAGCACAATCTCTGAGCTTGAGCAGCTTATTAACATTGTAGGAAAAATACTTCTTTCTCGAGGGAACAACAACTGCATCAACAAGTTGAACGCTATCAAATGAGCTCGACTCTCCGACTTCTGAAGACCTGTTCACATGGTATTAATTTTTATTTTCTATTAATAAATAAATAAATAAATAAATAATTATTATTAGTATCTAAAGTTTTTAATAAAAATAAAAATAATAAAAATAAATTATATTTAATAATGATCATATTTAATATTAAATTAGTTAGGATTGAATTTTAATAATTATTTGAATAAATAATAACTAATAGAATTAATTTATAATAATTATAAATAATAACTAATTTTATTAACATTTATTTACTTGTTTAAATTAATGAATGTTAATATTAATTAAAGTAATATATTATTTATTTTTATTAAAATATTTATTTTATTAATTAATTAACAATTATCAAATTTTTAAATAATTATTAGAGTTTCTCATATTCAAGGGTTTTATAGTTTAAAATTATTCCCTAAATATTAAGATTAAGAATTAACCCTTGTATTATTAATTTAATTAGATAATTTAGGTAAGTTATATAAAAAAAATTTAAAATGTAATTAATTATAACTAAGCTATATATATATATATATATTTTTTTTTTTTTTTAAATTTTTAAATTTTTTTTTAGTAACTTATAATTAAGCAATTTATATATAAAAAAATTAAAAATTGAAAAAGTTTTAATTTTTTTTTAGTTTAGGTTTTATTATATATATATATATATTAAATTAATACTAATAATAATTATTAAATTAATGAATACGATATTATGTATTCTATTATAATAATTTTAAAATTTTTAGAAAACTTAAAATTCTTAGAAAATTTTAGTTACTTTAGGTTTTATCACTTACAATTCAGCAATTAATAAATTATTTTAATAATAAATATGATAGCATATATTCTATTAAAATTATAATAATTTATTAAAATAAAATTATTATTTATTAAAAAATAATAATAATAAAATAAAATTCATTAAATTAAATTAACAAAATATTAATTAGTCTGTCGTCTCTTCTTTTCCTCTTTTCACTATATATAAACCTTGTCCTTCTTTCACTTTTCATTCATCATATTGTCTTGAGGATGGAACCCCGTTGGAATTCGAAACATCGACCATTGTTTGATCACACTGTGGATAATCCAGAGATCTCTTCATTATACAAAGATCCTCTTAGATCAAACCTCCCCACAAAATGGAATTTTGGACCCCAAAATTCTACATTCATGGTTTTTGATTTGTCTCACTCATTACATATTCATAAGGCCTAAAATAAAACACTATGTTGTAAAAAATGATGTTAGAATAGGTCATCATTACGACATGCGTGATTACATTCATGGGAGAAAAATATGATGAAGATGTGTTATTCACTTTTGGCCAAACCAAGCCAATTGTTTCTCTTCCTCGAGTTGTTCCTCTCATTTTATTGGTAATACCTCTTCCTTTGCGAGCACACACAAAATATTCTTGTCCTTATTCATACGAAGCTCTTAATGGAGTTCCCAACATTTAGCTTTCCGATGTCCACCCTTTTTGTAATAAGTGCAGTGGTTTTTCAACATCCAACCTTTATTTCCCTTCTCTTTCTTCCGATGTGGAGATGGGTCTTCATGTCATGTCCCTATCCGGGTTGAAATATATTTCTTGTATAAAGACATTATTTTCCAACACTTGGAAACACTATGGTTATTCAACCCACAAAATGCTTATGGTTTCTTATACCATGAACTATGATTTACATTTCCAATTTTCTTATAACCAATAGTAACTTTGGAATAATTAGACTTATTATACCTTGGATGGTTGTCTTTGGTACATGTATTCCATGGATAATTTGGCTTAATTCCTCCTTAATTGTATGGTTCTTGGAATGGTTTAAGGTTTGGTTTTGAAGCATCACTTGCTTTAGCAACGTTGGAGCATCCACCAACTTTTTATTTGCCATACCCCAATCCTACATATCGAGTCATTTTGCAAGATATATGGGTTTCATTATGCCTTTACCATTAATTCCAAAGCCTTTTCCTTCATAGCCCATTTTTGTTAGCAATTTCAAGCTAACTTCTTGAGTGTGTTTCTCGAAGGAACCAAAAGAAGCATCTAGTTGGGATGAAACAAAACTTAAAGAATTACTGATATTATTTACCTCAGTTACCAATTCTAGATCAGGTGTAGAGGATTAGTTCTCTAATGCTTCATCACTCTGCAACTTTACTAGAGCTGCTTCTGTAGCTTGTAAATGAAATTTCATCTCTTGGATAAATCCCATGAAGGAAGTGATAACCTTTCTTGCAGTTATTGCTTCTCACCTTCCTTTGTTTGAAAAAATTTCCTCAACTCAAAATTCTCTGCTTGAATACGCTAGTTGATTTCCTCAAGTTCTTGAAGTCACTGATACTTCATTTTTTTAAAGATCTCACATTAAACACTTACAATACCTATCTTACCAGCTCTGATACCACTTTCTTTGGACCAAAATTGAAACTGGAGGATGTGTGTTAAAATTAAGTATTAACTGCCATAAATTGTTTCCGATGAATTAATAACAATTTATATACTCGAATGCAAAAATAAAAATAAACATGAAATAAAATATGACAAAGAGATGAAAATTTGTTAACAAAGTTCACCCAATGTTTGAGCTACATCTTTGGGCGTTACTTTAGTAAGCATGTGCTTCTATTAATGAAATTCTAAGTACATCCATTGTAAATTTTTACATATCCTCATATGCATTACAAACTCAAGGTGTAGTTGTCATGATGAGATTCACCTCAAAATATCATAATTTTTGACTAATAAAACCCTATAGTTTTCAAAAGTGCCCATAGAAGCTTCGAATCTGCTACAGCTGAAACACAGTGACTGGCAAAAGGCTATGAAAGCTCATCTATCCCTTTGCTGTCATCAAAAAGGGTTGGAAACTTGCGTTTCTAATACATTACATGGTTAAAATAATTCATCAAAAGAACTAAGGTTTGGCCTTTCTTTCCCAAGAGCTCCCCCCCGACGCGTTGCTTATATAGATGCATATAAAAATTTGGCACTATGGCAGGTTGTTGGTTTGAATCCTGTGAATTGGGATTTTCAGAACTAAAAAATACACGGCATAACAAAATAAATCTTGTCAAACTCCAAAACAAGATTGGTAGTTGTGGTGCATTGGTTATTCGGTTGGTGGGGAGGTTACAAGGTCAAACCTATGAGACTTAACCCTTTGGAAGCTTGTTAAAACTAACCCTTATAAGGAGAGAGTATAATAATGGTTACAAAGTGGAGGCCTCTGGTTTGTTGGTAAAGTATTTGGATAGTTGGTGGGAGATCGAGGGTTCAACCCCTGCTGAACCAAATTTT
Organism: Pinus albicaulis; assembly: GCA_034641835.2. Taxonomy (NCBI): domain Eukaryota; kingdom Viridiplantae; phylum Streptophyta; class Pinopsida; order Pinales; family Pinaceae; genus Pinus; species Pinus albicaulis. Next base: position 106,271,254 of record CM076574.1, read on the forward strand.
AACCCAAAATTACAGTGGTTAATATTTAAATAGATGTGCCACCATTGGATAGTTAAGATCCATTGGTTGGAGCAATGATGCCACTTCCTCCGAGGTTGGGGGTTCTATTACCCCTCAATCCATTTCAAAACTATTTTGGAACTTTATGGACCAATTGAGGATGCCACACACCACACCAACCTGATTCTAATTCACTTCCTTGTCATGATGAATCACTAACCACTTGTCTATCATGTGTTTTCCATGAAAGTGCAACATGTTTACCACATTATTACTATTGGAATTATGACTAATTTGTTATCCTTGATGGAAACCTACTTGTAGCAAGATGAGTATGTGTTTTCCTCGATGACAACTTACTTGGTAAAGATGTCAACATGATGGTAGCACGATGAGTATACATACCAGTTCAAATGTGACAGAGAGATAGACAAAGAAATACTAGTTAGTGATAGAGGAATGATGAAGGTAAAGTTTGAGGAAGTATACATAGTTTCTGTGAAGCAAGCTCACGTACATACACATGTATGATGAAGAGAAGTAAATTATACATAGGTTCTGTGAAGAAAAGATACGCACATACACAAGTTTTAAGAAGAAAAATCACATACAGTTTCCACACCATGGTATTATACATACTAGGGGAATCTACCATGGTATTGGCCCATAATAATGAGCACAACAATGAAAATTTGATCCTATTCCATTAACATTACTAAGGGTTTGACCCCAAGGTATTTTATAAGGCCTGAGATATAAAAGGAGATGGAGATCAAAGTGTTAGGGGTGCATGAGCTATGGTTTATTGATGAACTATTTGATCTGAAATAAGTGTGCACATAGGAGTATGATGATGGATAAGATCCAATAGATCTGAAATGAATATACATTGATAATCTGCTTATGGGTTGGTTTGATCTGTGATTTTAATGTTTGGCAAATGTTTTTACTATGTATGCCGAGATATGGGTTTATCTGAAGTTCCGATGTGCAACAAAGGTATAAGTCAATAATTGCAGATCTATACATAGGTTTGTCTCAGGAATATTGTTGGCATACACGAGTATCATTATGTTAAGTCACGTATAGTTTCTGCAGAATGGACAGATCTCTATGGGAGTATGATTCCTGAAAGGTGCATATACACACATAAGTGTTTTGTTGGAAGCGTGTATATATGCTAGGGTTTTTATGAATATGATATCAGATCAGTCTAATCAATATTTCTGTGTTTTCTATTGTATGTCAATGAATTCTTACATGATTATATTGGTTTAACAGTGATGATTGAAGTTGAATTGATTGTAGATTTATATGTTGAACAGTAATGATTCAGCTATTTGTATGTGGTTCAGAAATCTATGATGGTTCTCTGATTATTTCAGAATAATTCAGTGGTTTTGTGTGTAACTCAATGAGTATTTAAGAATGACAATGATTCAATTTTAGGGTTCAGTGTTTTAATATATGTACGTAGGTTTGTTTAAGGCAACACACATGTATACACATGTATTGTTCATAAAAATAGCGTATAAATTTTGACATATTATTGATCAGGGTCTATGATGATCTGTAAGTAGTTCAAAGATCTAATATGGAGGATAAATGTGTTTATGTGATTGATTTCAACAGTACAGTGATTCACTCTGAGGGTTATGTGTTTTGCGATCTATACAAAGGTTTTCTGAAGGGAAAATGCATATATACGGGGATATTCTTCAAAACAATAGTGTATATATTCTTACATATTGTTGATTAGGGTTTATAGTAGAAACAATTGATTTCAATGATGGGTAACAGTTAATGGATTCATGTATTGATGTGTGATAATGCATTGACATCATCTATTCTGGTTTAGATTGATTGGTTGCAATAGTTGATTGAGATTCAATGATTGATTCGTTGATTCAGTTGGTTTAGTGATAGATTAGTTGGTTTAGAAATTTGGGAGTACCTCATTTTTTATTGATAAAAAATGAAGAAGACGGTAAAAAAGAATTATCAGGTATGGGTTCTTGTTCTAATTGTGGTCCATTTCATTATCTATGAAATAATGATGATAATGATGTTGAAATTGAATCAATTGAACTTTCACTCATGGGTAAAAGTGAAAGCAAGCACTCTAAAGAGTAGTCATATTAAAAAATGACGCCTTTAGAAGCAGAAAAAGCAAGTCAGAAACAATGGTCAATTCTCATGTGCCTATGCTAAGCAAAGATAATTATCAACAATGGAAAGAAAAGATGAAGGATAGTTTAATGAACCTTGATGTTTGGTATCTAGTATGAAGTGGCTACACCAAGATTCCCCTATCATATGAGGAATTGCAAAAGAACAACAAGGAATTGAGTGACATCTTTTTTAGCATACCTGATTCAACGTTAAATAAGGTTATGCATTATACAACTGCAAAGCAAGTGTGGGATAAGATACAACCAATCCATGAAGAATTCCAAATGAATATTATGCATCAGGGAACCTACTAGGTAATCCTATCCATAATAATGCATCAAAGAATGAACATAATGATAAAACAACTCTTATGTGAGATGGAGTATTTAGAAGACGACAAGTTAGAATAAATTTATGATCTTAGAGAAAAAATTGATATTTCTTTGAAAAATATTGTTAATCTTAAATATAAGTTGTAGGAATATGATACCAAGGATCATATTAAATCATTAAATGCTGTTGTGGAATATAAATAATATTGTGAAGGTCTTAAAGTTGAGATCGTCTCTCTAAGAGAAGACATTGAAAAATCAGATAAGCGGAATGAATAACTACTTCAAGCATTTGAAGAACAAGAAAATGGACTAAAAGAAGAGATTCTCAAATTTTACATGTTATGAAACTAGCTCCAAAATAGAAGAAAAGAGAGATCAACGCCTAAGAAATAAGCCACTTCGAGGGGGAAAATTCCTTTACATTACATAAATGAAAAATTCTTGGATGATACAAATGAAAAAACCTCCTTCTATATATAAGAGTCCACGGGGTCACAATATAATCCTAGCTGACCTAAAAATCATAATGTAAGGGCACAATAATAACAATATTGGGGTTATAGGGGTACAACAATAACAATAAGGGGGCTACACTAACAACAATAACAGACTACACTAGTAATATAGGGACCTAACATGCCCCTGTCCTTCAAAAAAAGTGTTGTCATCTACGCTTGAGCAGCTATAGATGATTTTATATAAAATTACCATCCTCCCATGTAGAATCTTCAGTGGGTAAGTTCTTCCACTTACCCACTGAAGCAAAATTTGGTGCACTTGCTCTCGTAAATTTGATACGTCATGTTGCACTTCTTCCTCTTCATGAGTCATAGTAGAGCCTTATGAAGGCTTAATGGGTGTTGAATTATTTTTAGGTGGAATTTTAGAACCCAATACTAATATCTATGTTTCAATATTCCCTTAGAATCACTTCAAACTGATTTTTCAAACAAGACTTATGCGATTTGAAAAAAAAAAATACACACCTTTTTCTTGCTTTTGAGGAGCTTGATATTGAAACTAATGTATCTCTCTAATTTCGGATCTTCAATATCTAAAATTCGGTCCTGTAGTATCCCTTTGAAGCTTCTTTCAAATGCCATAGGTCTGACCTGATTTGGATGCTTCAGGACAAAGTTATTCCCAATCTCCCACAATGACCTAATTATGGATTGGTTTAGTAGAGTGAACTTGTACGACGTGCCACGTGTCACTATTTCTTCCTTCAACTCTAAAATTGATATAGGGAAAACCAAAGTCCATGTAATTTCAGGCACTTTTTACAAAATTCCAATCCGATGCTTAGAGAGAGAGAGTTATGATGATTTTACCAAGGTAACCTCTTTTACATGAAATTCGGGAGCCTGAAAAAACCCTAACTTCCATAGACCATATCTCCAAAAATATTGTGAACCAATATCTGAAATTTTTACGAGAAGTTCCTCAGGATTTTGGCTTTGTGTGATAAAAAATTTAGCTTTTGAACCTTTGTATAAAAAAAATTATAGCGAAAATTCCGCAATCACCAATTTGGAGAAGAAAAACCCTAGTATCCAAAGCTCTGATACCAAATGTTATGAAACCAACTCCAAAAATAGAAGAAAAGAAAGATCAACGCCTTAGAAATAAGACAATTTGATGGGGAAACATATTTTACATTACATAAATGAACAATTCTTATATGATACAAATGACAAAACCTCCTTCTATATATAGGAGTCCATGGGGTCACAATATAATCCTAGCTGACCTAACAATAATAATGTAAGGGCACAATATTAAAAATATTGGGGTTACAGGGGTACAAAAATAACAATAAGGGGGCTACAATAACAATGATAATGGACTACACTAGTAATATAGGCACCTAACATTAAAGGATCAAGTGGAAGAAATAAGAAGGGTTGAAGAAGGTATGAAGAAGCAATTTCTAGAAAAACAAAAGCAATATCAAAGAATGCAGGTTGAGGTAAACATTGTAGAAGGTGAATTAGAAGAAAAATATAAAAAATTGAGATTTCAATATATTACTAATATTTTGGATAATATTCTTAGTAATCAAATATCTCCCGCCATTAAATCTGGTCTTGGTTTTCATGAAACTGTTGAAGGAGAATCTAGTTTACAAGCTAGTGCAAGGAATCTAAAGGGTAACAATGCAAAACCTAAAATTCTTAATAAAAATATAAGAAGCCAACTTGATCAACAACTAAGGATAATGAATCCTCAAAGGAAATAATTTGCTCCTAAATATATAAGTGTTAATCGATTCTATCCTCTAATCAATAATGTTGAATCATTTATATGTCATAATTATGGACATGTTACAGCTAATTGCATAAGTATATTGTTTCTGCCTCAAGAAAATAACTGCTCCACTAGAAGATCATCAGATCCCAGGTACTCAAGTTTCTTTAAGGGATATTGTTTTTATTGCAACATATTTGGTCACAAAGATATTGATTGCAATAGAAGGAACATGATACAGAAATACTATGATTCCTCTGGTCCCTTTTCTGGTCATATAAGATGTTATGCATGTAACATGTTTGCGAATGTAGCAAAAGAACGCAGGAAAAAATCAATGAATCACAACAAACAACATGGAAAACATAATATAAGAATATTGATGACAAAACGACTGAATAAGATGGATCCTCCAACATTCCTCTGAATAAGCTAAAATAAGAAGAACATATAATATGTGATCTTTCTCTCTACTTGTTTGAAAATGAAGATGAATGGTACATAGACAACAAATTCACTCATCACATGACTAGAGATAAGAGTAAGATGGAATATCTTAGGAAAAAAAGAAGATGGTAAAGTTATTCTTTCGAATAGCTTTCTAGCGAAATTTCTGGGAAAAGGTAGATCCAAAATTAATAAACATAGAAGAGCAGCTGATACTTTATTAGTTCAAGGGAAAAAGAAAAATATTTTAAGTGTAGGTCAAATGGCAGATAAAGGAAATGTAATTGTGTTCACATCAACCAAATGAAACGTCATAGATGAAGAATCTGGAAATGTCATAGCAAGAGGGTATACCAAACAGATTATATGTGTTTAAAGAACTGAATTCTCATAGATATGAGGAGGATTCAAACTTAGAGTAAAAGAATATGGTGTCCATTGAAGTCCATTATTATTAAAATAATACTACTAAGAATGACTGCAAAATTAATGTGAGGTACATAACTTCGTGAGAGATTAAGATGATTACCAAGTCCTTAGGATTAGTGATGTATAATATCAGGGGGAGAAATACATATATTGATGATGATTCACATGTTTGTTTTTATATTCATGTTTCTTATAGTACCGACAATGCATCTGATGTAGTAACAATGAATAGGTATAGACAGTACATGCTTAGGGGGAGCTATGGCTATGAAATTCAACAATTTACTTTCTATATGTTGATCTCCTGAAATATAATCACGTATATACGTGAGTTTTGGTCTAGAAAGACACTTATGTTTCTATATGATGAAGAAAAAAATAGACTTGGGGAAAGACTTTGATATGCTTCAAACAATTACTATTTAGCTTCCTTGTTCTGATATTGATTGGTCATTGATTCTATCTAGAAGTGAGTAGCTACAATATGACATTGATGCTTTGTTGGATTTTCAGATTGATGAATTTTCCTTAATGACCTTACTGATGGATGAGTTGATTATGCTTAACAAGATAACAATTAGCACAAGTTCAGGGGGAGCATTAGCTATGATCCTAATAGTGCATTGTTGGCATTATGATTTCTTGAGAATTCCTTGTTACATAATGATGATTATATTAGTGATGATGCTGGAGATACTCATGTTGCTGAAGTTTTTGAATAATGAATATATGCTACATCATGCTATACTGTTGTCATGATGCATGGGTTTCTTTTGGTGAATGATGATTATATTGCTTGAGCCACATAATTGTTATGATGTCGCTGATCAAATTTGTGATAATAGAATACTCTCTTTATCTGCACACTTGGAGGTGATGCATGTATATTTTAATGACATATATTTTATGTTGAGGATTGTTGTTCGTATGATGTGTGGAAAGAACATGTAGATATTGTTATCTCATGCTATTATTATTTGATGATGATGTTGCTGTCATTACGACTTCAGTGATGCACAAGTTGCAGTTATGGATGCTACCTATAATGCAGTTATTGGTTCTTACACATGTTACATAATGATGATACATGTACTAATATGATGCAAATGGTACATTTATTAAGGATTATGGTACTAAAGCATGATGATATTGATAATATGGGATAAAAAAGATGAGTTAACTTCACAATATTATGATTGGTTGATGATGATATGTTCATACATGTTGATATTTCTATGTCATGGGATATCATAATTTGCAGAAATGGATCTTATGGATGATTAATTGCGTTTCATATTGATGAAATGGTTCTTGGTGTGATAATTATTCTTACATGAAGATAATGGGCCAAGAGAATAATGTTGTTGCAGGTTTCATGAAAACATGGTTATTGATATACTACTGCCACATCTGCTGGATAATATACTTGGAGAAATGGCATATTTAGTCACATATTTACGATGTTGAAGGATGATGCTACATTTTCATATCTTACTTCATGATGATATGCTTGGTTCTCACATATGTTGTTGATGCATGAAAATAGATGTTGTTGTATGCCTTTGATGAACATGGATTGAGGCTTTTCCTACTAAGGGAAAGAGCAAATTGACCTTGATGAGGTCAAGGGGATGAGTTCTATGAAATAATATTATAATTTTGATACTGTATACTTGGTCACATGTTGATGATATTGGAACTACATATCTTCTTGAAGATATCCAAGGTGATACTGTCAGATTCTTATGGTATATGATGATTTATGAAGACTATCTTGGTCTTACTACCTCACTATTGAGGCCCTTTGTTTTGGGTCATAAATGTCATATCTGTCTCTTGATGTAAAGGTCATGTAAAGACATATGATGTAATATTTGTAATATTCAATCATGTTTGAACTATTGGGGTCAAGTCAATTAAGTATGTAATCCCATGATGGGCATCTGATGTAATGTTGAGTCACAATATATAACCGCACTGTGTTGGGTGATTGATGTAAGAATGAGTCAATGGTGATAGGAAGTGTCATGTCTGATTGAGTCATAGGGTCATGCACTTATTTATCTTCAGAAAATTTAGCATATGCTAAGGGGGAGCATGGTCAATATTTAATTTTCATTTAAAAGACTATTAATATAGGGAAAGAGAAGCCTTTAGTCAACATTGGTCAACTCTTTTCCCTTGATGTCAAAGTGGGAGAGTAACATGGTGTTTGAAAATATTGGTGCTTAGCTTGATATATTTTATAGGTATTTACAGGTTATGGTGACCAAACACCAAAGTGGTTGCCATCAAGTCCAAAGGGGGAGATTGTTAGCATTATGACTAATGTGTTGTCCTTGATGGAAACCTACTTGTAATAGGATGAGTTTGTGTTGTCTTTGATGGAAACCCACTTGGTAAAGATGTAAACATGATGGTAGCAGGATGAGTATACATGCCAGTTCACATGTGATAGAAATATAGACAAAGAAATAACAGTGAGTGGAAGAGGAACGATGAAGGTAAAGTTTGAGGAAATATACGCAGGTTCTGTGAAGCAAAGGGATGTGCATATGCAGGTATGATGAAGAGAAGTCCTGTATACATAGGTTCTGTGAAGCAAAGGCATGTACATATGCAGGTTTTATGAATAAAATTCACATACAGTTTCCACACCATGGTATTCTAAATACTAGGGTTCTTTACCATGGTATTGGCCCATAGTAAAGAGTGTGGCAATGGATATTTGATCCCGTCAAAGAATTCCATAGACATTACTAAGGGTTTGACCCAAGGTATTGGCTAAGACCTAAGCTATAAAAGGAGATGGAGATCAAAGTGTTAAGGGTGCATGAGATATGGGTTATTGATGAACTGTTTGATCTGAAATAAGTGTGCACCTAAGAGTACGATGATGGATCAGACCCCTTAGATTTGAAATGACTATACATTGATAATATGCTTATGGGTTGGTTTGATCTATGATGTTAATGTTTGACACATGTTTTTACTATGTATGTCGAGATATGGGTTTATCTGAAGTTATGATGTGTAGCGAAGGTATAATTCAAGAATTGCAGATCTATACACATGTTTGTCTAAGGAAGATTGTGTGTATACACACGTCTCATTCTGGTAAGTAACGTATTGTTTTTGCAAAATGGATAGATCTATATGTGGGTATGATTCCTAAAAGGCATGTATACATGCATACGTGTTTTGTGGGAAGCGCGTATATATGCTAGGGTTTTGCTGAATATGATATCTGATTATTCTAATCATTCTTTGTGTGTTTTCTGTTGTCTGTCAATGAAGTCTTACATGATTATATTTTTTTAACAATGATGATTGAAGTTGAATTGATCGTAGATTTGATATGTTGAATAGTAATGATGCAACTATTTGTATGTGGTTCAGAAATATGTCATGGTTCTGTGATTATTTCAAAATGATTCAATGGTTCTGTGTGTAACTTAGTCATTATTTCAGAACGACAGTGATTCAGTTTTAAGGTTCAGTGTTTTAAGATTTGTATGTAGGTTTGTTTAAGGAAACACACATGTATACACAGGAATTGTTTATAACAATAGCGTATACATTTTTACGTATTATTGATCAGGGTCTCTGATGATATGTAAGTAGTTTAGAGATATGAAGTGAGGATAAATATGTTTCAGTGATTGATTTCAACAGTACAATGATTCAGTCTGAGGGTTCTGTGTTTTGAAATATATACGCATGTTTTCTTAAGGGAAAACACATATATATGCAGATATTCTTCAGAAAAATAACATATATATTCTAACATATTGTTGATCAAGGTTTGCATTGTGAATAATTGATTTCAGTGATGGGTAATAGTGTATGGATTCATATGTTGATGAGTGATAGTGAATTGACATGATCTGTTTTGGTTTAGATTGATTGGTTGCAATAGTTGATTGAGATTCAGTGATTGATATGCTGACTCAGTTGGTTCAGTGATAGAGTAATTTGTTACATTGATTGGTTTCAGTTTTGATATTTAGTATTAGGCTTAAATGATGGTAGTGGGTCTAGTCTGAAATTTTGATGAAAGGTGGCCTACAAGTTGTAAAATTATGAAGCGTGTTACACAAAGGTGTTGAGAGTTAGAGCCTTCAGTGAGGGAGTCGAATCTTCCTTATAGTGGTAGCTAGTAAATTTGATCATGGGGCTGGAGTTCCCTTTTGGTGGGTGCCGGTAAATGAGAACAGGGGGTTGGAGCTCCATTCCAGTGGGTGCTGGAAAATGAGAGAAGGTTCTAGCCTTATGTAGGTGGGTTTCTGCATGATGGTATGAGTCTGCTCCAGTACAAGATTGTAATATTTTATATTTATAACAAAATATAAAGAAATATATGACAACAATGGTGGTTTTCTCCCGCATTGGGTTTCCACCTAGAAATCCCGATGTTTACATGTGATGATGTGTTTCTTATATGTGATGGTTTATCCTGTTCTTATTGCACATGGTTACTGTTTAATTAATGTCTAAAGAAGTATTTATGAACTATTTCAAGTTAAATATATGATGAATTAGTTGAAAAGTTAGTTAACTGGATATACGCTACTTGTCTTCATCACAGTGGTGTACATACACTAGTTTAATTCATTATAGACGCGTACACAAATATGAATAATAAATTGAAAAGTTTAAGTGAGTTTTTAAAATACTGATTCTCCTATACTCCTCTTAGTATTTTTCCTAACAACTACCATGTCATTAATCCATGTTAGCCTCTCCTGCCATGTGTCTCCTACTGATCCTACCATGTCTCCTATACGATTTCCATGTGTCACATGCTCATCCTACCACATCATTTGTATGACATGCCACATGTCCACTTTGTACCACTACCACATAAGCTTCGTGTTTCCATGTTTCGACTTGTGGTGTTGAAACATCAACATCCGTACAACCATGTGTCCTCCTATGGTATTTCCACGTGGAAACCCTACTAAAATTTTGTTTGTTTCATGCAAATTTGATCCAGGTGGATATTGGTGGCCACTTGCCTATTCCACTTGGGCCCCCACCATTGTCTCTTTCATTTTTTCAGTTTCAGCATAACTTACTATTTTTAGCAGTTTTTCGGGTCCTGAACTTTCAGAGCCATTTGAGGCCCTAAACGACAATTTTTGGGCATCGCCAGAAAATATCATTCCGTTTCAAAATGATATTCATTGTGAAAATTTTATTCCTCGGATAGAGATTTCTAATGATGTATCATGTGCGTCAAATGGAGATAGTATGCCAAAGTTACGTCCCTGGGAAGTTGAAACACCAATTTACCCAAACGGGGCCCATAGTTTTGGTGCTTCATCTCCTAGGGTTAGGTTTTTGGATGTTTAGGTTCTACTATTTCTCAATAATAAATAGGCCCTAAAGCCTCATCGTAACTCAATTTAGAGGCCTCAGAGTCGCCACATCTCTTCTCGTAGATAGCTACCAACGCCTAGCTAGTTTTATTTCCATTCGTCTTCGTAAAGCAAATTTCAGTTCTTTGATATTAATGAAATGAAGTGTTATTTCCGCTGCATCTCTGTATTTATGGTTATATGTTTATTCTGTTGCGTTCCTGCATAAATCCGGATCAGTGGTATCAGAGGGGTCTGCTTTTTCTCGATCCTTCTTTGCATGTCCCCAACGAGGTCGGGGTATAAGGAGCTAGGGCTTGATTTGGTGGAACCTTTGCAAGATCAGCCTCGCAAACCTCGACGGACGCCCATGGGGGACGAAAAGAGAGATGAGGGAGTAGGAGATCCTATCAAAATATTGCTCGAGGAGGCCCTCGAAAAACAAAGGAATGCGATGATGGATAACTTTGCTCAGATCCTTCAACGGCTACCCACCGGCGGCGCATCTGCATCCAGCAGCCACTCTGGAGGCGCGACTCCTTTTAAGGTATAAGTAAATTTTGACATTCCCATATTTGAGGGTCAAATAGACGCAGATGCCGTAGATAGATGGTTGAATCTGTTAGAAGGATATTTCTCGGTTCATGACTTTTCAGACCGGGAGAAGATTATTTTTGCACTCCTCAAAGCTACCCCCCATGTTAAGGACTGGTGGGAAACCTACTGTGAGAACAAGGACCAGACAGAACCCTCTCTGTTCTCGGCCGTACCAACTTGGAACTCTTTCCGAGACGCCGTCAAGGAACAGTACTATCCCGTGGGGAGCTATGAGGACAAGTACATACAATGGACCACGCTGCGACAACAAAGGGATCAAGATGTGCATGAGCTGGCGAATCTGTTCCATACCCTGCGCACAAAGTTGGGTATCAAAGATTCAGAGAAACATTTGGTGCTAAAGTATCGCAGCTGTCTGCACAGATACATTCAGGAGGAAATGGAGTTCCTCGACATCTCCTCGTTTGGTACGGCATACCGGTATGCTGCCAAGATTGAGCAGAAATTCAAACAGAAGAAGCGAGACTTTGGATCTGCGAATCAAAAGCAAGGAAAAGGTGCTTCCAAACCATAGAACAAAGGACAGAGCATGGCGGCTAAAGACAACCCGTCAAAGCCACAAGACAAGAACAACACCGTAAAGCCAAAGAAGGACACGGGAAAGTGGTGTGAGAATGTGAGTTCCACATTCCACCTACAACACAAGGAGTGCCTGCCAAGCAAATGCTTAGTGGTCGAGATGAGGGCTTCGAGTCGATGCATGCTTCCGACTCGAACTCTAACCTAAAAAGGGGAATGAAAAGGGAAAATGATTATTGATGTGAGCCCAATGCCACCGTTTCTACTACAAAGATCCGTATGAGGAACCAGTGCATCCGTGAGGAGGAGGAATTTCTTCCACTACCGATAAAGGGCTCCCCGGTACAGTTCATTGTCGACAATGGGAGCCAAAAGAACCTCATTTCAGCAGACGCCGTGAAGCGGTTGGGCTTGCCGAACACAACTCACCCACATCCATACACCATCGGGTGGCTTCACCAAGGACGAGATCTCCGCGTCAGCCGGCAGTGTCGCCTTCCCTATAGCATCAAGCCCTTCACGGATGAGGTATTATGTGACGTTGCTCCTATTGATGTTTCGGATGTATTATTAGGACAACCATACTTGTGGAAGCGTCATGCTGTGTATGAGTCTCGGCCTCGTGCTGTTATTGTTACTTTGGGAAATAAGTTGTACAGGATACCAGAGGTACCACCTCCTGCCGCTATCTCTTTGGTTACTGCAAAACAATGTAGTAAGCTCATTTCCAAAAACCAGGGAAATTCGCTCGATGATCTCGCCCTGTGGCAAGAAGAAGATCGTGGGCCACTTACTCCAGACAGGGCTCTGCACGACAACAACAAATGGATAAGGTTGTGGAGGAGTATGGGGACATCTTCACCTCACCCACAGGGGTTCCTCTGCACTGCCAGGTCAAGCACCCGATTGATCTGACCCCATGTGCGCCACTACCCAATGGACCGATCTATCGACGCTCTGTTCTGGAAAATGATGAAATCAAGAGGCAGATTCAGGAGCTGTTGCAGAAAGGTCACATCAGACCAAGTTCATCGCCCTGTGGGAGCCCGATCGTGTTGGTACAAAAGAAGGATGGGACGTGGAGACTCTGTATTGACTATCGGGCGCTGAACAAGATCACTATCCGGAATAGGTACCCAATCCCACGGATTGATGACCTTCTGGATCAACTCAAAGGTGAAAAATATTTCAGCAAGATTGACCTGAAGTCTGGGTACCACTAGGTACCAATTGAACCCTCTGATGTGTGGAAGACGGCCTTCAAAGCCAAGGAAGGCCTTTTCGAATGGCTGGTCATGCCTTTTGGGTTGACGAATGCTCCCGCCACCTTCATGAGGATGATGGATGACATATTGCGGCCATTCACCAACTCATTTGTAGTGGTGTACTTGGATGACATTCTGATCTTCAGCCAGACTTGGGAAGAGCACCTTCACCACATCCGACAAGTCCTCCAAAAACTGCGGCAACACAAGTTGTGTGCCAATTTGGAGAAGTGCACTTTTGGCATGACCCAGGTTCAATATCTGGGATACATTATTGATGAAAGGGGGCTGCATGTGGATCCAGCCAAGATCCAAGTCATTCGGGATTGGCCAGCCCCAACCACTATAACAGAGCTTCGCAGCTTTCTGGGTCTTGCTAATTTCTACCAGAGGTTCGTGTTGGGATTCTCTCATATCACTTGGCCCTTGAGTCAAGTCACCAAGGGAGGAGCGAGAGAAAATTTTTTTTGGTCGGAACCTCAACAGAAGGCATTCACAGAACTGAAAAACCGCCTCTGTTCTGCCCCAGTGCTCACTTTACCAGACTTGAAACAGCCATTTGAGATCGAGACAGATGCCTCTGACTATGCTATTGGGGCAGTTCTTACTCAACAGGGACATCTAGTGGCATATCACAGTGAGACATTGTCTGACACAGTTCGCAAGTATCCCACTTATGATAAAGAAATGTATTCCATTGTGCAAGCTTGTCGACAATGGAAGCATTACATTTTGGGGAAGGAAACAATCATCCACACAGACCACCGGCCCCTGCAGTTCATACAGACACAAGGGAAGTTGCAGAATGATCGCCATCAGAAGTGGTCCACATATCTGCAACAGTTTCATTTGAACATCAAGTACAAGAAAGGTAGCACCAATAATGTTGCAGACTGCCTCAGCCGACCACCGATCGTGGCGCTCACCACCGTGCTCAACTCTTGTGGGCACGAGACTTCTGATTGGCCGCTTCTCTATGAGAGTGACCCAGAATTCGGCCACACTTACAAGGCACTCTTGGGGGGCACGCAAGTTCCAAATTTTCACCTCCAAGATGCACTTTTATGTCACCCGGGACACCTTTGTGTTCCTTCAAGCGAGCGTGCCAAGATGATATGGGAAGCACACTACAGTCGAGTCGCTGGGCATTTCGGGGTTGAGAAAATAGTAGCAATACTACAGAAGTATTTCTATTGGCCGAACCTTCGAAAGGATGTCGAGAAGCACATTAGATCCTACACTACTTGTGCCATTGCCAAACCGACCATCAAGAAGCAAGGCCTATATACTCCACTACCTACCCCTAGTCGACCGTGGGAATCCATCTCCATGGATTACATGTCGGGCCTACCTTCTACTAAGAATGGAAATGACTGTGTTTTCGTGGTTGTTGACAGATTCTCGAAGATGGCCATCATGGCGGCCTGTAAGAAGAATATCACAACAGAAGCCACTGCTAAACTCTTCTTTGAATGAGTGTGGGTGCACTTTGGGATCCCACAGTCTATCATATCAGATCGAGATAGCAGGTTCCTCAGCACATTTTGGTCCAGCCTCTGGTCAATTTTGGACACCAAGCTCACCAAGTCCACAGCTTTCCATCCCCAAATAGATGGCCAGACAGAGGTCGTCAACAGAATGATTGTACACATTCTTCGCATGTACAATTCAAAGCATCCACGCACATGGGACGAGAGCCTCCCTATGTACAACATAGTTATAACTGGGCTCTCCATAGTTCAATTGGCCATAGCCCCTTTCAGGTGGGCTTGGGATTCCAGCCACTATGTCCCATTGACATAGCCATGCCATTTGCAGCTGCTCAGGCCGATTCAGCTCATGTCCAGTCTAAAGTTGACAAAGCAAGTAGCTTCATCGAGTGCATTCAACACATCCACCAACAGGTTCATGATATATTGGACAGAGCCAATGCGAAGTACAAGCAGCGCCATGATCAACACCGGGTGCCACACAACTTCCAGGTGGGCGACAAAGTATGGCTACATTTGTAGAAGGAGCGCCTCACTCGACCCCACCGCAAGCTTCGCCCACTCCAATACGGGCCGTACACCGTCACCAAGGCTGTAGGGAACAATTCCTTCGAGCTTAGTATTCCTCCATTCCTTGGTTTGCACCCAGTCTTCAATGTGGATTGCCTTCGTCCTTACTTCCCACCTCTACTGGACACCTCGGACATTGCAGAACAACTCACACCAACAGAGTTAAACCCAGACTGCATAGAATAGGCCACCATATATTGTATCATGGACATGCAAATCAAGAACACTCGCCAACAGAAGATCCAACTGTATCGGGTTCTCAAAGCTGGCCAACTCCTGCACCAAGGAAAGTGGTTTACCAGGGACCAAGTTCAGCAGAAATTTCCTCATCTCATGGAGGAACTTAACGCAATGGGGACCATTGCTTCCTAAGGGGGGAGGAATGATCTAGGTGGATATTGGTGGCCACCCGCCTATTCCACTTGGGCCCCCACCATTTTCTCTTTCAGTTTTTCAGTTTCAACATAACTTACTATTTTTAGCAGTTTTTCGGGTCCTGAACTTCCGGAGCCGTTTTGAGGCCCTAAATGACGTTTTTTGGGCATCGCACCTTCAACAAATATCATTCTGTTTCGAAATGATATTCGCTACGAAAGTTGTAGTCCTCGTATAGAGCTTTCTAATGATGTATCATGTGCGTCAAATGGAGATAGTATGCCAAAGTTATGTCCCTGGGAAGTTGAAACACCAATTTACCCAAACGGGGCCCATAGTTTTGGCGCTTCATCTCCTAGGGTTAGGTTTTTGGATGTTTAGGGTTCTCCATTGTTTCTCAATAATAAATAGGCCCTCAAGCCTCATTTTAACTCATTTCAGAGGCCTGTAGCCGCCACATCTCTTCTCAGAGATAGCCACCAGCGCCCTAGCTAATTTTATTTCCATTATGTCTGTAAGAAAATTTCAGTTCTTTGATATTAATGAAATGAAGTGTTATTTCTGCTGCATCTCTGTATTTATGGTTATATGTTTATTCTGTTGTGTTCCTGCATAAATCCAGATCAAAATTTTAGAATGCGATAACTTTCACATACAAAGTCCTTTTTCTCTCATTCAAGTTTCATTGGAAAACATTCATTGAGCTCTTCACAATGGTGCCATTTTTTTATCAATTTTTGGGACATTCAAATTTTTAGGTTATAGATATCTTCTTGGATCACTAGATGTTGACTGGCTGATCAAGATTTTCTCATGGATTCAAATGGAAGGCTAGAGATTCAATTTTTTTATAAAGGGACATAAGGAATTTTTTGGATTTAGATATGAGCTAGCAGATCGACATGTCCAACTGTGGATGTGGCCCTACATCATGGTGAAATGTGGGCAGTGGATTTCTATGTGTCTACCATGTGTTAATGGCATGATACACTGACGTGGTGTAGGTAGTGAAATATTTCAAGGGCCATAACTGTGTCCAATTCTTAGATTTTGATGAAATTTATATCGATGGAAATCTCTTGACTAGTACAAGACAATAGTGGCCTAAGAAAATAGGTTTGATATCCTTAAAAGAAGAGGAATTTTAACCTTCCATTTCTTAGGTGACCTAAAGGGTTGAGATTGAAATAGTAAAATGAGACCTTAGTAAAGAAAATTATAATTGAATTCCATTATGAAAATTCTATTTTAATATAGAATTTTAATTTTTAATAAATGGGATGTTTTAAAAATTGGTATTAGAGTTGTGGTTCAAATACTAGGGTTGGATAGGCCAGATATAGACCACAAATATGAGTTTGGAACAAGACAAAGACTTGCTAGCTATGTTTGGAAGCAATGGTACTAACTAATGTGTTTCTTGGAGTGGAGAAAATATGTAATCGAAGTAATGCTTCTTTAGAAAAGAGAGTCATACTTTGGAAAAATATGCCTAGAGGAAGGCTGGTTAAAAGAGTGTGGATGTTGTTATTGATGTTGATCAAGAAAATTGGAGAATTAAGAATGAAAAATGTCTTGAATGGACTTGCATACATGATGAAAACATATGGATATGGGTGTATGAAATAATTAATATGCCATTTAAAACAATATTAGAAGTAATTTATTTGAAGGTATAGTGGAATCATTTGAAGATATGAATTAAAGGAATGATGAGATGCATTTATGAGATATAGATATGCATAAGTGGATACCGTTTTGGATGCTTACGAGCTTCAATGAAAAAGCATGAGCTATCACTTGTAGGGATCTTGGGTAATGTCAATATTTTCCAAAACTCTTGTTTTGAATGTTGTGAATGCATTATAATGGATAAGGGATATCTTTGTATGAGAGGGTGGTATGGCATTGGTCAAAGTTGAATATCCTTGAAAAATTACATCTTGAATGCATGATGTGGTTATACTAAATAATTCCTCGAGGATGGGAAGTCTGGAAAATGGTAAAACAACCTAAATGGTTGAAGCTGGTTATGGTAGGGATGAGAAATAGTTCTTACATTGAGTGTGAAAAATGGAAAACCTTTAGTTCAAAGGCCTTGGTTTTAGTTCTAGGATAGGTGACCTAGATGGCTAAGGCATGGTGCCATGACGAGAAATGATAAGGGATGGTATAGAGAATGAAACATGAAGTGAGTTGATGAATAAGAAATGTGATTATTTGTAATGATTGAATTACATAGGGATATATGCATAGATCAACTCTAAGGTAGTAAGCAAAGTGTAACATTTACTTTACTTGTTTTTGTTAGAAAATCAGAAAGGCAAAAATATTTTCTTATATTGATAGTTACTTGTGATATTATTGTAGTGTTATTATCTTCTTTTAATGTTATTATTTAATATATGTTTCATCAAGAAATCATCAAATCAAAACATGAATATCAATGACATAAAATGTAGGAACTCAGCCAGGGCTAAAACCCCTCTATAGGGGAAAACCTAGTAAAACATTTCCACTAGTAAATCAAATTGAAATAGAATAATACCTTAGATCAAAAGAAATTACTTATACACCAAAGTTAGCACTACAAGGAAGAGACCCTCTAGTGGAGGTTATAAAGGAGTTTTTTAGTGTTATAAAATTGGCCAAAATTGTCAAAAAAACATTTTCTACAACATCCATTTATGGTTACGGAGGTTTTGGCGGAGTTTTTAACGAAAATTCAACACAACTAAAAAAACTGGGCAACCGACGGTCATTACGAATGTTTTTTTCATCGGTGCGCTACTAAGGTTTCAACGCACCGATGCGTGTCATCTAGACAGTGGCCCTGAGGCGGTCAAAGGTTCCTGCACCGGGCCATCAAGGTATTAAACTGCACCGGGTGCAGTGTTGGTGATACAACACACGGGGCCGTACCAATTGGCCTTGGGATTTGTGTAGTGCCTATAGGTTGTCCCAACGCCTCGGTACGTAGACTTATAGAAACACACCGGTGCACCGTATCAGAAAAATGCACCGATATTTATAATTGGTATTGGTATTTGTGCGGTGCCCATATGTCGTACAAATGCACCAGTTCATAGTCTCACATGAAAGCACCAGTGCACAATATCGAACAAACACACCGAGATTTTTAATTGGTTTTGGTATTTGTGCGGTGCCCATACGTCGTAGAAATACACCTGTGCACTGCAACGTACAAACACACCAGTGTACAATAACTGGTGTACAATAACTGACACACACTAGTGTTCATTTTGTATTTTTTAGAAACATCGACCTGTGACAGTGCAATTATTGTGATTTTTCTAAATTCATTATTCATCAAAAGTTGACACATCTTATAAAAATATTCATATTAATTAAATTTTTATTAATGCATTTGAATATGCTGTTTGGATTAATTTGTTATATCATATCATAATTATTGTCATTTTTTAAAATTCATTATTCATCAAAAGTCGACACATATATATCTTATAACAATATTCATATGAATTAAATTTCTATTATTGAATTTGAGAACGACAATGGAGAACGCAATAGCGACAATGGAGGATGTAATAGAATAAATTAAAACACACACACACACACACACACACACATATATATATATATATGAATAAGACATTTAAACAATATTTTTCATACAAATGGGACAGTTATTGGTATCCCTTTTCTTTCAATTGGGACACTGTGGCCATTACATTAAACAAATTGTCTGATTTCACAGACAAATATTTCAAAAGATACAATGCCTTGCTTTGATATCCAAACATAGTGATCACCATTCTTCACTTGAACTGCTGTCATTGCTAGAGCTACTTCCATGACTTGGGTTATTTTCAGGAATGTTTTGTTCAAGGTATTGATTGTTTTCTTCTTTTTCACCTTCCATCTACAGACATAAAAATAAAATGAAATGAGTGTATATACATTGGTGAGAATAATGAAAATTGCAATATTAAATCATATACATCAATGTAAATTGAAAAGAAAAATAACGTACCATAGCAACAATTGACTCATAAACTATGCACATTATTTCAAAACCATGTACCATGTCATCTTTCAAAATTTCATATGTTGGCATAGTTCCATACTTTGTTTCCTGCAAGTCTTATACCCCATAACAAATCATATATTTAATATAAAAGATTTTTTTGTTCTATTAATTATAGAAGGAGCTAAGTAAAACAAGATCGATAGATGCTTACAAATTCCACAATTGATTTATGATATGCCAACATATACTCACAACCCATATTTAACCCAATTTCAATCAATTCGTCTAATGGTTCTTCTTTGTATGTTAGCACTTGTTTGAAGACATTCAATGATTATTTTTGTAAAACAACTTAAAAAATATAAAAATGAAATCTAGTTAATTTGTTTTAAGGAAGTAGAAATTACTCACAAACTTAGATATCAACCCTTTTCTTTCTTGTCGTCCTATTTTATGTGTTGAATGGGTTCCATTTTCTGTTCTTTTCTGCAAGAAAATACTTGAAAATTAATATTTAATGCTAAATTTTTTATTTATTGTACCTAATGATCGAAAAATTCAATGATTACATATTACATTTGAAGCACTTTGTTGTTGAGATGGCTCCTCCTGTGATGCAATTTTTTCCATTTCTTTGACCATCTCCTTGTATAGTTTTTTGGACATTCCTACTGGCATATTTCTAATATCAGCTCGTTCATATTTTGAGATTTTCATAATCTTCCTGAAAATGTAACATGACAATAAAATATTTAATTTTTATATTGATATTTGAAAAGTAAATATAACAAAAGTGATATTTATAAATAATTCTAGACAAACATTTAAAGGAATATTACTTTTTCATTCCTTATTTTTTGTTGTTGTACGTTTTTTTTCTATTAAAAGCTTGACATGTCTCATCGACAAATTCTCTGGAAACTCTTCCTGTTGTTTAGATAAAATTTGGTTCTTGGAATCATTGGATTGGTTTTTGTATTTTAAGTGGAAAGAATGTCTATACATTTGTTCCACTAGATCCTTCAAAATTTTGTAAAAGTTTTTTCCCATTTCGTTAACCTCTAGCACCACTTCGGATGAGCTAAGGAGCAATTCATTTTCATTTGCATGTTCTATTTTTTTCTTTTCTAAGAACAACATTCATTTTCTGAGTTGTTGGTCCCTGTAGAACATTAAACAAATGTGAATTAATAGACTGTTTGACACACGTTATCTAATAATTTTAAGTATATTATTAATCAAAATTAAAAAAAGAAACTCATTGGATCAATAGCATTTTTTCATTCACCTGATTCATCCTTTTTTAAGTTTTCCGTCAAGCTTTTACGCTCTTCTGGTCCTAGATCATAAATAATCTTATCGAGCTTCGTCATTTTGTGTCTCTGCAAGATACACAGTAAACAGTACATATTAGTTAAACTTACATATAGTTCAAAAATAATATTTTTTGTAAATAATTTATAAAGAACTTGCCCTTTTTTTCTTGATGTGTTATCAGTATTTTTGTTACTTAATCTCTTGTCAGTCATTTTTTTATCAATCTAAAATCTGTATCATATCATTCATTAATATATTTATAAATAAATTTTCAACTTTTCAAGTACCTCAAGAAACCGGTATGCCTTTCATTATGTACGCACCGACGTCGGTGCGTGGGGGTATTATAAACACACCTCACAAATAGTATAATAGAATGTACAGTGCTATCCTCGTAACATAGCGCACCAGTGCCCTATTTTAGATATGGCGCACTGATTAAAAAAAAATGTTTTTAAATATTTTATTACACAGTACTTGCGCAGTGCGCTATGTTATGCAGGGCGCATTGATAAAAAAAAATCCATTTTTTTCAAAAATTCATGCAAGGGCCGACATGGATTGGGATCTGATTATGCAAGTCGTCCTGTGGGTTGGATGTCAATCTAAAATTAAAAGTCCTAATTCTGAAATCACAGAAACAGGGAGAAGAAAGGGCAGAAACAAAAAAAATGAAGGGTTTAGGGTAAAAATGGATAAAATTGCAGAAAAAGTTAAAAAAAAAAAATTTAATTACGAGATCATTTGAAATTCTATGCTACAGGGTTTGAATCACTAGAGGTTTGGATTCTGATTGTCTGAATACTTCTATACAAATGTATTTTGCTGCGCCACAGTGCTCTTGTGCTCTCTTGCTCTAGGTATGTCTCTTGCAAATCTCTGGCTGAAAATTTTAGCAGAAATAGTGAAATAATGAAAAGTGTTTAGTATTTCAAGAATTGTTTTATGAAATTAGATTTTCGAAAATATTTTTTCGCCCATTTTTAAATTTGCTGCTTTTATTTATTTATTTATTTAAAGAAAATAGAGTTGTGCTTTTTTTATTTGCGGTTATGCATCACCAGTGCGTCACTTAATAGAACCGCATCGGTGTGTCCATTGGTAACACGACACTAGTGTGCAGTAACTAAAATGCACTGGTGTAGAGTAACTAGAATGTGCCGGTGCGGTTATCTGTACATTAGCAACGATTTACGGTTGAGGCACCGAAATTACTTTTATGTGTGTACACCAAAATTAGACATGTTGGAAATGTACATTTTGCTCTGAAAAAATTTGGGCCATTTCTTTTCAAAGCTACACCTCTTCTTCTTTCCAAAAAAAAAAAAAAAAAAAAAAAAAAAAAAAACTTGAACCTTTACGTAGCCTGCAACAAGAAAAGGTGCCCCGTGATCTGCTTGTTGAATCATGAACTGCTTGCTCATTTGTAATTTCCTCCTCCATCTTGGCATCCAATTTCCTCTTTTATCCTTTATGGTTTCTATCTTGATCTTAAAAAAAATTATACAATCTCTGTTTTACGAGAAACTGACCTTGAATGTTCTAGGAGCAATGACAATAAGTCCTTCATTTTTCATTTTTTAGCAGAAGAAGACCAATTTTCAACTAGACGATGCATTTATTACATGTGGAGGCAACAGTTTCCATAGAAAATGAGTGTAGGGTTGAGTAGAGGAAAGACATTGAAAAATGGGCTATTACATTAGCTTTTCCAATGGGAAACCAATTTGCAAGTGGAAATATGGTAGCTACAGGTATCTATGCTTTTCTTCCCACATAAATGGTCACTAGATTTCCATTTATAATACTAGCATCATTTTCAATAAAAAATGGAACCAGGGAATCCTTAAGTGTATCCCATTCGCATTTTTTTTCGGCATTTCATTCTTTGATAAGTGCTAATTCACCTATACTTTCAAAAATTTGGATTTTTGGGTATCTTCCAGTGATATTCCTTGTTATCCACATGAACACATCTCAAACAAGTTAGAGATGCCATTCAAGTTCAATTGAAAGCCGAATATGTGATTTTATGCGACATCAGCTTTGCTAGTAAAATTTTATGTAAGCCAACCAAAGCTCGGACAATACTCCCAATTGCTTTTAAACGCATTCTGGAGAATATTTCCCTTCATGGGACCTACCAGCCTGATCAACAACATCAATTGATCTTTCTCTGTTTTCCTTAAGGGAATGAGAATCCTTCCCTTAATGGTACCTCTTGGCTTTATCGACTACCTCGATTGATCTTTCTCTACTATCCAATATTTCCCTGCCATCCTTGTAAGAATGAGAATCATTACCTTCATGTGATTTCTTAGCCCATTCAAGAGATTCAATTGATCTCTCTCTGACATCCCTTAGCGAATATGAATCCTTGCTTTCGAAAAACCATTTCATCTTGCTAGTCACTAAAGCGTCGACAGGTATTTCTCTGCCATCAACTCTGCTCTCCCTTTCTTCATCATGGGACCTCTTAACCCTATCGTCAGCCTCAACCAACTGCTCTCTGGAAAGATGAAGAAAATACTTACCTTCATGACCAGTCCTCTTAACCCTATTGCTGGTCTCAACCAAGCTTTCTCGACCGCCCTTCTCAGATTTTTCATAAATATTTTCTCCTTTTGTACTTTGTCGAGATATGTAGCCATCTGCATCCCTGTAAGCATATTTTCCCATCTTTCTGTTTGAATCACTCATTTTCTCTGCTATAAACTTCTCAGCCGAAATTCGAACTCTCATCTTTTCAAACCCTCATCTCATTAGAAAAATTCTTGCCCACGATTCGAACCCTCTGCTGCTCCAATACTGGACTTTACAAAATAATTTTTCCTTCTTAGAAAAGATATTTCAATGACATACCTAGTTCGCGTGAGGCTTTGTTTAAACGTGTTCTGGTGCGCGAGGTTTTATAGGCGCATTGGTGCGGTTTTGAAGATTGCAGTTTATATACTTTTGGCGCAGTGTTTTACGACGCATCGGTGTGAAAGAGTAGTGAAGCACCGATGTACTACAGTAATAAGACACACCGGTGCGGGTTATGATGATAAGCGCACCGAACGAAAAACCAGGAACCTCCGCTAGAAATGGCGTACTGTATAAATTTCTTTTTTTTGTATGTAAGATCATAATAAAATAATGATAATTCTAAAGTACATGAATTTATTTGCATTATTTTCTAAACTTTATTATGTTACAAAAATTCATATTATTCTAGATTTATTATTTTACAATTATTTACAACTTTAAAATTTTAATAAAATCATTTTCACATTAATACAATTAAAATTTTACAAATATTTTACATACAATTACAATTAGAATTAGAATTAGAATTAGAATTAGAATTAGAATTTTACAATTTCACATACAATTACGATTAGAATTACAATTACAATTTTAGATTTTACATATAATTACAATTACAATTAAAATTTTACAATTACAATCATTTCACAGTAATATAATTTAAATTTTACAAATATTTTATATAAAATGAGAATTATAATTAGAATTACATTTACAATTACAATTATAATTTTACAGATATTTTACATAAAATTACAATTAAAATTTTAGAATTTTACATACAATTAGAATTAGAATTTCAATTTTACAATTTTACATACAATTAAAATTTAAATTTCAATTACAATCACGACATAATATTTAATAAATATCGTGGTAATTTAATATTAAATTAATTAATAAACATCGGGATCATGATAACCATGATACAAACATTATGTTCGACTAAAAAACACATTCAAATTCGCTAACATCATCGTGATCATGATCATCTAATAAAACACAATTAGCATTGTATAACATCATCACAACACAAACATCAAATATACATCTCATGTCAAATAATTCATGCTATCACATACACATCTATTTGCAAGTTGCACATTAAATGAACATATATAACATGACCTAATAATATACACATCATGATGATCACCAACATGTAAATTAAGTACAACTACAACATGAACGTAAAATACATGGGCCATATATATATATATATATAACTGAATAATGTTAAAAATATACAACTGTAATATAAATGTCATGGATTAGCTGGTGGTACAAAATCAATAGCAGTACTAGTCGAGGCCTGCTTAGTCAATGGTGCACCCTCGATGGTCGATGGTCCAGCCTGCTCATGATCTTGAGTACTACTAGATGCTGTAGGCTGCTAACTGGATGTGGCCAATGGTCCAACCTCATCTCCATGATGACTGCTGCTAGATGCTAGCAGAGGCTGCTCATCTGGCGCGGCGCGAGGTGAATGATCATGAGATAATGAGTCGCTGCTCGTGGACTGTCGATCACGTGCTGCGTCTTGACCACACCTATAACGTGCAACGGTCCTCCTCAGCCGTGTAACTAAGGTCATAGCTCCTACAACATGCCACATCAGGGTGTACATGTCACGTGACATGCATCTCCACATTTGTAACAGCCTAGCATAAGCCTGTATGTCTCTCATATGAGCGGGCCTGATGCCTGCCTCAATAATCAATGTAGTGAGTTGGTCGCCCAACTCCATCTTGTATCTAGTATCAAGCCGACCGCTCTTAGCAAAAGGCAGTACCAACGCACCAGCAGGAGCAGGTCTCTCTGCACCAACCGCCTGATGATCTTCGGCAGCTGGCATGCCCTGATCGTGATCAGGATCCACACCTAGATCATGTGGTGGTGCTAGCATGTCCTCGCCATCAAAAGACCCAATTTCTGCAAAATATATACAAGTACACATCAATAATTAGACAATTTCATTACACAATTTAATAAAAACAAGTTAAAAAACATGTTATAATAAATTTAAATAAAACTGTAATATTACCTCTATCATCTAGCAGCTCATCATCTGTGAAGTGGATGTTGGTACACCCTCACCAATCCAATCCAGCATAAGGACAGGGGACCATAATTAAGGGATGCATCTCATCAACACTTGCTAGCAAATCCAGTGCATCATGTGATATCCTCGTTGGAAACATAGTCTTGCCTCTCTTAGGCATCATCTGCCCCCACATGTGCATCTGTGCCTCGAACATTGGCCTACAAGGCTGCTGAACAAAAGTAGGCCTCATCTTTGGAAACCTCTCAAAAAATAAACAAAAAAGCTCTGGAGCAAAAGGGGAGTTGAACCTCCCTTGTGCATGAGCACGACATCTATCTAAGGCTATACAGAACTGCCGCAAAAAATTGGCAGACCACTTGACAAGTCGTGGCTCATGTACTAAAGAATCAACATAATATAGAAGTGAGAAAATAATGCATTGCCCATCATTGGTGTTGTGTGAAATGGTCGAAATCAGAAGTGAGAGGCACCTCACCTCCTCATTACCAAATGCACCAATATGTAGCTGACCTCCGACGACCTGAAAATATGAAGGAGACAATACATCTGCTCCAATGTATCTCTAGGAGTACACTAACTAACTCCCTGCTACATAGCCAGCTGGAACCTCTGGGAACGAGGGAAAATCCACCCCTCTCTTCGATAGCCCTGTAATGAAATATATGTCCTCCTTAGTGGGCATGTACCACTAGTTAGGACCAACCTGGAAAGCTTGTCGGTGGGCATTCCACCTGCGGATAAGATGTCTCAAAAACACACCATGGCCCTTTAGGGAAGTAGCCTCCTCATAGAACTTGAGGAGGCCTACCTGCCTTAGGAGCCCCTGGGTAGTTGCCATAATAGGGCGAGAGTACACATCTCTCTCCCTTTCTCGTGCCTCCCACAGGCGAACCATGTCATACTGTTCCACTTGTTGTTGCTGTTGTTCCCCCTCTTCTCTCTGAATGATTGACATATTAAATATTTTTTTTTAATTAAATGAGACATGTATTTAGGAATATACATATATAATTTTTTTTGGAAAAAAAAAACAAAAGAGTCAGTGCACCACAAAAAACAGTCATGCACTGGTACCGATGCATATTTTTTTGTCGCGCACCGATGGCGGTGCCCTAGATGACATTAAACGCACTGTAGGCAGTGCACTTGAAAATTTTCAGAGCATCGTTGACTATGTACGGTGTTAGGAGTGCGGTGCACTGACTAAAATCTACGCCCCTGTGCTTATAGTTGGGTCTGCGCACTGACCTCCTGACTTCATTACATAGTCAACGGTATGGTCTTTTACCAGGCCGCACCGTTGACCCTGTCGACATGCCTAATGCAGTGGACTGAAAAACATACCTGCCCCAGGGCAGATATTTCCATCAACGCACCACGTTGCCGCTATTCCACATGGTCAACGGTGCGGTTGGCTAAATGACCGCACTGCACTTTTTTTTAATTTTAAAAATAACACGGTGCACCTTTCAATATCACCCCATACATGGTGTGGATACCGTTAGCACAGGTTGTGGTGCAGCCTGTAAATTTTACAGGAAGCACCACTTACTGGTGCGAGCCAAATGGCTCGAGGGCACCGCGCGACAAAATTATTATTTTTCTTTTAAATGGTTAATTTTAAGGTTATTTGAAATTCTAATCTGCTAAAAAGCTTAATGATGGAAAAAAAAAAAAAAACTGTACATTTGGATGTCGAGGAGGCATATTGGTTGTAGAATTTGCATAAGAAAATTTTCCCACCGTTTTACAATATTCAAGCTAGAGATTGGTGGGAAATGCACAATAGCAGTGCGTGCAATGGGTGCAATGGGAGCACCCATGTCAGGGCAGCTCAGATAAGGATAAATTGCACCGGTGCTTGAGAGCTCTGAAGCTCTGAGAAAAGTGAAAAATGTGGTCTTTTGGCCATAATTTTTTTTATTTATTTAACCCTATTCCGGTGCGCGGGGTTTTATAGGCACACTGATGTGGTTTCTGTTTTGGCGCGGTGTTTTATGACGCACTGGTCCGGAAGAGTTGTAAAGCACCAATGCTCTACAGTAATACGAGGCACCGGGTGGGTGTGTAAGGAGTGCGCAGTGTCCAGTGTGCTAATGTTTTGTGTGCACCAGTGCTTTCTATTGTTGAGCGCACCAATGCGGTTTTGGATGATAAGCGCACTGAACGGAAAGCATCCGCAAAACCCTCCGCCCGCTAACCTCCTCTAGTAACCTCTGTTAGAAATGGATGTATGGGGTATTTTTATAAGGGGTTCCTCAAAAACATCCGCTAGAGGGTCTTTTCCTTGTAGTGTAGCCTTACAATGTGATTCAAAAATCTTCAGTAGTATCTTCTTGTCTAGCAGCTACGACCCAACGAAAATCTAGAATTTCGCTCGACAGCTTCTAGAATTTCAGCCCTACTACAAATCCAAAATTTTGGTCTTCCCAATAGCTTCAGAATTTTGCACGTACAAGAGTAGAGAGAGAAAATTTTAATCCTTTTTTCTTGAAAAATACTTATTTCTCCTTTCCTAGGGTTTTCTTCCTCTTTCTTGAATCTCATACCCTTATCTTCCTCCAGCTCTTACAGATCGAACTTCTTGTGGATGTCCCCCAATTGAGGTCAAGTTGCTACCTTTATATAGTATATTTTGCCTCCTAATTAGGTCAACTTGTCTAGGTTGAGTCTGACTTAGTGGAGGAGGCCTAAAATACCTAATTTACATCAAAATAAATTTCTTCTTTGATATATAAATCCCATGAAGGTCCTTTTACATATTGACAAGGACAAGCAATCTTAAAATAAAACCTAGAAGCGTACAATGGATGATTTGACCTAAAAATAATTCACCCAAGCATGAAACACATGCTTTAATAAGTTAATTACTTTTATAATAAATTTTATTTTTCTTTCTTTTGAAAAACACATTACATCATGACTCAAATACAATTACGAAGCCCGACACTAGTTACATTTTTCAACACTCCATCTTAACTAGGGAGGTATTCATAATTACATATATATTGAGGTACATGGCAGATCTCAAAATGATATTCTTTATGAAGAGTTCGCAACACATGCAGTGTTATAGATTAGATACTGACAATGGTACTCTAATGAGGTGGAACTAAGGTGTACTCAAGCTTTAGCCACTTTATGTACCATTAGGCTTTTAAGCTTTAACACCAACCTAGGGATCTAGTTGCGTATCCAAGGTCAGATATCCATGACCAACACCACCCTTCCTACTTCAGGATATAGACATCAACATACATGTCGACCATATGTCCTCAAAAGCATATTGTTGCCACAATATGATTCATCTCTCCTTATCAATTAAATATGATATATATCCACCACTCAAGCATACTTCAAACGTCCAAAATTTTTGCAGAGAGATCCCCTATAATAAAAACCCCAATCAGTAATAAAATTTCAATTATATATACAAGTAAATACAAACCTTCGGGGTCCTCAATCATTATGATTCTATTTATATCATCATCAAGTTATACAAATACAACTTGTCAAAATATTTCTTCTTTCGTTTCTTTAGTATCACCAAATACAACCTCGATACTTCTCAAGTATTTTGTTGGAAAATACATCAATATTCATTCATCGGTTTCATTCTCTATTTAATTTATTTACTGTGACTATCATAATATGCCCTCCCTCTCAACTGGGGAGATGTACCTTTTCTTCTTTCCAAGCTCCCTTTCAACTAAGGGAGAACAAAAAAATCATATACACTTCATTATTTCTCATGTCATCAAGGTCATATTGATCATCATCGTTCTTATAGCTACCTTCATCATGCTCATAAATATTATCGTCTTCAATTATGAACATCTTCAACATCTTGAAGAATATGCACCTGCAAAAATTTAATAGAAATTACAACCAAATACAAATATATAGAAGCATGAAGTCAACTATATAAAACTCGTGTCATTGCAATGGAGGCATTAAAAAATTAAAGCTTTTGACTTCAAATACCTAAAACTAGGTAGGTTCATATTTAGCAAGGGTTACATTTTACATACTATACTTCAATATCATGCTAGGGTTTTTTCATAAACCCTAGACTCCATCTTCGAGACATAAATCCTTAGATATTAGTAACTCAATCAAAATATCAAAGCAATCATAGTAATATATATATATATAAGGCTTCAAAAATATGTATTTAGAAATACAAGTCAAATTCTACCTGGGTTTGTTGCAAACCTTAGAATTTATCATCAAAACTAAATCATTAATGGTCAAAAAGCAATATACTTCTAGAGTTTCATTTTCACGCCTAAGAATATCAATCTCTACTAGGGTTTTGTTATATAACCTAGATTTCATCAACTATCAAGAAATCATACCCGCATATACCTATCTATGGTTTCTGTAATAACCCTGGTAAGAAATCCATGTAAAAGTTAATAAAGGTAAAATAAGACCTTGGTCATGGTACACGTATTCCAAGCTGAATGATGGGAAAAAAATCGTAGTGGGTGTTCATTTCAGTTTATTATGGCAAAGGGAAATTGGAAAAGGCAAAGGATTTGGAAAGACATGAGGCATTAAATGAAATTTCATTTATGAAAATAATGGAAAATATGAGAAAAGGAAGGTGAAAGGTGAAAGGTTGAATCTGAGGAGGAAAATAAAGGAAAATAACGGGAAATGAAGAAAATAGAGGCCTCATTGATAAAAAGGAAAGATTTTTATCAGAATTTTTTCCATTTAGTTTTGGAGTTGTCATTTTATTCTCTCTCTCTCATACTCTTGGACACTTAGAGTTTTCTTGGAGCACTCTTGGAGGTGTGTAGTGCACTTGGGATTTGGAGCAAGAAGGAAAATGATGATGAAAACTTGACTAAACTAAGAGGGGGGGGGGTGTGGTGAATCATTTTAGTATATTCATGGACATTAAAATTATTTTCATTAAACTCATTAACTGAAACATTACATGAGAAACTTCAAAAATAATGACCAACATATTGAATAATTGATCAACAAGTAATAAGAAAACCAAAACATCACATGAAAACATAATAACATCACATATTGACACCAGATATATGTTGAACCCATAAAGGAAGAAAACCACGATTTTATTATTGTTGTGATGTGAAGGCAAGCTTCTACTCCTTATTACATCTGATTTTCTATAGGATCCAACCTACAAGAGGTTGCTACCTCAATTTTTTGCAATCTACAACGTGCAAGAAAGCTCCAACTCCCATATGTTTTATGCAGGCTACAACCCACATGAGGCTTCTACCTTAACCAACTCCAACTGGATATTTATCAAGCCATAACTTGAAAGGAGGCCATAATCCCCTCATACAAAATGAAAAGAATATGCTGATTTAATTGGTCATCAATTGTGCATACCTCCATATTTATTTCTACCTCTTCTCCCCTCCAGATCTGTTTCACATCAAGTTCATGTGTGTAAGGTAACTCATGCATAACACCTCAATCAACTCTCATAAATTCTCCAACTCTCTAACCTTCATTTTCCCTCCAAAAACACCTTTTATAAAGATAATTTGATGTTTGTTTGTATTCAACATAGGAATATGAGGTGAATAGGCTTGACTCTTTTCCTTCCACTCATTCGTTTCCACTCTTAATATCTTGAATATTAGAAAAAAAATAAATCCATCCAATATTAATTTCAGCCACATGTAATGATTAAATGCATTAAACTAATTCCAACATCAAATAACAATATTTATCATTAATGCATCAAAATCATATTTGTAACATCTTTGCCTTTTCCTTGGAGGCTTGCCTTTGCATCACAACACTTCATCTCAACCAACGATTTCACATCAGAACAAATTTTTCGATATAAAAATCTCTACAACATTATCAAAACATTTCAATATATCACAACTCCTCCTCCTTCTTCTACTCTGCATTACTAATCTTGTTCATTAGTGTATACTTTGAAATGTTATTTCTCCTTTACCTATTACTGATCCTTCATACCTTGCCTCTCCTATTCATTATTGCATACATTGCCTTGCTATGCTTCTCCTTTTGTTGCTTCTCTTTTGCTGCTCTTCTGCATGAGTGCTATCCTATAGTTATTTTTCCATCATTGACAACAATGCCAACAATCTCCCCCTTTTTCATTGATGGCAACAAATTTGGTCTCTCCATTTTTTTTTTATGCAAAATATTTCTCATTGCTTCTCATAACCTCTTCTTACCTCCCCCTTTGACATCAATGGCAAGGGGTTTCTTCAACACATATGTGTCACTTTTGTCATGTTCCCTGGATGTATTATTTCCATCTTTATCAAAATCACTTTAATACTAGAACAAGTACTAAGAATTTGTTCAAGCCTTTACATAATTTCAGGGTCAAGAAAATGCAGAAGGCCAGGCCATAAGCCTTTCTTAGTCTCTACGAGTGTAAAAGATACATAATTTATCTTGTCTGTAGTATAAGAAAGCAACATAATATAACATATTGGCTCCTGAGAAGTAAGAACATAAATTTCTCATTGGAAGTAGCCCTGGATTTTTCACGAGATTTCCATCAATTGACATCAAGGAAGAACTATATCAAATCCTAGGAAAATGGAAGAATTTTCTCAGCAAGTATAATATATGGATCCTTGAATTTAATTCTTGAAGAAATTATACAGATCGAAGAAAAGTCTAAGAATTGTTGGAGCAAAAAATCTTTGAGAAGAATTTGTGACATAACACCAACTTCTAGACACAACTAGATAGTAGATAAGCTTCACTATCACAATGATCAACACTATGAACCAATGTATAGAATATAATTGAATGATGTATTGAGAATATGAATAATATAAAGTTGAACACCTTGTGTTTTGGAAAGTGCCATAATATAATTGAATGTTGCAATGAACACTGTAATGAAGGGTGAATTAAATAAACATATATGCTCTCCAACACCTATGCTCAACACCTTTCATGATATAAACCACCATTATATGAACGCTACCATGATATGAATGTTGTAATTAACCTCCATGAATGAAACTGCATGCTGATGCATTAACATGCTATCCATTAATTCAATTAAAACAAATGCTGCTTTCCAAGAGGAATAAACGTTGTTTAAAGAGAGCCCAGGTGGTGTAGAGCAGTCCGTGACAGAGTGCACTGTTAATACACTGCATATGTAAGGTCACCGGTTCGAAACCCATGGGTAGGATGAGAGGAGAAAAAATAAAAAGATTAAGAGTAGTCTAAACTACCAAAAAAAAAACATAAATTGTTGAAAGAGAGAAAATACCATGTTATTGGTATATTTAATATTTTAACTCAAAGCAACGCATATTAAAGAACCACTTTATTGACACTCCAAGTAGTAAAAGCGAAGCATTAATGCCATTAATATGTGCCAACACTTTAGTTTTGAAGTTGAATATATCCAAGCACGCTGCTCTTCAATCATATATATGTTGCTCTCCAAATAAACATGTATGTTGCTCCAATCCAATACACTGCTCCAATACATATATAAAATACTTACGCTGCTCCAATTAATAAACAATAATAAAGGTGCTCCTCTGGTGAATAAAATGTAATGTCCCATAACGCAATTTGTTAATACATCAATATATATAATATGAGATAAGCATTATTATTAAATATAAAAACTACCAACACTCTTTGTATTATAGAATAAACACTTCATTAGTAATAAAAGCGGCCATGAAAAGACATTTGAGAATGCTACTTCACATATAACACAACGAGAATAATATAATGCGCTCCAAATTAGGGCATACAACCATAATATCTGCTCCATTCATTGTTAAATTCCCGCATCTCCACTATAGTTTCCATTGATTCAACTGCTATGAAAAAGCTAAAAGGTGCCCTACTCGCTATCCCACAAGCTGACCCAAGCGATCACCGCTACCAAAATACTTGTAGCACCAATGTAACACAACATATCCTATATACCTTAAATATGTTCAAGTCACATGTTGTGAAATAACTCTTCTTGTTGGATCGCTATGATATCCAGTGAAAATACTCGATCCAGATGTGGCTTTGAATAAAAAAAAAATTACTACATATATGTGTGCAATTATAATGATTGTTTGTCCGAGTTTGAACAACATATTTCATGAACACTCTGATAGGCCTTCCACGCCCACAATATTAGTTTTCTTTAAAGCATCTTCTCATGTTTTAATTTTGATGCATATCTTCTCTTTTGTGCAGGGATGAAAGATAAATGACGTCAGCATGGGTAGCATCCATATTTTTTGTTTAAAAAGACGCTCCGGTGGTTGAGTCTCACGATCTTCATCATTTACCAAATGAGAATGAAATTCTGGTATCCATAACTCCCATACAAATAAATATTCAATTGTAATGTTAATATTAGTTTTTCCACCATCGTTAGGGCACAAAACCCTAAAGGCATATATGTTGTGTGCATTCAACTCTTCTGCTTGCGTTCTTTCAGCTAAAACTAGAAACCAAATGTATCATGATTATTATGGATATTCTACTGTGATACACCTTCTCAATGGACTGAAGACCCGAAAATTTAAAAAAATATTTTGCACTCCATTTTATGCAAAAATATTCATGATTCATCCAACATACAGATTGGTAACAATTACAAAGATAAATATGCTTTAAAATCCAACAATGGTACCAACAGTAATTCGAAGGCCTTTGCTTCTAACTCCAACTTAGGCACATTTGATCAACCTTCTAGAAGGATGGGAAAAACCTCAGTTGAATTTTTCTAGGGAGATATATGGAGATAAGACTCCATACGAGAATATTCTCATGAAATTCATGGGAAACTCACATAGTCATATGAAGATGTAAGCAACGAACATGTGCTGGAGATTATTTTGCAGTTGGGGTTGGCTGCTCCTATTGATCCTTCAACGTCATATAATTCTCCACAACCAAGCTATCCATAATATTGGATATGGTTTATTTGTTCAAAACTAACCATCATTAAATAATTTTATGAGGCTTTACGACAGGGTCACATAGTCCTTTGTTGGGCTCACCTAACATCTAACATGAACGTTCACGATTTTCCTTCAACTCTGAAGTTTATTCAAAAAATCTTGGACCGCCTTTACATTGTTCCCTAGGATAATGAAATAAGTCATTAGCCATTTTTTCAAACGAAAGACAAAATTCTGACATAAACAATTGTAATGTAGGAATTGTGCAGGTGAATTTGTAGTGGATTGTTTCCCACTCCTAATGATGCTACACACATTTAGTGCTGAAAAAAACCACCAAGATAACCAATGCTTCCATGCCAACCATACATATGATTAAATATCAACATAACGCTACCTGCAAGGATTATTTGGTTTGAAAGGCACAATAATATCACTCCTATCAGATCAGGTATGAACGATCATGGCATCACATTCAATTTATAACACCCAAGTTAATGCATCTGGAATTTGTGTAACTCTGTTGTTGAAATCATAACATTCTTAATTATGAATTATCTTCTGCCAATTCTGTAACCTCTACGTTCCCTGGGCCTCTTCTTACCATCATTGTAATCACGTAATGCGAATATAACATTATTTCTTGACCTGTACATTGGAAACTCTTATTGTTGCAACTATTGCATGATTGTTATCAATATGGGCGCTGAAACCATCAATTTATGTTCTTGTTAGCTCACATTTGATATTCCTCCGAAATTCGCGGAGACCAAAATACCACCATCTACGAATTTCGAGTCCATTTCTATGAGTTTCAATGATATCTTCATTATTCACTTCTTCCATCTCAGAAATGCAAAAACAGCTCTGCAAGCCAATCTGCTACATGGCGTTACTTGCTTAATTTTCGATTCCTCCATTTTTGTTTAGTCTCTGTTGCATATGCATTGTAAAATAAATGCTGCTGAACATATATATCGTTGCTTTGTTGTAGACAAAAAAGCGAGTCCAAATATATATATACCTTTGTCACCATGTCCTCTTGAATAATTGATAAATTATTTTGGTATGTATATACATGACTAAATTTTTTTTGTCTGTCTAATGTCTTTGAGACAAAAAAAGGAGAATTCCATACTTATGCAAACCAGGCAGAAAGCATTAATTCTGTTTTGGATGGAAAAATCTAACATTGGTTTTTCTGGAATAATGTGGATGGTGAAAATTAAATAACATATACTTCTCTATTAATCCTTTATGACCTCCTGTACCTATCATATATTTCCAGCATCTTGTCATCTTTCTCTGGAGCATCTTCAAGAAATTCATAGAGCCCTAGAAGGAAGGTACTTGAATTCACTATTTTCAAGAACTCAATGGCCTTTGGAAGGTCTTTATGCAGAATCAACCATGCATCTTCTAAGAGCTCATTGGTTTGCCAAATTCTATCACAATTCTTTCCAAATAAGCTGACCAACACCACCTCTGTCAATCTTAATTCCTGAAAGATAGATAGATTTTTGGGTATCCAATGTTTTTAAGTTTTCTTTTTCACTTTGCAAATGTCTATTCTATTTTTGACTTCGCTCATCCACATTTCACACATGTTCTTATCTTTTTGGACTCTAGCAACTCATCTGAAAACGATTTATTCTAGTCTTGCAAGATGAGAATATATTCTGAGGGGTTCAACCTGAACCTTCTTATTTTGAAATAAAACATCTAAATTTCTAGAAAATATTCAAATTTTCTCTTTCAAATCATTTAAATGTCCTCTATTCTCTCTAGTATAGTGGCTCTCAAAGACAATTCTAATTCAAGATATTCTTTCTCCTTTATAAAATTTTAATTTTCTCTTCTTACATATTAAATCTTTTTAGCATCATATATATTATTATTGTCTTTGGTCTTGTGAGTCAAACAATTCATTTCATTTGGCTTGATTGCTGGTAACGAGTGCTCCTTAGGTATATAAAAAAACACGACTTTCAAATCCTTTCTCTGCATAGAAAAATATATTAGTGGTGGAGGTTTCCTTTCACTTTCAAGCTAACTTTGTTCTTCATTGATATTTTCCTTAAAAATTTTCTACTAACATCTGCTTGATTTCCACATCTCCAATGAGTATTTATAGGATTTCTCCCCCCCTAATATATTTCTGCTCCTCTAACACCCTTTGAATTCTTCTTTTTCTTTCTTGAGCTGCTCTGAGGCTATGATGATTTCAATTTCTTATTGAGGTCTCAGACAACTCCTTTTTCTTTCTTTTCCATACTTTAGTAGGCTGCCTTATGATATCTGCATTTCTTTTCAATTCGAAGTTTGGTATTCTTTCATTAGCTTTCATCATATGTCTAGAGTTCTTTAAGGTATTTTTTCAATTTACAATCTTTGCCTTTGTGTCCAAGCTTGCTACTTAAATAGTACCTTATTTTACCAAGATATAGCATAAATTGTGTGTGTATTCTTGTGCTCTTCTTTACAAATAATTTACATTCATCAGCTTTATATCCAAATTCCTTGCAAAAATAGCAGTAGCAGTAACCAGAAAAATAATTTGTGTACCGATGAATGTTTTCTCTGTTTGATAGCTTGAGGGAGTCTTCTCATTTGCTGCATTTTTTGTTGATTAAGCTTGATGTTATTTGTCTTACATTTTGCTGCAATATGTCTTGGTTCATGGCAAGAGAAACATGTGATATTTTTCACAGGAGCCAAGAATAACCTTTGATATATTTCGAAATTTCTTTGTTCATATCTACGAGCAAATGAACTTTTTGAAAGGATCATTTTTTTTTACTTGTTCTTTTCATTTTGATTCTGTTGCTCGCCTTTGTTTGTCTCCTTGTTAATAAATTTTCTTGTTCCTTCTCCTACACATATTTTCAAGGATGCTTCATTATCATATTTAATGGTTGCCTTTGCTGATTTCTTCATGGACGAAACCTCCTCTTCTAACTGATTCACAACCTATTATTTTCTTCTGTTGAAAATTCAACAAGAAATGTGTGTCTAATTTAATTTTCCCTTAACTAAATTGGACAATAAAATGAAATCTTATCTCATAATCACTTGTAATAGTTAACTGAGTGTGATAAACTCAATTAGCTCATGAATTTCGAGTTGAGGGTGGTTGGTGAGGCATGCATAGTGATTCTATTAGTTATTGAGTCCAAGTCACAGTTAGTGCATTAATTTAATGCATGAGAAATCAATTAACTCAATTAATTGAATTAAAATTAGTGTAACTAGTTGTTGCACTAGTGAGAGGTCAAGTGAATTAAATCAGATTTAATTCACATGTAGTGATCTGTAATGTAACTGATGATTTACTATTAATAGCTGCATGCATGTCAGTTCAAGTGGAGACCCAGTTGAGACAAAGGTTAAAGGGATGTTAACTATCAGTTGTATTATTATAGGCTGCCTGCATGCAGTAAAAAAACCATAGGATTTCCCATGCACATTGTGCAGTTTTGGAAGGATAAATTTCCTAAAGAATATGGATTTCATTCCACATGAATTGCGCAAGCAAGGTAGGCTGAGCAGAGGATGAAAATTGGCTAAGCACTGGTCGATTTTGTTCATATCAGTGTGAGACAGTTGTGAGAGTGCAGGAGATGCTTGTGAGAAGAGTGCATTGTAATTGTTTCATGATTCCTTGGTGAATATACAATAGAAGACAGAGTGGTTTTGAGTAGTAAGATTTCCCTGAGAAAATATCTGTGTTGTGGTTTGATTTGCTTCTTTCTTTACTTCTTGTGATTGGCGATCGTGTTTATTTTCCGCAATTGATTTGTAGAAGGATTCAATATATTTCTTTAGCATATTGCATGATTGGATTGAATCCATTGGTATAAACATTGTTTTTATAATTTCTACATGGTACTGGAGCGCAGGAAATCACTATAGTGGAGAAGAAATTGAGTTGGTGTTGAATAGCATTCGAATTTGCAAAAGAATTCTTTAGTGCGACAAGCGGATCAAGAACAAGATGGATTTCAATGGCTTCAGATAGGATTATGCACTCGAGGGCAGTTCTAATTATATTGCATGGAAAGACATGATGGAGGCCATTCTGGAGGACAACAGGTTGAAATAATTCATTGATAATGACATCCCAAACATGATGTAGCAGATGCCGCTCTTCTTGATGCTTGGAAAAATAAGGTTGCAAAGTTGAGGAGGATATTATTGGAGGCAGTACGAGACCACATTGTCTCAAGTCTCCATGGAAAAGTGACTCCATATGCAATGTGGAAGGCTTTGAAAGATCTGTTTCAGAGTAGCAGTGACCAAAAAATATTGGCACTGTGAGGGAGTACGAGACCACATTGTCTCAAGTCTCCATGGAAAATTGACTCCATATGCAATGTGGAAGGCTTTGAAAAATTTGTTTCAGAGTAGCAGTGACCAAAAAATATTGGCACTGAAAGACAAGCTTAGGAAAATCAAAATGGAGAAAGGCAACACTATTCTGAAATATTTAACCAAGTATGTACAATGTCGATATGAGCTTGGGAGTGTCGGAATTATTGTAGCGGATGATGACTTGGTGAGCCTAGCTCTTCTAGGCCTTCCCAAGAGTTGGAATAGTTATCAGGACTCTGTTAATGGGAGGGAGAAGCTTCCAGATTGGGAGCGACTTTGGTCGAATTTGGTGCAAGAAGAATTTAAGCGGAATACCAGGGATGGATTCTCATCTAGGATAGATGATGAGGAAATTGGGCCTTGGCTAGTAAGGCGAAGAAGGGGAAGGGAAATAAATCTTATTCCAAATCTGAGACTGGAAAATAAGGAAATAAGCATGACATGTCCAGAGTGAAATGTTTTCACCGTCACGAGCATGGACATTATGCCACTAATTGTCCACAGAAGAAGAAGAACAAGAAGGCTTCATGATATGCAACTGGTGAGGCTTTGGCCTCACAATTTGAGTTAGACTTCTCGCTCATCGCATGCATGGTTTCAAGTGAGATGGGATCAGTGTGGTACTTGGATAGTGGTGCATATTTCCACATTA
Organism: Pinus albicaulis; assembly: GCA_034641835.2. Classification (NCBI taxonomy): domain Eukaryota; kingdom Viridiplantae; phylum Streptophyta; class Pinopsida; order Pinales; family Pinaceae; genus Pinus; species Pinus albicaulis. The sequence goes on from CM076574.1 coordinate 106,311,227, forward strand.
CGGGAGCCAAAGAACTTTTCAGTAGCTTGGAGGAGAAAGATCTCCAGATGCATATCGAAATGGGTTATGACAGAAGTTATAGGCTTAGAATTTTCCTTAGTCTTGATCTCATGCTGGACAATAGATGGATCTATACCAGGCATTTCCTCATAAGACCAAGCAAACACATCCCTAAACTCTTTAAAGAGATCGGTGTAAATCTGAATCTCTTCAGGGGAACATTCAACTCCGATGAAGACATTCTCTATAACATTGGGATCCCTGGAGATGTTCACTGGGATAGTTGGAGAAATCACAGCCATGTTCCCTTCAGCATATACCTGTGCTGGTGCTAAAGGGTTCAGGACTGGGTGAACAGGACCAAGAGACAAAGGACTTGGAAAACTTGATTCAAATTCGCTCAAATCAGGTAAAAGGTAAGACTGATGATGCAAATCATCCCACGGTCTATCTATACCAGTCATAGCTTCCAGGATGGCCTCTTCAGATGGAAGAGTGGTATCAAGGCAATCCTGGGCGGAAGAAGAAGTAAGTGTCCAAGCCGGAGCCACATCGCCATCCAACTCCTCTGGAGAAAGAGAAGCTGGAAGGGACTCTGCAAAGTCAACAATAGATTGATAAGAAATCTCAGCTGCAGACATTGGAAATTCCATTCCACCCACTTGACCTTCTGCTAATGTGGAGGTAGGAGAAGGTAAGGTCCAAGGGTCTGAAAAATAATGAGTTCTGAAGAACTCTCTTCGAATAGGAGCCCTGGAGGATGAAATTGAATTTATATGAATGGTAGGAGGTGGAATATCGAAAGTAACCATCAAATAAGAATACATTCCAACCCCTAAATTCTCAACAGGCGGCCTGGCACCATCCACCTTTGGGATGGTTGATTCAGTAGATGCATTCGGGTCTACAGGAGAACAATCCAGTTGGTCAATTGTAACAATCCTCCCTTTGTGAGGGAAACAAATAATCCCAAATAATGAGGATGCAATAGCATCCATCTCATAAATCCAGTTTCGCCCCAACAGAAGGTTGTAGTCCAAGCTTGCATCAACTATCTCAACCTCTATATTTACATTTTTTCCCCCAACACAGATGGGAAAAGCTGGGAAAATGCCACGCAGTCTGTGAGAATGACCATCAAACGCAGTCAGAAGAGTAGCAAATGGAATAGCTGCGGGAGATCCAATTCCCTTCCAACATGCGAGAGACATCACACATGTGGAAGCACCCTCATCAACGACCGTCCGAAAGATATTGAATTTCCGAAACGATGATTTGATATGAAAATCCATATGATGCGGGAGTCTCTTTTTGAAATTAGACATATCGAATGTAATCACAAGAGAGTTCTTTGGATTGACAACCCTAATAGCAGCGAGCAAAGCACTGCGCTGAGCTGGACAAGACTAGGGCACCTCAAGAGCAGACATAGCATAAGGGCTCTGTGCCAAATCTTCTACAACAGAGTAGTTCTGGCAGCCCTGGCATTTGGATTAATCGTCGTACGCTTAGTAGATGCTTTTGGCATCTGAGGTATAGGCTTAGCAGCAGGCCTCGTAATATGAAGCAGCTCAGTACCATCGGGAGCACCCTTGGCTTTCGAAGACTCAGTTTCGCCATAATCACGGGATCTCGTGGTGATATCCACGCGAGCACTCATCATATATATGTTTGACGGATTTTCCCCTTCCTGGGTGCCCCCAGAGGAAGCCCCAATATTTTGATTCGCGCCAACAACTAGTTGTTGCCCTTGGGGAAAAGGGTTTGTCAACACAGCCTGGGAACTGGCAGAACCCTGCTGAGCTAACAAGCGCTGCGCATCTTGAATATTAGGGCAAAGGTGAGTAAGATGATCTCTAGTACATAACTTGCATGGAAACTTCACTTTATTTTTATCCTTTGGACCCTCACCAACATGCTCGTTGGATTTATTTGCATTACCCTTCCCATTCTTTCCCTTTTTCTTATTATTATTCCGTCCCTTCTTCTTGCCTTCATATTGTTGATTTCCTTTAGGGTTAGAAGTCTAGACGACATTTACCGACAAATATTGAGAAGGCGATGACTCAGCAGGCACAACCTGACTAGAAGAAGAAGATTGTATAGACAACCACTGCAATTGAATAAGCAGGTTAGCTGCACCGCTATCGATTGACCCAATAAGTCCATCACCATGAGGACCAGGTTTAGTCTTGGACAAGTCTAATTTGGAGTGAGGAGTATCAGGCAAATATTTATGAAGGACACTAGACTGAGAATATATCAATTCAAGCTGCTGGGCCCTGAAAATAGCCTGTTCCTCAGAAAATACCCCTGACATGGATACATCCTTAGAAATATCTAGCTGCAAAGATTTTAAAAACCATTCCAAGAGGAATTATTCCGGAATATAAGATTTAATGAGCCTCTTCCTTCTCCGCCATTCCTGAATATGATCAGAAATGTGGGTTGCCTTGTCCTGCTTAAAACTGGCCAGGAGTTCTGTCCCGACATCATAACGAATATGCAACTGGAAATGATTTAGAAATATAGTAGCCAACTCTCCAAAAGTAGAAAAACTGCCCCCAGTTAACTCAATGTACCACTTGGCAGTATTTCCAGTCAAGGTGTGCTGAAACAACCTCAACCTAATCGAATCCTCGATCACGGAGTTAGATGAACACCATAGATGGAAAGTGGTGATATGATCAGCCGGGTCCTCTCCATTCTTGCCTTCAAACTTTGGAATGTCTGAAGGTATTTTTCTAGGAACCGGAGGCCACCCCGGACTATATCGGATTGGATCATTTGTCAATTTCGATAAATCTGGCAAGTTTAAAGTTGCCAGAAAAGGTAAACGAGGAGGGGCCTGAGAATTCCATCTTTGGTGGGATGGGTTCCCAACATTCTGAAAAGAATAACCTGGATTTGATGAGGCACCAGGTTGCCAGAAAGATCTCGTAGAAAATGTTGGGCCATAGGAAAATCCTTGTGACCTAGTATTTGGAGAAGGACCTCCTCCCAACGTAGAGTTACCATAAACTGGACCAGTTCCCCCCACTGAAGTAATGAATGAAGAGGAAACCCCCTGATAGGGGTTCCAAGCATTATAAAAAGGGGAAAAATATTGATAAGTACTCGACGAAGTGAATGGACCATTCCCTTACTGACCAGCGAAAAATTGATTCCCAACCCCCACTGCTGTAAATATAGGGTTCCAGCCGGTAAAGGTAGTCGAACTCTGACCTCCAGACCAAGGGTTAAAACTCTGAGTCTGGGAAGTAAAAGGAAAATACCCTAAGGAAGGATTCGAACTAGGAATATGCCCACTTCCGAAGGGGAACCCTTGAAAAGAAGCCGACCCACTAGCCATAGAGGACATGGGTGCAGATGCAGCTGCAGCAGTGGAAAAGGAAAACGAAGGAATCCCACCAATGGGCATTCCAAAACAAAAGGGACCAGATTGAGAAGCTTGTGCTTGGGTGTGGCCAGAGCCAAACACAGTAGTACTAGAAGCAATTGAAGATATAGTAATTGTGCCTCCACCTTCTACCGAAGCAGGAGTCTGAATGCTTGCAGCACTCACAGCCGATGCCGCGTTCCCAGTTGTGGCCATCGAAAGGTACGAATAAGATGGATGAGGACTTTCTAGTCTTGCAGACTCAGGTCCGATGTACTCAACAAAAAATGGAGAATTAGGAGGAAGACGAGATGGAAGTGACTCAGGAGGCTGAGGTACTTCCTCTACTTCTACTTCTTCCTCTCGTGGAAATAAGACTCTCAAGGTGAGCGGAGTGCTCCTCTCGGAACCAACACCAGAACCAACTACAGAACCTTCAAGCCCTAGCGGAGGATCTCTCTCCGCTGCGTCAGATACCACTGGGTGATATTCACCTACTATATTACTCCTATGCCTTCTTGAAGAAGGCTCAGCACTCTCGGGAGATAACCCCCGGATTCTCTTCGATCGACGAGGCGCTTGATCAGCCACTTTAACAGATTAATTAGACTAAAAAATTATAAATCTAAGCAAGCTAGGAGCAAAGAGCACTCACTACAAAAATCCCTAAGATGCAACCAAGCAAGCAGCCTTCAGGTATTTCCGCTCCGGGTGATTAGGACCGGACACCAAAATATGAGAAAGTGAAAAATAGGACCTCCCGAAAGTAGTCTGGGATAATGACGGCCCAGGCCTACTAGCGAAGGTAACAGAAACAGTTACACTGACCTCCTAACAACAGCCTTTACCAGTGCAAGTACCCAAGCTTCGCCGGGGCACCCTCCAGAAGTACTGCTGGAAGTGATATGACGTCTGCCTCAGGTACCATGGGCATTCCCCCCCGCAGTCACCTGTGTGATACCTAGGAATGGAAACTAAGGGCACCAATCCGTGTTAGCAGCCGGGCGGAATGGTCTTAAGGCAAGATCCAGCAAATCAGAGAGGGGGTATCTCTCTTCTCAACCTTCACTTTCCCTCGCGCTTGACTCTCTGGAGGAGAGCTTTCCTGGTCCACCTAACGGTGTTGGATTTGGCTCATTTAATAAAATTCTATGTTTTAGTTTGAGCGGCCTTGGAGAGTTAACTCTCCACTCACCTAATCCAAGGCCCTACAACCTAGCTAGTTGATGTATGACACTTAATAAAAAACTTTCTAGTTGTTTTTTAAATTATTGCGCTTATTTTAGTTGGCTGTTATATTAAGTCAAGGGAATATGGAAATGAAATTCGTGATGTTTTATGACGCAGAAAATAAATTAATGAAAACCAAGCTACATGCAGATGCATTAATTTCCTTTCGATGAAAATAAATTTCTATACGGGTTCTACGAGACTATTTTTTCTTTTCAGATATCAAACCTCACACTCGCAAAATTTATGAAAAAGACTACAAATGTTCAAGTGCACCTAATGCAAATTACTAAGAGTAAGCCAACTCTAAGATGCAAAATCTAACAAAGCAAAGAGAAATTTCCAAGAATCTCTCAGTTCTGTCACTTTTCCGGTTGTCCACAAAGCTAGTTCCCAAATCAGAAACTCTCAGTATAAAGATGCCAAAATATGCTCGAAATAAGAGAAAGAAACCAATGAAAATTCCCTTCCCAAATCAAGTCAGAAACCGGAGGCAAAAGATTTCAACAAGGCTTTAGAAGATGAAAAGAAATCAAAACAAAAATGCAAAACAAAAGTAATGGAAAAACAAAATGTTTTTGGGCTTTTGATTTTTTGTAAAAAGAAGACTTAAAAAAGACCAAGAAAACTGTCCAATTACCAAGCCAAACGATCTCCGAATTTCAAGCAAAACTTCAACAAAAATGCTCCAAATCTTATAATGCCACTTGGTAGCTAGATTCATATGAGAAAAAGGAAGACAATAAACTCAGTAAATCAGCCCGGTATAATAGCACAAACTTGCAGCAAACAAAACTTCAAAGAACCAAAAATGACTCTTCTAAAAAAAAAATCGCAACAAGACCTAGTCAAATGAAATCAAGAAAACCAACCGAAAAGCAGGAAAAAATTAAAGTGCAAAGCAAGACATAAAGTTAGGAAAGAGCATATGAGCAGAAGCTCTCTGTCCTAATTAATCAGAACAACCAAGAATCTCCAAAAACAGATATTGGTACTCGAACCAGAAATGCAAGCACTAAAAAAAACAAGATTAGCAAAATGAGCCGGTCTTCTACCAAACAAGAGAGAAAAATACCAATAACCACCTTCAACACAATCCAGAGACTAAAGGGACACTGCAGAAATAGGTCACCACAGGAAGACAAGACCAAAAAGTCAAAAAATCAAAAATTTCAAAATTTTCTCAGGCATATGCTACTTAGAAGTTTTGTAACAGGCGTACATACGCGACTGTGGCAAAGGAAACACACGTATACGCGAATTCCTTTGACAAAACCTGCGTGTATACGTGACTGTATATAGGAAAACTAGCGTATGGAAAAGTAAATAATGAAAAATAAAAAGATCAAGCCTGGCTAAAGAACCAGGTCTTTAGTCCGACTGAGAAAAAACTAACTAGACTGGAAATAATGATCAAAACTGTCGGAAACCTTTAAAACATCTGAAACCACCCAACAGGGGAATCACAAGAATGCGATCCCTAGTGGAGACGCTAGTTCTGTTTTGGGAAATAACTCCCTAGAGGTCATTGGGTCAGAAACCTCCACAGATCGGAGCATACTATTCAAGAAGGACTCACACAACCAAACTTGAATGCTAAAAACGAGATATTATCGGTTGTAGAACTCACCCGTATATCCTACGTTTGATGTAGATCCCACGGGGTCCAAACCCCCAACAACTCTTCTTCCTCTTCGACCTAAAAATCAAGAAGAAACGTGCATAGAAATCTAGTTGTACATCATATATCTTTTCTGAATGTCAGTGTAATCCATGTGAAACATCATATAAAAAATAATAAGTGTTTAATTAACAATCTTTTCACATATATAAGCAGATATTAACGTGTGAATTCAGAAACAAGATGGTTCTTCTTCATTACGAACATCATGTACAATAATAGAAAGGTGGAGAGATCATCTGAATCCTTTCACGATCTTCGAACAGACCGTCGTCTGGATCCGTCCAGCCCTTGCCTCGCTAGGATTATTCCAAAACTTGTGCACACGAGATGACATATAAGATGATGAACATCTCCAGGAAACAAGGGTTTCCTATAAATACCTGGGAAGTTCAGGAGGCATGGGAAATCAGACTTGAATTGGGCTCCAACAGAGTATAATGTCTATAATTTTTCTTCCTCCCTTAAGCCATGCATATGAGGGGCTTTTATACTCCCTCAAAGTAGTTACAATCAGTTGGAAACAGTTGGCCACGGGCTGGGGTGGTTGAATTACAGGAATAACCATCAACCCAGCCTCGAAAATAGGGTTTTTATATATATTTTTAATGATTTTAATGGCATACACGGAAAAGTATCTTTGGACTCGTGTATACACGTGGAAAAGTCTGGGCATATCCACGTATGGGATTTTAAACACTGTTTTTCATGAACTTTATTCAAGTCTGTGGGGATGGGTGCCCAAGGCCAAAGAGACAATCATGAATCACATGAGGGTGAAAAATGATGCTATAGCAATAGGCTTGACTCTTTTCCTTCCACTCATTCGTTTCCACTCTTCATATCTTGAATATTAGAAAAAAATAAAATAATCCATCCAATATTAATTTCAGCCACATGTAATGATTAAATGCATTAAACTAATTCCAACATCAAATAACAATATTTATCATTAATGCATCACAACAATATTTGTAACATCTTTGCTTTTTCCTTGGAGGCTTGCCTTTGCATCACAACACTTCATCTCAACCAACGATTTCACATCAGCACAAATTCTTCGATATAATAATCTCTACAACATTATCAAAACATTTCAATATATCAAAACTCCTCCTCCTTCTTCTACTCCTTTGCATTACTAATCTTGTTCATTATTGTATACTTTGAAATGTTATTTCTCCTTTACCTATTGCTGATCCTTCATACCTTGCCTCTCCTATTCATTATTGCATACATTGCCTTGTTGTGCTTCTCCTTTCCTTGCTTCTCTTTTGCTACTCTTCTGCATGAGTGCTATCCTATAGTTATTTTTCCATCAATGACAACAATGCCAACAATCTCCCCCTTTTTCATTGATGGCAACACATTTGGTCTCTTCCTTTTTGTTTTATGCAAAATATTTCTCATTTCTTCTCATAACCTCTTCTTACCTCCCCTTTGACATCAATGGAAAGGGGTTTCTTCAACACATATGTGTCACTTTTGTCATCTTCCCTGGATGTATTATTTCCGTCTTGATCAAAATCACTTTAATACTAGAACAAGTACTAAGAATTTGTTCAAGCCTTTACATAATTTCAGGGTCAAGAAAATGCAGAAGGCCAGGCCATAAGCCTTTCTTAGTCTCTACGAGTGTAAAAGATACATAATTTATCTTGTCTGTAGTATAAGCAATCAACATAATATAACACATTGGCTCCTGAGAAGTAAGAACATAAATTTCTCATTGGAAGTAGCACTAGATTTTTCACGAGATTTCCATCAATTGACATCAAGGAAGAACTATATCAAATCCTAGGAAAATGGAAGAATTTTCTCAACAAGTATAATATCTGGATCCTTGAATTTAATTCTTGAAGAAATTATACAGATTGGAGAAAAGTCTAAGAATTGTTGGAACACAAAATCTTTGAGCAAAACATGTGACATAACACCAACTTCTAGACACAACTAGATAGTAGACAAGCTTCACTATCACAATGATCAACACTATGAACCAATGTAGAGAATATAATTGAATGATGTAATGAGAATATGAATAATATAAAGTTGAAAACCTTGTGTTTTGGAAAGTGCCATAATATAATTGAATGTTGCAATGAACACTATAATGAAGGGTGAATTAAATAAACATATATGCTCTCCAACACCTATGCCCAACACCCTTCATGATATAAACCACCATTATATGAATGCTACCATGATATGAATGTTGTAATTAACCTCCATGAATGAAACTGCATGCTGATGCATTAACATGCTTTCCATTAATTCAATTAAAACAAATGCTGCTTTCCAAGAGGAATAAACGTTGTTGAAAGAGAGCCCAGGTGGTGTAGAGCAGTCGGTGATGGAGTGCACTGTTAAGACACTTCGTATGCAAGGTCACCAGTTCGAAACCCATGGGTAGGATGAGAGGAGAAAAAATAAAAAGATTAAGAGTAGTCTAAACCACAAAAAAAAAAAAAAACATAAGTTGTTGAAAGAGAGGAAATACCATGTTATTGGTATATTTAATATTTTAACTCAAAGCAACGCATATTAAAGAACCACTTTATTGACACTCCAAGTAGTAAAAGCGAAGCATTAATGCCATTAATATGTGCCAACACTTTAGTTTTGAAGTTGAATATATCCAAGCACGCTACTCTTCAGTCATATATATGTTTCTCTCCAAATAAACATGTATGCTGTTCCAATACATATATAAAATACTTACGCTGCTCCAATTAATAAACAATAATAAAGGTGCTCCTCTGGTGAATAAAATGTAATGCCCCATAACGCAATTTGTTAATACATCAATATATATAATATGAGATAAGCATTATTATTAAATATACCAACTACCAACACTCTTTGTATTATAGAATAAACACTTCATTAGTAATAAAAGCGGCCATGAAAAGACATTTGAGAATGCTACTTCACATATAACACAACGAGAATAATATAATGCGCTCCAAATTAGGGCATACAACCGTAATATCTGCTCCATTCATTGTTAAATTCCTACATCTCCACTATAGTTTGCATTGCTTCAACTGCTATGAAAAAGCTAAAAGGTGCCCTACACACTATCCCACAAGCTGACTCAAGCGATCACCGCCACCAAAATACTTGTAGCACCAATGTAACACAACATATCCTATATACCTTAAATATGTGCAAGTAACATGTTGTGAAATAACTCTTCTGGTTGGATCGATATGATATCCAGTGAAAATACTCGATCCAGATGTGGCTTTGAATAAAAAAAAATTTACTACATATATGTGTGCAATTATAATGATTGTTTGTCCGAGTTTGAACAACATATTTCATGAACACTCTGATAGGCCTTCCATGCCCACAATATTAGTTTTCTTTAAAGCATCTTCTCATGTTTTAATTTTGATGCATCTCTTCTCTTTCGTGCAGGGATGAAAGATAAATGACGTCAACATGGGTAGCATCCATATTTTTTGTTTAAAAAGACGCTCCTGTGGTTGAGTCTCACGATCTTCATCATTTACCAACTGAGAATGAAATTCTGGTATCCATAACTCCCATACAAATAAATATTCAATTGTAATGTTAATATTAGTTTTTCCACCATCGTTAGGTAACAAAACCCTAAAGGCATATATGTTGTGTGCATTCAACTCTTCTGCTTGCGTGCTTTCAGCTAAAACTAGAAACCAAATGTATCATGATTATTATGGATATTCTACTGTGATACACCTTCTCAATGGACCGAAGACCCGCAAATTTAACAAAATATTTTGCACTCCATTTTATGCAAAAATATTCATGATTCATCCAACATACAGATTGGTAACAATTACAAAGATAAATATGCTTTAAAATCCAACAATGGTACCAACAGTAATTCGAAGGCCTTTGCTTCTAACTCCAACTTAGGCACATTTGATCAACCTTCTAGAAGGATGGGAAAAACCTCAGTTGAATTTTTCTAGGGAGATATATGGAGATAAGACTCCATACGAGAAGATTCTCGTGAAATTCATGGGAAACTCATATAGTCATATGAAGATGTAAGCAACGAACATGTGCTGGAGATTATTTTGCAGTTGGGGCTGGCTGCTCCTATTGATCCTTCAACTTCATATAATTCTCCACAACCACGCTATCCATAATATTGGATATGGTTTATTTGTTCAAAAATAACCATCATTAAATAATTTTATGAGGCTTTATGACAGGGTCACATATTCCTTTGTTGGGCTCACCTAACATCTAACATGAACGTTTACGATTTTCCTTCAACTTTGAAGTTTATTCAACAAATCTTGGACCGCCTTTACATTGTTCCCTAGGATAATGAAATCAGTCATTAGCCATTTTTTCAAACGAAAGAGAAAATTATGACATAAACAATTGTAATGTAGGAATTGTGCATGTTAATTTGTAGTGGATTGTTTCCCACTCCTAATGATGCTACACACATTTAGTGCTGAAAAAAAACCACCAAGATAACCAATGCTTCCATGCCAACCATACATATGATTAAATATCAACATAACGCTACATGCAAGGATGCATCTGGAATTTGTGTAACTCTGTTGTTGAAATCATAACATTCTTAAATATGAATTATCTTCTGCCAATTCTGTAACCTCTACGTTCCCTGGGCTTCTTCTTACCATCATTGTAATCACGTAATGCAAATATAACTTTCTTTCTTGACCTGTACATTGGAAACTCTTATTGTTGCAACTATTGCATGATTGTTATCAATATGGGCGTTGAAACCATCAATTTATGTTCTTGTTAGCTCACATCTGATATTCCTCTGAACTTCGCAGAGACCAAAATACCACCATCTACGAATTTCGAGTCCATTTCTACGAGTTTCAATGATATCTTCATTATTCACTTCTTCCATCTCAGAAGTGCAAAAACAGCTCTGCAAGCCAATCTGCTACATGGCGTTACTTGCTTATTTTTCGATTCCTCCATCTTTGTTTAGTCTCTGTTGCATATGCATTGTAAAATAAATGCTGCTGAACATATATATCGTTTCTTTGTTGTAGACAAACAAGCGAGTCCAAATATATATACCTTTGTCACCATGTCCTCTTGAATAATTGATAAATTATTATGGTATGTATATACATGACTAAATTTTATTTGTCTTTCTAATGTCTTTGAGACAAAAAAAGGAGAATCCCATACTTATGCAAACCAGGCTGAAAGCATTAATTCTTTTTTGGATGGAAAAATCTAACATTGGTTTTTCTGGAATAATGTGGATGGTGAAAATTAAATAACATATACTTCTCTATTAATGCTTTATGACCTCCTGTACCTATCATATATTTCCAGCATCTTGTCATCTTCCTCTAGAGCATCTTCAAGAAATTCGTAGAGCCCTAGAAGGAAGGTACTTGAATTCACTATTTTCAAGAACTCAATGGCCTTTGGGAGGTCTTTATGCAGAATCAACCATGCATCTTCTAAGAGCTCATTGGTTTGCCAAATTATATCACGATTCTTTCCAAATAAGCTGACCAACACCACCTCTGTCAATCTTAATTCCTGAAAGATATATAGATTTTTGGGTCTCCAATGTTTTGAAGTTTTCTTTTTCACTTTTCAAATGTCTATTCTATTTTTGACTTCGCTCATCCACATTTCACACATGTTCTTATCTTTTAGGACTCTAGCAACTCATCTGAAAACGATTTATTCTAGTCTTGCAAGACAAGAATATATTCTGAGGGGTTCAACTTGAACCTTCTTCTTTTGAAATAAAACATCTAAATTTCCAGAAAATATTCAAATTTTCTCTTTCAAATCATTTAAATGTCCTCTATTCTCTCTAGTATAGTGGCTCTCAAAGACAATTCTAATTCAAGATATTCTTTCTCCTTTATAAAATTTTAATTTTCTCTTCCTACATATTAAACATTTTTAGCATCATATATATTATTATTGTCTTTGGTCTTGTGAGTTGAACAATTCATTTCATTTGGCTTGATTGCTGGTAACGAGTGCTCCTTAGGTATATAAAAAAACACGACCTTCAAATCCTTTCTCTGCATAGAAAAATATATTAGTGGTGGAGGTTTCTTTTCACTTTCAAGCTAACTTTGTTCTTCATTGATATTTTCCTTAAAAATTTTCTACTAACATCTGCTTGATTTCCACATCTCCAATGAGTATTTATAGGATTTATCTCCCCCTAAGATATTTTTTCTCCTCTAACACCCTTTGAATTCTTCTTTTTCTTTCTTGAGCTGCTCTGAGGCTATGATGATTTCAATTTCCTATTGAGGTCTCAAACAACTCCTTTTTCTTTCTTTTCCATACTTTAGTAGGCTGCCTTCTGATATCTGCATTTCTTTTCAATTCGGAGTTTGGTATTCTTTCATTAGCTTTCATCATATGTCTAGAGTTCTTTAAGGTATTTTTTCAATTTACAATCTTTTCCTTTGTGTCCAAGCTTGCTACATAAATAGTACCTTATTTGACCAAGATATAGCATAAATTGTGTGTGTATTCTTGTGCTCTTCTTTACAAATAATTTACATTCATCAGCTTTATGTCCAAATTCCTTGCAAAAATAGTAGTAGCAGTAACCGAAAAAATAATTTGTGTACCGATGAATGTTTTCTCTGTTTGATAGCTTGAGGGAGTCTTCTCATTTGCTGCATTTTTTGTTGATTAAGCTTGATGTTATTTGTCTTACATTTTGCTGCAATATGTCTTGGTTCATGGCAAGAGAAACATGTGATATTTTTCACAGGAGCCAAGAATAACCTTTGATATATTTTGAAATTTCTTTGTTCATATCTATGAGCAAATGAACTTTTTGAAAGGATCGTTTTTTTTTACTTGTTCTTTTCATTTTGATTCTGTTGCTCGCCTTTGTTTGTCTCCTTGTTAATCAATTTTCTTATTCCTTCTCCTACACATATTTTCAAGGATGCTTCATTATCATATTTAATGGTTGCCTTTGCTGATTTCTTCATGGACGAAACCTCCTCTTCTAACTGATTCACAACCTATTATTTTCTTCTGTTGAAAATTCAACAAGAAATGTGTGTCTAATTTAATTTTCCCTTAACTAAATTGGACAATAAAATGAAATCTTATCTCATAATCACTTGTAATAGTTAATTGAGTGTGATAAACTCAATTAGCTCATGAATTTCGAGTTGAGGGTGGTTGGTGAGGCATGCATAGTGATTCTATTAGTTATTGAGTCAAAGTCACAGTTAGTGCATTAGTTTAATGCATGAGAAATCAATTAACTCAATTAATTGAATTAAAATTAGTGTAACTAGTTGTGACTATTTGTTGCACTAGTGAGAGGTCAAGTGAATTAAATCATATTTAATTCAGATGTAGTGATCTGTCATGTAACTGATGATTTACTATTAATAGCTGCATGCATGTCAGTTCTAGTAGAGACCCAGTTGAGACAAAGGTTAAAGGGATGTTAACTATCAGTTGTATTATTAGAGGCTGCCCGCATGCGGTAAAACAACCATAGGATTTCCCATGCACATTGTGCAGTTTTGGAAGGATAAATTTCCTAAAGAATATGGATTTCATTCCACATGAATTGCGCAAGCAAGGCAGGCTGAGCAGAGGATGAAAATTGGCTAAATGCTGGTTGATTTTGTTCGTATCAGTGTGAGACAGTTGTGAGAGTGCAGGAGATGCTTGTGAGAAGAGTGCATTGTAATTGTTTCATGATTCCTTGGTGAATATACAATAGAAGACAGAGGGGTTTTGAGTAGTAAGATTTCCCCGAGAAAATATCTGTGTTGTGGTTTGATTTGTTTCTTTCTTTACTTGTTGTGATTGGCGATCGTGTTTATTTTCCGCAATTGATTTGTAGAAGCATTCAATATATTGCTTTAGCATATTGCATGATTGGATTGAATCCATTGGTATACACATTGTTTTTATAATTTCTACATGGTACCAGAGCGCAGGAAATCACTATAGTGGAGAAGAAATTGAGTTGGTGTTGAGTAGCATTCGAATTTTCAAAAGAATTCTTTAGTGCGATAGGCGGATCAAGAACAAGATGGATTTCAATGTCTTCAGATAGGATTATGCACTCGAGGGCAGTTCCAATTATATTGCGTGGAAAGACATGATGGAGGCCATTCTGGAGCACAACAGGTTGAAATAATTCATTGATAATGACATCCCAAACATGATGTAGCAGATGCCGTTCTTGTTGATGCTTGGAAAAATAAGGTTGCAAAGTTGAGGAGGATATTATTGGAGGGAGTACCAGACCACATTGTCTCAAGTCTCCATGGAAAAGTGACTTCATATGCAATGTGGAAGGCTTTGAAAGATATGTTTCAGAGTAGCAGTGACCAAAAAATATTGGCACTGTGAGGGAGTACGAGACCACATTGTCTCAAGTCTCCATGGAAAAGTGACTCCATATGCAATGTGGAAGGCTTTGAAAGATCTGTTTCAGAGTAGCAGTGACCAAAAAATATTGGCACTGAAAGACAAGCTTAGGAAAATCAAAATGGAGAAAGGCAACACTATTCCAAAATATTTAACCAAGTATGTACAATGTCGAGATGAGCTTGGGAGTGTCAGAATTACTATAGCGGATGATGACTTGGTGAGCCTAGATCTTCTAGGCCTTCCCAAGAGTTGGAATAGTTATCAGGACTCTGTCAATGGGAGGGAGAAGCTGCCATATTGGGAGCGACTTTGGTCAAATTTGGTGCAAGAAGAATTTAAGCGGAATACCAGGGATGGATCCTCATCTAGGACAAATGATGAGGAAAATTGGGCCTTGGCTAGTAAGGCGAAGAAGGGGAAGGGAAATAAATCCTATTCCAAATATGAGACCAGAAAAGAAGAAAATAAGCATGACATGTCCAAAGTGAAATGTTTTCACTGTCACGGGCATGGACATTATGCCACTAATTGTCCACAGAAGAAGAAGAACAAGAAGGCTTCATGATTTGCAACTAGTGAGGCTTTGGCCTCACAATTTGATTTGGACTTCTTGCTCATCGCATGCATGGTTTCAAGTGAGATGGGATCAGTGTGGTACTTGGACAGTGGTGCATATTTCCACATGACGGGAGACAAAGAATTTTTCAGTAGCTTGGAGGAGAAAGATCTCCAGATGCATATTGAAATGGGTTATGACGGAAGTTATAGCGCTACCGGGATTTGTATAGTTACTTTCCAAAGACAGTCAGGTAAACCCTTCTTATTAAAAGATGTAATGCATGTACCAGGCTTGAAAAAGAATTTAGTTTTAGTTGAAATGTTGGAGGATAGAGGTTATGATGTGGTTTTCAGTGAAGGAAAAGCATTCCTTCATCAGAAAGCCACAGGACAAGCAAGAAGATTGGGATTTGTGTGATGAATCTCTACAAACTTGATGTATATGGATGCACAACATTGATGGGTAAGGCAGACAAAGTGGCGAGCCAGGATGAGGGTGAGTTATGGCACATGAGATTGGGAAATATACACCACGGAGCCTTGAAGGTCATGCAATAGATTTCTACGGGACTTCCCAAGGTTACTCTTATGTAGATAGACACATGCAAGGGATGTACCATGGGGAAGTATGCAAAGGCCACTTTTCGTGAGAAGGAGAACCGAGCAACGAAAATCCTTGAGAGAGTTCACTTAGATGTGTGTGGACCATTCTCTACAGCTTCGACAACAAAGAACAGGTATTATGTGATCTTTGCTGATGATTTTTACAGAAAGTGTTGGATCTATTTCATGTAGAATAAAGATCAGACGTTCTCAAAATTTTGTGAGTTCAAAGCACTGGTGGAGAAATATACATGGAAGCATGTGAAGACTCTTAGGAGTGACAATGGTGGTGAGTACATCTCCAATGAATTCAAGAACTTCTGTAGAAAAGAAGGAATTCAGAGAGAGTTGATTGCGCCTCATAACCCACAACAGATGGGGTCGCAGAAAGAAAGAACAAAAAAATTGTGGGTGTGACACGAGCGATGTTGCATGATTAGGGCCTACCTTTGCATCTATGGGCGGAGGCATGCAACACAACGGTATTTGTGAAAAACCGTAGTCCTCATTGGATACTTGGCATGAGTACACCAGAGGAGGATTTTTCTGGTAAGAAACCTAATGTTTCATATTTTAAAATTTTTGGCTCATATGTCTATTTTCATGTCACCAAAGATTCCAAGAAGAAGCTAGAACCAAAAACTGAGATTGGGATATTTGTGGGGTACAAATATACTCCCCACAACTATCGGGTGTATTTCCCAAACAACAGGATGACTGTTGTGAAACAGGATATAAAATTTGATGAGGAGAAAGCCATGAGATTGTCCCTTGAAAGCGAGGTTGATTTGCATGCAGATGAGGAACTCTTAGTTCCAAAGGATAAACCTCAATATGTGGAACAACCACATGCATATGATAATGGAGTGGCAAAAAAAACTCATGCAGAGCCATCCACCAGACATAGTAGAAGGCGCACCACGAAATCTGTAGATTGAGACTTGATGCGGCAGAACATGTAGGAGCACCTACTTCACTGTGCAGATAGACAGTCTCCAGATAGGTTTACTAGATACATGGATCTTATGAGCAAGTGTTGTGACAAAACCATCCTCATTTGAGGAAGCAATGCAACAACCAATTTGGGTTGACGCCATGGTTGAGGAGTATGACTCCATCGTCAAGAATAGTGCATGGGAAGTTGTCCCAAGACCAGTTGGAAAATCAATGGTTGGATCTAGATGGATCTATAAGGTGAAGCAGGCAATAGATGGGAGTGTGGAGAAGTATAAGGCTATATTTGTAGCTCTAGGATTCTCACAAGTTGATGGGATTGACTATGAGGAGAAATTCGCACCGGTTGTGAGATACCCATCAATTAGATCTATCCTTGCACTCTCAGCATAGATGGGGTGGTAGATACAACAGATGGATGTGAAAACTGCATTTCTCAATGGATTTATTGAAGAAGAAGTGTACATAGAGAAGGTAAAAGGTTTTGAGATATTTGACAGTGAGTCACATGTGTGCAGACTCAAGAGAGAACTGTATGGGCTGAAGCAAGCACCTTGTGCTTGGTACACTAGAATTGACAGCTATTTCACAGGGTTGGGCTTCATGGAGAGTGAAGTGGATGCGAACCTGTACCAGATTGTTGTTGATGGTAAGCTCTTGATTATCGTACTTTATGTTGATGATATAATTTTTACATGTGATGAGAAGCTCATAACTTCTTGCAAAGAGGATCTTGCAAGAGAGTTTGAGATGAAGGACATGGGAATCCTTCACTATTTCCTTGGTTTGGAATATGGCAGTAGGATGGTGAGCTATTTGTTTCTCAAGGGAAGTATGCCAAAGAGGTTCTGAGTAAGTTTCACATGGAGATCTATAAACCTATGGAGACTCCTCTTGTAGGAAACTAGAGGAAGGAGGAAGCTAATTCAGGTGAGGTAGTGGACGCAACTGTTTACAGGAAGCTTGTGGGTTCACTCATGTACTTGGTGAACACCAAACTAGACATTTTCTACGCAGTTATCGAACTGAGTCAAGCTATGGTTAAGCCGACCAAGCTCTTTTGGAAGGCAGGGAAGCATATCTTGAGATATCTCAGGGGCACTACATAGTATGGATTATGGTACAGACAAACAGGGGGAGTGAAGCTTCAAGGCTTCACTGATGCAGATTAGGCAAGCAGTCCATCAAACAAAATAAGCACATCATGAGGGTTCTTCAGCATAGGATCGACATCAGTTTCTTGGTACAATAGGAAGAAGAGATTTGTGGCACTCAGTTTAGCCTTGTGGCAGAGTATATGACAGCCAATTAGGCTGCATGTGAGGCTATTTGGATGAGGAAGATTCTGGTTGGTTTTTTTGGTCATCAGATGGATTTGACGGTGATACATTGTGATAACCAGGTTTGCATTAAAATCTTAGTTAGTCTGACATTCCATGAGAGTTCCAAGCATATAGACATCCGGTACCACCATCTCATAGATTGTGTTCAAAGGTGCATTATGTTACTTCAGTACATTCCCACGGAGGATCAGGATGCAAATATTATGACGAAGGCACTCGCCAGGAGCAAATTCGAATACCATAGAGGTAGGATTGGGGTAGATGATAATCCCTTTCTTGTTGAGAGGGAGTGTTGAAAAGTCAACAAGAAATGTGTGTCTAATTTAATTTTCCCTTAATTAAATTGGACAATAAAATGTAATCTTATCTCATAATAACTTGTAATAGTTATCTGAGTGTGATAATAGCTCATGAATTTCGAGTTGAGGGTGGTTGGTGAGGTATGCAGAGTGATTCTATTAGTTATTGAGTCCAATTTGCAGTTAGTGAATTAGTTTAATGCATGAGAAATCAGTTAACTCAATTAATTGAGTTAAAATCAGTTTAACTAGTTGTAATTGTTTGTTGCACTAGTGAGAGGTCAAGTGAATTAAATCATATTTAATTCACATGTAGTGATCTGTCATGTAACTGATGATTTACTATTAAAGATTCATGCATGCTAGTTCCAGTGGAGACCTAGTTGAGACAAAGGTTAAAGGGATGTTTAAGTATCAATTATATTATCAGAGGCTTCTCGCATGCAGTAAAACAACCATAGGATTTCCCATGAGCATTGCGTATTTTTGGAAGGTTGAATTTCCTAAAGAATATGGATTTCATTCCACATGAATTGCGCAAGCAAGGAAAGCTAAGAAGAGGTTGAAAATTGGCTAAGTGTTGGTCGATTTTTTCCGGATTAGTGTGAGACAGTTGTGAGAGTGCAAGAGACTCTTGTGAGAAGAGTGTATTGTAATTGTTTCATGATTCCTTGGTGAATATACAATAGAATAAAGAGGGGTTTTGAGTAGTACGATTTCTTCGGGAAAATATTTGTGTTGTGGTTTGATTTGCTTCTTTCTTTACTTGTTGTGAGTGGCGATTGTGTTTATTTTCCGCAATTGATTTGTAGAAGGATTTAGTATCTTGCTTTAGCATATTGCATGATTGGATTGAATCCATTGGCATACACGTTGTTTGTATAATTTCTACATCTTCTAACTGTATTCTAGTTGAAATAATCTCAGACTCTAATATTTCACATTGTATCTCTTTCTCCTTTAGTTGGTTATTCATCATCCCTTATATTCTCCTTCTTCAATACATGTCTGCAAACTGAAAATTTCCTCCTTGTACTTATGCTCTCTCTCATCACTTATTTGGACTAGTTTCTTTATATCTTTATTTTGATTCTTCAATCTTTCTATTTCAATTAGGGATATGTCAAGCTTGGATTTTTCTTCAGCTATATTTTCTTCATGGCAATAAGGTCAGTTCACATTAATAGAGACCTCATTTGTCGAATACTTTCCTTTTGACAATAATTTTTCTTTTTATTCTTTATCTTCTCCTTCTTAACAATGAAACTACTAGTGTCTCCTTCATGCATTAGTTGCAATCAATCCCAAATTTATTTTGTAGAATTTAATTATATTACAGTATCAAGATCCTTATTATGAAGATTATTAAACATAACACATTTTTCTTTAGCATTCCACTGTTTTTATTGCATAGAGGGAGAGTCTTTGTAGTAACCATCATAAATGGTTCCATATGCCAAGTCCATAACCTACTAGTTTAGATTTTACCTTATCTCTCCATTCATGAAAGTTTGTTTCACTCAAAATAGGTACACTTTGAGTCCATGACTCAACCAGATCTCCTTCAAGTTGTTGGGCTAACACCAAAGGAACTTGGATATGATACCAATTGATGAAAACTTGACTAAACTTAGAGGGGGGTGGTGAATTAGTTTATCATATTCATGGAAATTAAAATTCTTTTCATTAAACTCATTAACTGAAACATTACATGAGCAACTTAACAAGTAATGACCAACAGATTGAATATGTGAACACCAAGTAATAATAAAACCAAAACATCACATGAAAACATAATAAAATAAAATATTGACACCATACATATGTGGAAACCCATAAAGGGGGAAAACCATGATTTTATTATTGTTGTGATGCAAAGGCAAGCTCCTCCTACTTATTACATCTGATTTTCTGTAGGCTCCAACATACAGGAGGATGCTACGTCAATTTTCTGCAAGCTACAACATGCAAGGAATATCCAACTCCCATATGTTTTCTACAGGCTACGACCTATAGGAGGATCCTACCTGAACCAAATCCAACTGAATATTTATCAAGCCACAAATTGAAAGGAGGCAACAATCCACTCACACAAAAAGAAAACAATATGCTGATTTTCTTGGTCATTAATTCTGCATTCCTCCATATTTATTATTGCCTCTTCTCCCCTTCAAATCTGTTTCACATCAGCTTCATGTGTGTAAGGTAACTCATGCATAACACCTCAATCATGTCTCACACATTCTACAACTCTCTAACCTTCTTCTTCCCTAAAAAATCACATATTTTATAAAGATAATTTGATGGTTGTTTGTATTCCAGATAAGAATATGAAGTGAATGGGCTTGAATCTTTTCCTTTCGCTCATTCATTTCCAAAATCTTCATATATTGAATATTAGAACATAAAAATAAATAATCCATCCAATATTAATTTCTGCCATATGTAATGATTAAGTGTATTAACCTAATGCCAACATAAAATAACAATATTTATCATTAATGCATCACAAAAATATTTGCAACATCTTTTCCTTTTCCTTGGAGTCTTTCCTTTGCATCACAACAATTCATCTCAATCAACAATTTCACATCACAACAAATTCTTCAATATAACAATCTCTACAACATTATCAAAACATTTCAATATATCACAACTCCTCCTCCTTCTGCTCCTTTTCATTACCAATCTTGTTCATTAGTGTATACATTGCCTTGTTATTTCTCCTTTGCCTATTGCTGCTCCATGCCTTTCTTCTCCTATTCATTAGTGCATACATTTCCTTACTGTGCTTCTCCTTACCTTGTTTCTCTTTTGCTGCTCTTTTTCCTTGATGCTCTTTTTCTACTCTTTTGCTTGGTTGGTCTCCTATAGTTATTTTTCCATCAATGAAAAAAATGCTAAAAATCAAAGTAGGAAAGCACAATAGGACATCGAGATCAAAAAATACAACGAATTTTTCTTGCATGTACTGAGTTGCATGTATGATTTCCTCCCTAGTTTTGGCATGTATGACATATGCATGTGGTTATTTTTTTATGATCTGTCCTTGGCATGGAGGATTGCCTAGATTGACAGTGGTTTTTCCTAGCCTTTCCATTTCCTAGATAGCCATGGCGTTGTGGGAGTACTTCCCTTTTGTTTTGTGGTTGGTTCTCATGTTCCTTTGGATGTGGGTTGAGTTATTAGTTCCTGGAGCCTTGGTTGGACAAACAATCTGGAACCCTGTAATAAATTGGGTTGAGTTACTAGTCCTAAAAGCCTTTTTTGGAAAAATGCTATGGAAGCCCTTCGTGGGTTGAGTCACTAGTCCTAGAAGACCTTGGTGGGTTGAGTTACTAGTCGTGGAAGCCCTTGTTTTTCAAAACACTCTGGAATCCTGACGACAAATGTTTTTCGGTCTTGATTGTGTTTAGTGCATGGCCATTCCACCTTGTTTATGGTGTCGTATTGTTATTGGTTTTCATAGTTTTCTTCTTGTTTGTTTCTTTTTCTTTCCTTTTATGTTTTGAGGGTGTTGGGAATTGGATTGGGAAATAGGAAAGTTAACGAAGATCAGGAAGGGTTGAATGGAACCTAATAGGTAATGTAAGACTTGGATGAATTCCAAATCATGTATAAGGGAAATGGAAGGTAAGAATATGACAACCAGTTAGACTGGTTGGGTCCATTTTGGTAAATGGACGGTGACAATATAAACATGATAAACGTAAGAAAAAAGTTAAAGTAACGGATTTGAGGCATGAGATGCCTTGGATATGTTGGGAACTGTTGTTCTCAATGTTGTGCGCGGGTATTAGTTGTTTATCTAGAATATATGTAGAAAATGTTTCCATTGGTTTATTAACATGATCTGAGATGTGATGAAATCTTGCATAAGAAAATAAGAAGACTCATCTCATGAACTTGATATTAAAATATCCCTTATTGGAAACAATATTTGAGGTAGTAGAAGTGACTTCAACCATTAAAATTCCTTGAGGAAAATGATAAGAGGAGGCTTTTGAAGAAGTTGAAGAAGGAGCTCGATGGACTCCTTGAAAAAAATATCATTAGTTGAGTATATATAATGGTGGTATCCATGTAAGTATGGAAGTTAGCCATGGAACATGAAAGGGTAAGTTGAGGAAATGGATAATAATTCCTTCAAGTTAAATTTATATTTTGATGAAATGTTTTTCCCCTTGGATGAAAGAATTGAATGGATACCCCACTCGAGTTACAACCAAGGTAGGAAGCTACTAACACATAAGATTTGTTAAAAAAATTAATAATATGTTCATATGTAAGCTTTCATAATGGAAAATAGTTAAATAAGTAAGTGATACATTCTTGGGTAAAAAAATTATGTTTGATAATGCACAATTATAGGTGAGTGATGTATGAAGTGAATGAAATGACTACATTGTATGCATGAGGCCATTGTTGATGGCCCAAGATATTCTATATATGAAACAAATACTATCATAACATAGTGATGAGTGTTATAAAATAGTACCATATGCATGAATTCTTGAATGATCTACGTTGATGTGAATGGACATGGGAATTGATAATACTATGAGTGTTGGTCTATCACATGAATATGCCATTTTTTATTGTGCTTAGTTGATGATAATGTGCATGGGCTCTTGATATGTGAATATTTATATGGAATTAATACTTATTGGAATATGATAGGATCATGCATAACTTACTATGGATAAATTGTTGAAAATTTTGATGATGCATCGAATGAATGCATGCTTGCATGGGATAGGAAATTGGATGAATGGATGCATGCTTGCATGGGACAATAAATTGCATGAATGGATGTCATGAAAATAAATGATTAGTAATTTTTTGAGAAATTGTTGTGGTAAAGTGAGTGGTGTGAACCCCTCGCCTCAAAGAAATTAAAGTGGAAAAACTAATTTCTAATAAAATTTTGAGATATGCATCTTAGTGGGGAGAGTATGTATGACACTCTTAGCCTTGCATAATTATTTCATTACCTGAAATAAATGTTTGAATGCATTGTGAAGTGTTGGAATGGATGAAAAGGATGCACTGATGTAATAATGTTGATATGTGTTTATATAATGCAATGAATATTTCCTTTCAATTTGAAATGTTATGAAATTGAAAATGATTGGATTGTTGAGTATATGAGTATTTAGAGGTCCTTTTTACTAGTTGCAGTGAATATTGTATTGAAAGGATTTGCACATTAAGATTATTTTTTTTTTGGCCGAGTGAAAATGTAAATTCTAGGTAAACTGGCCATGGGAATGGATCTGAATGGTATCCCATAAGAAGGTTGTGTATTGTTTATGTATGAAATATGTTAAAATCAAAGATTTTTAATTTGAACTATAATTATTAATCTCACGGGATTTGTATGCATGTGATATAGGTGAGATGATGTATATATCTAGGGAGGATAAATGATGGTTGTGAATATAAAAGCCCAAGAACAAGGCCATTGTGGTGAAATTGGAACCTTATGATATGACATGATAATAATTGAGACGTGTTATGCTATGTTAGAGAAAGCTAGATGGACATATTGGCTATAAGGCTCTATAAGTATTCATATCTTTCCTATGCGAGGAAGCCTTGGAAAATCATGGATCACCCAAGGGATTATACAATGATGAAGATGATTGATGAGCCTACAGTGTGGGTGACTACAAGGAAGAGGAGACTTGAATGAATCTCTTATAGGAGATTCATGTTGCTTTCTAGCTAGGATCATGAGTGTATCTAAGTAAATGATGAGCTAAACTTGTTTCCTATGGAAGCCTTGCGAAGTAAGAAATAATCATATAGTTAAGTATTCATTGAAATTTCATGTGTTAAAATGCATGTTTTCTTAATGGAAATTTATATTTCCTATGGAAAATTTAATGGATATTTATGAAAATGGTTATGATATATGTTTATTTAAATGACTATTATAGACCATATTGAGAAATGACATTGCAAGTATAACTGAAGAGTGAAGACATAAACATTGTTGTAGTATCAAAGCATCGAGGATAATATTATTCCAAGGAGGAGGGAATGCAACATCCCAATTTTCTGCCTTGGAAAATTTGTATTTAAATTGTTACAAACTATGCATGGATATTTTTATATTTTTCTATACAATCACCATGAGGTATATAAAATATAGTATTGTAAACTGTTTTTGCTTAGTTAATAAAATGATGATGGCTAACACCAATAGACATGAGCGCCTATAGGGGATATGATACCACAAGCGGGAAAATGTAGGGGGGTTTAAGGGATTTTTATTATCCTTCCTATGTAATCTACCTTATTAGATTCACTTTATTTAAGCTATGAGTAGTGGAGAAAACCAATTCCTAGAATTAAGACATCACTCCTAGACTTTAGCAAGGTGTCTCACATTCTTGGAACAAGAAGAAGTAGCGAGGGAAGTTCTTGTCAAGGGGAATACATGGGAAATTCGAATAGGAAGAGAGAATTTGGGAAAAAGGTAAGAGAATATAAGTTTTAGAGATAAGAAAAGAGTAAAAAATACGTTTGATGAACATATAGCTTAGAATAGCCATGAAAAATATCCATATTGTTGTTGAAAGTGCCATGAAACTAGGAAATCTGCAAGGAATTTTTGTGACATTACTTGAGCCTCTTTATGTAATTATTAAGAATCACTGGAAGGAGATACTTCTAAGGGATTGAGAAGTAGATGAGGAAGTGCTCTTATATTGTGAGAGATATTTAATGTGGGTGTCTTAAGCTACTTCATCTTTTGCAAAACTTGGTAGTGGGAATCATCTAGTTGAAATCCTTATAGGCTGAGCCTAGAACCATAG
Source organism: Pinus albicaulis (assembly GCA_034641835.2). Lineage (NCBI taxonomy): Eukaryota > Viridiplantae > Streptophyta > Pinopsida > Pinales > Pinaceae > Pinus > Pinus albicaulis. The sequence continues at coordinate 106,336,489 of CM076574.1, forward strand.
ATCCTAATTTGACTTGGTGTTATCATAGCAGAAAGGGGTGGAGTTCTACAACAAACTACTTATGTTTGGGTGGAAATCAATCATTCTACTAGTTTTTTTCTAATTATCATCATCATATTAAGATAATCTTCTATTCTATCTCTAGTAATTATTTACATTATTCTAATTGCATATTTTGAATATATTATGGGTACACAATTGGATATTTTGCTGTATATTTTGAATTATTGAACTTGTAAAATTTAGTGTGTTTTGTTAAAAGTAATGCATACTATATAACTTTGTATTTTATTCTTTGTATTCTCTATGGAATTGAATAAATATAATCACGATTTTAATATATCATTACACGTTTATTCTCTTTTAGGTATTATATTTCATTTATGAATTGGGAATTTTCATTCTTGGTAGTTGCCAATGATTTATGTGTTCCTTCCTTGTGATATGAACATAATACTTTGTAGATCACGAGTATTTGGATTCTGCCAATGATTTGTGTGTTCCTTCCTTGTGATATGAAGATAATACTTTGTAGATCATGAGTATTTGGATTCATGAGTTTATTTAATATGGATTATTTGCATTACAAAATAAAACCAACTTCACTATAATTCAAACTCATGCATTAGCAGAAAGAATTGGAAGTCCAAAAAATTAAAATTTAGGAATTAAAGTTTTTAGTAGAAATCTAGAGATTCGTGACCGCGGGCTGAGTAGAAAGGGGCCAAAGGGGGTAAAAATACAGAAACAACACATGATTCAGAATATGTTAAGGGTTGAAGTCTAGGCACTATAATTTATCAAGTGCTAAAAAACTAACATCAAGATCTATCAAGTTCCAAAAATTCTGGCATTTGGAATTTGTGAAGGGTGGAAGTCTAGGCATTCAAAAATTATAATAAGTGAAATTTATCTAAAAAACTAGATCCATATGTTAGGTAAGTAGTATGTGAGGTGGATATGTGGAGTCCATGTGGAAGAGCCCAAAAATATTTGGATGACATTGCATTTTGACATTGTGTTCTAAAATGGCATTATATTGAAAATGAGTTGCCATAGTAGTCGACATGAAATGCATTGTTGCAGGTGACATGGAATCTATGAATGTGGAAATAAAAATATTTGTTAAATGGGGAATTTTAATATTTTACTAGATTTGGATGTTGATCAATTGACTGAGATTATCTCCAAATCTGAATGAATCCAAAGAATTCAAAAATTATGATTGAATCTGGAAGGTTGGAAATCCAAAAAATTAGAGGTCTAGATGTTTTTTAAAGAGACGACGAGTCATAAATTTACCATCTTTTGAAATACTCTTTTCGTTATTTCTAATCATTTTTTCTTACCCATAAACCTATATTTACCCTTTTTATCTCCCAAAACCATTATCTAAGTTCAAAGTATTTCCTATTACATCTCTTAGTATTTCATTGAATTATGATTAGCATTGGGGAAAATTAGTGTATTATGTATTTATGTTGAAAGTAATGGCTAATGTGTCGACAGATTATTATAGGATATTACTTCAAGTTCTTATGCTATGTGCAACAAACTTTTTTTCTATCCCCATGTGAATGTCACCATGTATAATTGTTTATGTAAATAAATGTAAAAAATGAAAATATGGTTGAGTTGGAGGAGTGGGCACGGATTCAGAGATCTGAGGAGGGGGAAGTTACTTATGCTGTGTTTAAGCCAAAAACCCAAGACAATTAATTCATTTTCCCCATCTATCTCCCTGGAAAATTAATGTTATGCTTAGCAAGTATTGAAGTTGTGTATGGGTAGTTTGAAGTGAAGGATGAGGCCCACGTGAATTCCATTCTTAAGGGACATGTTGTGAAATTCAACATGCAAGAGGAGAGAAGAGGGTGTAGAGGAATAAAAAATAGGAGAGAAAAAAAAATCAAAGGGGATGGGAGGAATCAACATACAAGGAGCACACGAGAGAATACATAATGTGTGAGGAGAGGAGCGACAAGGAAGCAAAACGTAGAAGAGAAGAGAAAAGAAGAAGGAATCACGCCAATGGCTATAATGGGACATCATTCCCTACAAATTCAGTTCGCCAATGGTTTCTAGTCAAATTTGGGTTGGCTAATGAATACTCGATGGGGACATTGAATCACTTACCTAAAAAGTTAATCAAATTGTTTTATTTTTTTAATAGGTTTGATTTCTGTGGACATATTACAGGTAAAGTTTTGTTCATTTTCTTTATTTATTTTTAATTTAAAAAAAAAACATTCCAGTGAAAGTTAATCAATTAGTGAAACTCAAATTACATTCATATTCATAATATGTTATTTTAAAAGTTTTAAACCAATTAAAATTATCATTAATAATATGGTCAAACTACGTTTAGGTTGGCATATTCCCATTCTATAAGATATTGCATATGTGGTAGTTGCTTCGCATCAATACTTTTTCTGTCGCTTACAGTCTCAAGAACTACAACACTGTAACTATAGGTATCAACTTTCTTAATGAATTCCCCATGTATGCCATATTGCATAGTTGTATATAATTTGAGCATACAATATTCCATTTTAATGTTTAACCCTAACATCAAATATAATAAAAAAATTTCATCAATAAAATATATTGCTGGATTTGATATCACAATGAATGATTGATACATGGAAATATGAGAAAAACACACTATTGCGTTAGTTAAATACAATAAATAATTTAGAAAAATATGACACAATAGAGTTGTTGGTTTATGAACTGGAATTCACTGAATTTTGAATTGATTGAGAATGGAAACTAAATAAACATAGAATCTTATGGAAAAATATTTGAAAAAGATCTTACAATGTTGTTAGGATCACAAATGTGTCTAAATACACCATTGGTGGAATCCCATTGCTTACCACAACAAATTAACATGGAGATTTTTGGCCTTCAAATAAGCTACATTAGAGATGAATAACATGGACAAAAATTTTAATTCTCATAAACTTGGAGCTTGAAAACTGTCGGTAACTTGATAATCAAGTTTATCCAAACCTAAATATATCTAAGTATTAATTATTACTTTTTAATTTTAATTTTAATTTAAATAATTTGACCGAATGAACATAACATAAATTTACATTGCATCATATTTTACAACATTGCTATCATACTGGGTTGTCGAGTGCCTCTCGGTGTAATCAAAAGTTCATGAAAATGGTCCTAACTTTTACAAATACTCTTCCATTACATCACCATAAAAAATACTATAAAAACCAAATATTTTTATGACAATGAATACAAGAATACTAAGAAATATATTATAGATATATTGAATGAGTTTCCAAAATTTATTTTTTGTTGGCTTGACTTAAGAGGAATTTGAAATTTGGATCTCATGGTTTACATAATACTTTATAACATAGCGTTCACCAACTAAACTATCCCCATGGGAAATGAACCCCAAAAATTATGACAATTAAAAACATAAAACATAAAATTTAATTAAAATAAAAAAGATAATGAAAATAATTTATTTATTCTAAACTTGAACCTAAAATGTTTTGGAGGCTCATTTTAATTTTAAAAGTTAATAAGCAAGGTAAGAATGCTAATACAATTTGGGATTTGTATTTTGAAAATATGTCTAAATCCTCTTATGACTTAAATTACAGTTAAATGCTTATAATAAGGCATGATTATTTTACTATTAAAAGTTACAAAGGATAAAAAATAAATTTTAAAATGTGGTAGGTTTATTTTTATTCATCAGATGTATAATCTATTTCATTCACAATTAAAAATAGTTTAATTTCACAATTAAATAGGGTTTCTTTAAGATTTGGAGAGATAATTTTACTATTTTTTTTTTTGTGGAAAATCTAGGTAGATCAAACCAAGGGGATCACATCCAACCAACCAAACTAGTAGAGTCTAACCTCGAGGGTGTCAAGGAAAATTGACCCCATGGCCTCCCAATCAACGAGGTACTTAGCAATGGGAATTGGACCAATTTAACTAACCCTCGGGGCTAAGGATTTTATTATTCTTGTTTTTAAAAGTGATGTTAAAAATAGCCTATCAAATTATAGGATTATTATGGTTCATCCTCCTATGGCTAAGTACAAAAAAATTCCAAAAAAATGTTTAGCTTGAGGCTAAAAAATCAAGATAAGAGAGCTAAAGGATAAAGTGAATTTTGAAGTAATAGTTCGAATTTAGATCATTAATTACTTTTAATATTATCACTTTGTTCTGGAACGCGCTGCTCTGTAATGCCCTAGCCGCTGTAGCCACCTGCTTGCTGCCCTCGATCCAAAGCTCGCATGGCTACCCCGGAGCCAGATCCGGGGCTGCCTTCGCCCTAAGCTGCTACAACTGCAAACTCGAATGCTGAAATATCGAATGGCCAGAAACATGATGATTCCACAACTGCCTTTGCATCTTTAATCAACTCTCTGGGACCTCAACGAACCAGACCAAAAGCCACAAAATTTGTAACAAAACTAGAAGCCATACTAGAAATTTCATTACCACCATCCGTGACAAGGAAAGCCGCGATATCTCTCATGGAGAAAGGACTTGTAGGTCAGTTTACAGGACTATGGCCATCACCCAAAACAATACAGAAATGGGTGGAGAGGAACTGGATCCAGTTCACACAAGGGAAAATCGCTATTTGATTATGTGGGAGGGGATACTATACATTTCATTTTGAGACCAAAAGTGACTGAGATCTAATATTTAGAAGCGGGCCTTACTTCATGGACACAAGAGGCCTATATATTAACTGATGGACACCAGATTTTGATCCGAAATTGGATGTTCCCAATGCTGTACCGATATGGGTTAGATTGCTGCACCTTCCCCTTCACTGTTGGAGCGATGACTCGATCCGGGAAATAGGAAATGGAGTGGGAAAATACATTGATAGAAGCGAACCCAAAGATAACATGCAGGTATGCGCAAGAATCTGCGTCGAGGTGGTTCTAGGAAAGGGCCTCCCAGAAGCTGTCAAGATCATGGTGGACAACTGGGTCCATATCCAACAGCTGGACTACGAGAAAATCCCCTTCAAATGTAAGGTATGTCATCAATACGGTCATTTCGCCAATAGATGTAGTAAAAGAGAGGAGCTTGAAAAAAATGAAGAAGAAACCTTTGATCCAAAATGGGAACAAGTTAAAAATAAGAAGACAGCCTCAAAGACCACATCATGACCTCATCCCCCTCAACCCCCTCCACTGCCTAGATCTCCTCCTTCCTCTCAAACAACCATCCCCAAACCCTCCCCTTTGGGGACAAATCCTTTCGAAATTCTTTCATTTGCTCTCATTTCATCAGATCCGGTCTCCTCCTCTTCTCCTAAACCCTCTTTCCTCTCATCCCCTGCCCCTTCCCCCCCAGGCTCCCCTCACTAGGTAGAAAAACCCATACCCCAAGTCCTGGAACGAATCCTAACAAGAAACCAATCTAAAGAAAACCTTCAGAATACCAAGAACACCAAGAAAGTTGGAAGGAGATCAAACAAAGTAATCAGGGATGAAGAAGCAGCCAGAGACATTTCAATGGGAACACAACAGGGGCTGGAGAAATTTCTAGAAAAAGGACCAAAGAATAAAGAGAAAATGCAGCAAAAAAGAAGAAGGAAAGGGTCCCATAGCCACCCACAATAATAAATAATGATAGATGTCTATGGAATTGTAGAGGGTTGGATCATCCCTCCAAAATCAATTTTTTAAAAACTTGATAAAAAGTGAAAAACCTTACATCCTCTTAATTCAAGAGACAAAACTTAGCAGTCAAGAAGTTGACAAGATCATAGAAAAAGCTAGAATCTATGAAGGACAAGCAATATATGCTTTTGGAGCATCAAGAGTGATAAGCACTATATGGAAAAAATGAAAGTGGAAACTGCATCAACACACACAATCAAAACACTTGATAAACACAATTTTGGAAAATGTTGGAATTGGAAGGAAAACCAGCATCTACAACATTTCCTCCCCCAATAACTATAGGGATAAGGAGAAATATTGGTAGACATTAAAATAAAGTATTGGGGATGATCATGAATAAAACCTCATTGTTGGGGGAGATCTCAATTTAATTCTCAAAGCAGAAGAAAAAAGAGGAGGGAATTTCTTGCTGGATCCAAGCATAGAAGCTTTGGAAGAAATAATGGAACAATGTAACCTTCTTGACATCCCTCCAAAAAATGGGAAATATACCTGGGATAATAGAAGAATAGGTAAGGCAAACATCAAGGAAAGGTTATATCGGATCCTCATCCAAGATAAGATGATAAGCAACTATAGTAGAGTAGCATCCAGAATTATTCCTTCAGCAGCATCCGACCACAAACCAGTTCTACTGGAGCTTGGTATGGATGAAAACTGCGGGCTTCTACCTTTCAGATATAATTAAATCTGAAGTATAATTGAATAAGCACAAAAGGAAGTGGAAAACGTATGGAAGGAAAACATCAGCGGATCCCCAACTTTCATATGGGAAACAAAAATAAAAGTAACAAAAGTAAGACTAAAATATTGGGCAAAAAACAAATATAAGGAACCCCACAAAGAGAAAGAGGAACTAAAAAATGAGCTAAAACAAATTCAAGAGGAGTTAGAAAGCAATGACAACACCACAGAGAAGCAAGCAAGAGAAAAAGAGGTGCAATGGAAAATCTACAGAAACAATAGGCAAGAAGAAGAAACTTGGAGGCTCAAGTCCAGACAGATATGGATGCAAGATGGAGACAAGAATACCTCTTTCTTCCACAACTCAGCAAAAATGAGAATGATAAAGAACAATATTGAAAAAATTACAGGAGAAGAAGGACAAGAGTTAAAAGGGCAAGAAGAAATAAAAAATGAGGCTTTCAACCACTTCAAAAAACTCCTCACAGCCCCAGATAGCCATGCAAACCCTGAAGAGTTCTTGAGGCATATCCAAAATATCATTTAAAAAAGCATCAATATCTCACTCACAAAGGAAGTGGCGGAAGAAGAAGTAAAGGAAACAATCTGGGCTTTGCAACCAGACAAGGCTCCAAGACTGGATGGCTTTCCCATAGCCTTCTACAGGACCTTCTGGCATCTTATCAAAAAGGATCTGCTGAAAATGAAAAAATATGTAATGAGGAAAAGGAAGATTGGAGGGTACACCAAATCAAATTTTTTGGCCCTAATACCTAAAGAACCTCGACCATCCTCTCTCAATCACTTCAGGCCCATATCCCTCTGTAACAATTCATACAAAATAATTTCCAAAATCATAGATGGCAGATTGAAACCTCTTCTTCCCTCTCTTATCTCTGAAAACCGAGAGGATTTGTTCCCAATAAGTAGATTGTGGACAACATCATACTAGTCCAAGAAGCCATCCATACCAGTCTCTCCAATAACGAAAAAGGCTTCATCCTAAAAATGGACATGGAAAATGCCTTTGATAGAGTAAATATATCTTTTCTTGCTACTGTGCTTAAAACCTTTGGGTTTTCAGATGATTTTGTAGAAATTATTCAAGCTTTTATAGTGGGTCCTTAAATAGCTCCTCTGATAAATGGGAGGCCCTGCAAATTCTTCCAAAGCTCAAGAGGATTAAGGCAGGGATGCCCCCTATCTCCTTTCTTATATATCATAATGGTAGACTCTCTCAGTAGGAATTTGGAAAATTGCATAATAAACTCCACAATAATAGGCCTCCCCATAAGAAGAGGAACCAAAAGAATAAATCATTCTCTGTTTGCGGATGATACACTTCTCTTAGGGGGAGCCTCCTGCATAGTGGCAAGAAGATTCAAAGCTATCTTGGAGGTCTCCGGAGGACTTGTTAACAATGAAAAAATTTGTTTATACAACTGGAACACTCCCATAAGAACCCTGCAGAAAATGTCACAAATCCTGAATATTCCCTTCCAAAACAGCTGGGACCATTTTCAATATTAGGGGCTGCCAATAAGTAAGAAAAAACTAAAGAACGAAATATGGAGTAAGTTTGCAGAAAAAATGAAGTTGGAAATCCAGGCATGGGGAATGCTGTGGCTAAACCAAGATGGTAGAATTATGCTCATAAAGTCCATATTGGCAGCTCTGCCACTATACCAATTCGCTCTTATTTCAGCTCCTGCAAGCATCCATAAACAGATAGAATTAATAATCAAAATTTTTCTTTCGTAGGGAGGGAAAAGAGAAAATAAAAATTCAGTTTGATAAATTGGAAACACGTGACAACTTCATATAAAAGTGGGGGTCTTGCCATAAAACTCCCAAGACTAATGAACATAGCACTAGGAAGAAAAATAACATGGCGCTTCCTAACAGGGGAAAAATCATGGTGGAAAGCTGCCCTTGAGGCCAAATATCTCAAAGGATCCAGAATTTTGATCCTAGATAAGACCCCTCCAATAAGGCCATGTACCCAGATGTGGAAAGCAATCATCAATGCAACTCAGCTAATCAAAGATCACATCACAGTGAGACCGGGAAATGGGGAGCAAACAAGCATTTGTGAAGGCAACATAATGGGAAATCCCCCTTTGGGAAGCAACCCAAGTCTGAAAGAATTAAAAGAATGGATGACAAGGGAAGGTATTCACAAGATGAAAGACATTTCAAAATGGGAGAAGGATAAATACTAGAAGCAATGGAGCAATCCAAAGCTTCCAAGTGATCTCACAGGCCAATGGAACCAATTGAAAACACTCTTGGCAGGAACAAATCCGATAGATAAAAATAAAAAGGATTTATATATATGGGAACCAACAGGAGGAGAATACACCGTCAGAACAGGATACCAAAAGCTTCAAGAGAGTCAAAATCAACAAAATTGGAAATACTGGAGATTAGCATGGAAGGCTAAATCTCTCCCTAAAATAAAAATCTTTCTACGGATTTTACTTCACAACAAATCTCTAACTGCAAAGAATCTAAAGAGAAGAGGAATATGTGGACCATCTCAATGTCCACTATGCAGAAAGGAGGAAGAAAAAATCCAACATTTATTTCTGGACTACGCCTTCACAAGAAAATTTTGGGAGGTAATGGTGATACCCACAGCAGCAAAAATGAACTCTATAAACCAATTTATTAGCAGATGGAAGAGAAGTTACCCTCAATCTTTCAAAAATAAACAAACAATGAAGCACCTTTGGAACAATCTTCCCTCTTTCCTCTGTTGGAAATCATGGCTAGCAAGAAATGGAGCAATTCTCAAAGACATAACCCCAAAAGTAAGCATAATCACATCAAAATCATGGGGATTGATGGTTGAATTTATCGCATCAAAAGGGGCCAAAGGAATCAACCTAAGCCAACTCCAAGAAGAAGAAAGAAGCTGGATAAGTTTTGCAGCAAGCAAGATCAAACAGTCTCCTCAAACAAAAAAAACAATGATGCATCGAAAATGGAAAATTAGGAAAACTGAAGAGGAATTCCAAGCTTGGGTAAATACTCTAAACAAAGCTTGTCTCTTTTTTGATGGAGCATCAAAAAAGAACCTAGGCAAAGCAGGTACCGAAGGAATAATAATTTTGCAAAATCAAACTACTCAGATACTTTACAACTGGGGCCTAGGCCAGATGACGAATAATAAAGTAGAGGCTTATGGGCTTCTGGTAGGCATAAAAATATTAAGAGAGAAAAAAATCAAAGAAGCTATCGTCTTCGGAGACTCAACTATCATTATAAAGGCAATGGAAAGTAATTCTCTTCCTCAAAATGTAGGCTTAAACCAAATTCTGAGCAGAGCACAAAAAATAGCAAGTCAAATTGGCAACATTGAGTTCTTTCACATCTTGAGGAAGAATAACAAGAAGGTAGATGAACAAGAAAATATGGGAGTCCAATGAAATGCTAGACAAGCACAAATTGGAGAAATCATATCCCAAATTCATATTCCTTAACCCTCCCTCCTCCTGTCATGATGGAAAACAACCAAATCACCTCGAATCAGAAATCCAATGACAACAACAATATTCCTTCTGAACCCAAAACTGTGCAAAATGTCAAAATTGATACAACTCCACAGCACTTCAATATTCTTCAAATTTTTGATAACAGTACTTCAAAATTTTTGGGTAAGCTTCATCCCGTGAACCGCTTGTCATTCTCCGACTATATGCGCAATTGGAAAAAACACGTCATCCAAGCTACACCCTATCTAAAACTCTCGTATCGGTTTTGGCATGTGGATTCTACCTTATCCTCTGCACTTTCCGTTGTTACCTCTCAGATTTTATGCTTTTTCCAGCCCACCCTCTCGAACAACACTCCCCTTATCCCTCCAAACCACAGTAATTATGGCTTTTATCTTCATGCCTCTTGTGCAGTGCCCAACCAAACCTTAGTTGCTATTCACATCATGCAGATAGTGTACCTTCCCTTGCTCTGTTCCTCTATCTTCTGGGCTTTCCAACCTCTGTTGCTTGCGTGGCTTTTGGATCCATTTCTATGCTATAAGCCTCTGGACAACAAGAGGTTCGTATCATTCTTAAAGTTTTTTGCAGGCAGATCAAGTGCTGAGCCTCAGAGATTGCCACTTGTGGGAGAGGAAGCATTCACTGTGCATTGCATCAACAACAGAAAAATACTGATGGATCCTCTAGAGAATAGACCCCATCCTTGTGAAATTTTCAAATCACATCGAATTGTGATAGAGAATCTCAAGAACTAGATCTAGCAGGATAAAGAAAATTCAAAGGCAGAGATGGCCTATAGGAGATCACAATGGAAGACATGCAATGATGAAATAAGAATGCTAAATAACAGTTGCAACTATTTTAAGGAATCACTGAACTTCATCCAAGAAGAAATGAGCAAAAAGTTGGAGCAAGGTTCCACATCAATGAACCAAGGAAGTAGGTATCAAGGTAGTGAAAACACTGTCAACAAATAGCCCTTCAAAGTTTTTGGCCACCCAAGGATCTAGCTTCAAATTGCAGCAGTAATCATAGTCTATCATAGTTTATTATGCAAGTCAAGTGTATTATGCTTTCATTTCAGTTTGTCAAACAGTACAGCTCCAATGTAACAGTGGCCATACCCAAAAGAAGGAAAAGAAAATGTAAATAAAGAAGCATATCTCAGGAAAGAATTCATAAGCAGACCACTCTATGTAACAAACTTGGGGAATTTTGTATTGGAGAAGCATCTCTCCTCAAATTTTTGGAAATATAATACAACCGACGTTGTTTGTAAAAAAATAAAAAAGAAAAAAAAGAAAAAAGTAAAGATGGTGTTTTATGTTAATTTTATATAATTCCTTGAAATGACCTTTGGAAGAGACTAAATGATATTTAATCCTCCTTTGAGTTGAGAGTTGGAGTGATAAGGTTATATGAAAATACAGTAAAAATGGTTTTTACACAGAAGTTATTAACTTTTAGTTAGAAGTTTAATATTATTTCTTTGTTATTCTTAACTTCAAATAGGAACAAATATTTCAAAAATAAGAACAATCTTACATGGGTGTTGAATTATTTTTGTGCACCATCATCATCATAATGTATTCTATACCATACCACAAATTTTTTGTACTTCGTCATTTTCTAAGAGTATTGTGTGTGGCAAGTTTTGATTTCCCCATGTTCCACACATCTTCGCGCTTTGCACTTACCCATTTCCACACACTACTCCCCACACTCTTACATAATTATCCATTTTCTATGTGTGTGGAAAACCCACATAACCAAAACTTTGACACACCTTTCCTTTGCACAATTCGACCTTCCACATATGCATTTCTCCATAAATATTAAATATTCAAACAGGACATGACATTAAATCCACCTTGTCACTCTTATTCTATACTTAGCGGAAATTAGTCGTTTGCTCCTTTTGAGGGTAATCAAATGGTTATTTAAGAAAGTATGATCCCTAAGGTGAAAATTGGTGCTTTATCTCATACTATGTGAATTACTTACTGCCAAACCTATTAAATAATCCCCACAAATTATTAAATTATAATGATATTTCTCACATGGCCTAATGAAGGTGGTAAGTGAAGAAGTAACATCCTACTAAATTCTACTATAAAACAAGGATTTAACAACTAAGAGTTTCATGAAAGACTCATTGATATATCACATATTTATAAGTACATTGAGCAATTAAGCAACACAAGGTTGAAAAGGAGGGAGGATCCGATTTGTGGGGATACATCCAACTCACTAGCTCATGAAAACAAACACTTCCATTGGTCATCTGCATATTAATGGTATTTAAATTTGGTTCCATAGGAGAAAATTAACAACAATATTTGGAATACACTATTGGCTAATGTTGCATGCATCCCAAAAGTGTTCTATTTCATGGAAATAGTCTACTAGTGTGATTGCCAATTTGAGACAAAAACCAGGAACATTAAACTTGACCTAAAGAAGAATACAATTCCACTAACTCCTAAAGTTTTTATAAAGATATTGAAGTTGCCAAAACCTAATAAGAAACTCAAGTTATTTGAAGCTGATAATTTTTAGGATTCCCGAGGTGGCAAGATGAACATCATCCAATATTTCATGTTGTGTTCTTCACAGGTCTCGTCCAACCTTTCTTTATCGATATCTCTATAATGGACGAAATGTATAGGGCTGATTTCCCCTATGGGACGTGAAACAACTGCCAATGTACCTAGGTAAATTTTGTACATACTTATTTTTATTTCAAGAGGGATGCCAATTTTGGCTGGGAGGAAGTCATTTCAAATGATATTTCCTTTCCATTAGTCAATTTCTATAATACCAATAGATTCTTTATTACAACCTACCTGGTAATGACCATTGTTTCTTGTAATTCATTCCATGAACTACCCCACAAGGGCAACTTGAATCATGATATATAGCTAACAAAATTATCATATCCTATTTTATGGAGGCATAAGGCCTTGTGCCATTTATTCTAAGTTCAAGGTAAATTCGTTAAATAATTCAACTATATAATAACAAGGACGGAGTCGAAAATAATATCTTCAAAAGCCCAAAATGTTTTGTGGGGAAACGAGATACACAAAGAAAGCAAATACCATACTCTTATTAGATTTTATGGGTATTAGGATAAACCCCCGTCACTTCTCATATTTGTTATGGATAGATATTTTTTTTCCAAGGATTTTAGATAGTAGCACCCTTGGTTAATTTTATTTGAGAGAAAGAAGAAGAAGTAGCTTATAAAACTCTCTTTTATTGTAGAAGAGATTAATGTGAAGTTATAACTTCCTTTCAAAATGATCTATTATTGAAGTATTTTAATTTGGTTTAAATTTAATCCACTCAAGGATTGGACCTTGAAGGAGTTTTCTCAAGATACATGGCATTAGTAAGATACATAAACCTATTTACAAGAATTTTTAAAGGAAGTAAAGAGAATAAAACCATCCCATCCAAGGAGAAGAAGACACCCATACATGTTGATGATATAGTTACAAAGATAAGGAATAATATCGAAGGAAGAACTAAGAAGAGGGGAAATATATGCTCAACTAAACTCAACTCCAAAGGTTTGTCGAGGTTTCTCCTCGACTTAAGAAGGAAATATAATCTTAAAATTTAAGGAGAGAGCAACGAATGTAATTTGAAGGGAGGTGATGGAGAAGAACCAGCCCCTCGAGTTACTTTGTAAAATTTCCATGTATTTTCTTCATCAAAAAATAAAAGTTCGAGTAAGAAAGGGTCCTAGCATGTAGAAGGACCCATAGATATGGAAGTATACAACACCATCGTTCCATATATAGTGGTATCATGCATGGTTGAGACCCAAAAATTTGTTTTAAAAATTAGCTATTGAAGAGCCGATCACTTTTGAGGACCAATCATTGACTATGTACAATACCCATTATGATAAAGTAACCAAGAAGTTACAATTTGAGAAAGTTTTCTTACAAAATAAGAAAATAACCACTAAGTGGAAGTCTGAGGTGGATATTCTAGGATTTGAATCTACATGCCTCTTGAAATTGCACCAAACAATAGGGGATGCCCTTGCTTACTCTATCATCGAGAGGGAGGTAGAAAATTTGAGATTAAAGATAAGAATAAGTGAACTTGAAGAAACTCTTACTCATACACCCTTGTTCATGACCCCTTTGGAAGCAACAAGTACACTAGCACACGCTAGAAAGCAAGAAAAATGACACAATTGTTAACAAGCATTACATTTTATGTTACAATGAACATAATAAGAAACTCAAGATTAGCGAAGAAGCATGGGAGGCTTCTCAACATTTGAGAACTCTATCTCAAAGAATTAATTCATTTAATGAGTATTTAAAGAAATATATTAAACATGATAAACAATTTGTTGATAAAGATTTATCTACCTTGATCAACAAAATTAGCACTCTGAGGGATTTTCAAGGGATCCAACAGGGCCTCCATGGAGGAAAAAGGACTAGGAATATACAAGAAGGTTTTTTTGTAGGAATAAAAATGATACATGATGCTATCATTGAATGCTTGAGTTATGATGACTGTAGGAGCAATGCCTTTATAAAATCCATTAAAATTTTTGAAGATTTGCAGGGCCCATGAATCATTAGGGATTCAATGTTGATCCCTAAATATGTATTAAAACAAGAACTAAATATCATTAAAGTGTCTTTTTGTGTTGACTTCGAAAACATAGCTGATTTTTTGGAAGCTCAAATCAAGAAATGAATGGTCACATTTGTTAATGAAAACAAGGAACAATTGGCTATAACAGAGCAACTACACTCAGATGTGCATGACTCAGAGGAAGATATATTTGCATTAGGAGTTGAATAAGACACAATGGTAACACTGATGAAGGATTATATGAAAAGTGGCTTAAAAGGTCCCTAAATGAAATCATTAATATGGAATAATTTCCTAAGCGGTTAGATTAATGAGAATCCAAAAGCCACATATATACGTGCTTCTGCAACAATCGATGGATCATCATCAAAGAGAGAGAGTTAATTCCACTCATAATCTTTATGCAATTTTGTGAGTGTTATTTATTTAATTTTTGAGAAATTCCCACTTTCTTCCTAATATTTGATCATCCAGTGTTATGAACTATCTTATATGTTTTCAAAATCGATCCTTGATTGTATTTTATTTTTCTCTTCTAGGTATCCTTACATTAACTGATCCACAAGAGGCCAATCCTAGTCCCTTAGGGACGAATGGATTTAAATTTTAATTAAGTATCACGATTTTGTGAAGTGATTTAGGCACTTAACTTTATTCAAAAATTAAAAGTTTGTAACTTATTTTTGACTCTTGCAGAGAGTTGTTTTCAGAAGAGCACCTTATTTGTGGTTCTAAGAATTTTTAATAAGCAGTAGGAATCTCATGAATCTTTTCCTATGCTCTTATGAATTTAAATCGATGAAATCATTTTATAGCTCTTTGAAACATCTGAGCCATATTCTCTTTATACTATCTATTGATTTTCTTCTAATGTGTGAATGGATATTGAAAATATATTTATTTTATTTTTGTTTTAAAACACCTAGTCCACTCATAGGTGCATTTGATGAATGTTTATATTTCAATATTTGCGTTATTTAATATTTGACTATGTGTGAGGGGTACTACCTCTATAAAAAAGTAGGGTGAACCTAAAAAAGAGGCCCTATGAGTTTGAATCTTTTTCGTTATAGGAAATACATAAAAATTGAAATACATAGTGAAACTAGGAGGTGGGCTAGACCTAAAACACACTCTAAAGAAATAATTTATAAAATAAAATTATAACAAGGTAGAAGACAATTATTTTTTCTTCAAGTACAAATTATACACATATATTATATCCAGTTTCAAAACATTTATAACACCAATGATATGTATAACATTTTAACTTATGAAAATGAATTTGAACTTAATTATCTTAAAAAACTACTTAAACTTAGAAATATCTTGTTGCCACATTTTCAGGGAAGGAAACATTGAAGTGGACCTACTATCTAAGGAAGGTGTTAGACAATATTTGGGCTTTTTGGAAAATCTTAGAGCATTTAAATGGAGCGGTTAAAGAATACCAACATCAACCTTTTAGTGATGGATACAACTCCTTTCTATTGTTCATATTTATTATGATTACATCCTTTTATGTTCACACATTTGAAGGAATTTTGTTTTGAATTCATATATGACAGTAGCAAGATATCATGTATTGTCCTCAACTTTATTTTGTATATTTATATTCAAAAAAGGTCTATTTATATTGTGATATGGGTATGGATAGGACCTCTCTTTTTTAAGGATATATCATGCTCATAAGGCTATTTTATTTGTATAGGACCTCTTTTTTTTAGAGGATATATCATGCTCATAGGACTATTTTATTTGTATAGGACCTCTCTTTTTTTAAGGATATATCATGCTCATAGGTATATTTTATTTTTGTGCCCAATTTATTTTTTCTTTCAAAACTAGAATGCACACAAATGCATCTACAAAATGTTACATTTTCTTTCTTAATAAAAATTTACGATTTTTTCCTTAAAAAAAATACAATAAAATATAATAATTAACTTTATTTATAAAGGTCTCCATAATCAAAGTTAATATTAATAAATAGTAATATAATTATTATTATCTTCAATAAATATGCTAAAAATAATTATTTAAAAAATAATAACATAAATAAAAAATTACAATTTTTTTTTAAAGAAATAAAAAATAAATAATTAAAAATAATAACATAAATTAAAATTATAATATTTAAAAAAAAAACCTTAAGCCATAAAAAATAAAAAAAAATATCAAATCCCTATATAGGGTGATACATGATGTACATGGAAACCATCCCATTAGGTGTGCATAGGTAAGGATGTGCCATGATGCCCTCCTCAAAGATGAAAGGTTGATATGGGCTATATGAGGAATGGGATTAAATTTAGAAAATAGAAAATGTCAGGAGCGCATGAAAGAAATAATGTAGAGAAGAAAATAATATGAAAAGAGTTTAATGATTTTTATTAAATGGTAAAAATATCTTTAGACTATATTATGAGAAACTTTATGGCTTTTACAATGATGAAGGTTTGTATTTATATTATTTACGGATGGGTTTTCACTGAGAGTTATGAACTTCCATTATATTTCAAATACCATGTGTTACAAAAATCTAGGGGTCAATAACATACATCATTATGGTAAAAAGTAACAAATGGTCATATCTAGTAAAAGGTAGTTGTGAGATTAGATATTTATTTGTTTTCTTAAATCTTTCAATCACCATGGGTGGACACCATGGTTTACCAAAACCATGGGATGGTAAACCATTGATAGTATAAAATAATAATTATTGATGTTTGTGATTCACCAACATCCACCTAGGTCTATCCTCCCCCTTAGGAAGCAATGATATCCATTGCATCAAGTTCCCTCATCACATGGGGAACCTTCTTCTGAATTTTCCTCCTGCCAAGCCACTTGTCTTGTCTTGGTGAAGAAATTTCCATACTTTGAAAATTTGGTAGAGTTGTGTGTTTTTTTAGAACATGTCCTTCATTATGGTCTCCCTTTGTGGCAAACAACAAACCCCATTTTATATTATTATCATAATAAAAAATGGGACCCTTTAAATTTTTAGACTTAACTTTCCCTTAATATTTCTTTATAAAACTCAAAATTAACCTTTTAATTTTAATTTTTTATTAATATATTGAGGATAGGGATTAATTATATGTATTATTTAATAAATTATGGAATAAGGCCATATGCTAGAACCACCACAACCGAGTTCAATTAAAATAAGTCAAAGTGTTTGCAATTATTGAAATAGTTATGTTAAAATTCTCATGCACTTTGTTTTTGCGCTTGACACATTTCCTGATCCTCCTTCCCCAAAGCTTTCATAAACCCCATATTATCTTCCACTCAAGGATCATCTTCCAGGACACCTCAACATTAATAAAATATATTATGTGGTTCCCTTTTGCCATACCACATGGCCTACATCTCTATCGTTTTCCCTTTGTGCCTTCTTTTTTCCATGTCCTCTTGGCCCCTCTTTTCTCGGAGGTTACAAATTTTCATTTATTCGAAGAAGCTAGGACAACTTAGCATCGAGACAAATCATCCTTATCACTCAAACCTATAGGTCCCACATACACTTACATTATTGTTAGACTATTGGGTCTCGAGTCCTCCGCTTTCCATGTACTCCCACTCCACATCACCCCGCTCCTTTGGAACGTGCTTAACCTTTATTATTTTTGAGCTTCCCCTTCTAGGAAAAATTAGAATGTTGCTTCCTCTTGTAGGCCCTAATTACATCCCCACTCTCTCCTGATAATTGGTTATTGAGGTTTCTGTCATTCACGTATTTTCCCTATAGATCATCCCAACTTTTTAAATTCACAAACAATTTATTTCATCTAGGATCCTCCTTCCGGGGTGACTCAAATTATCTACATAGCCCTGATGTATTCTCACTATTCTACTCATTGGAACACATATTCTCCCCTTCCATATCACCCCACCATCTAGTTTGTTATGAAACCAGCTCCAAAAATAGAAGAAAAGAGAGATCAACGCCTTAGAAATAAACCACTTCGAGGGGGAAACCTCCTTTACATTACATAAATGAAAAATTATTGGATGATACAAATGAAAAAACCTCCTTCTATATATAGGAGTCAATGGGGTCAAAATATAATCCTAGACAACCTAACAATAATAATGTAAGGGCACAATAATAACTGGGGTACAAAAATAACAATAAGGGGGCTACACTAGTAATATAGGGACCTAACATGCCTCTCTCCTTCAAAAAAGTGTTGTCAATGCTTGAGTAGCTTTGGGTGCTTTTGTATAAAATTATCATCCTCTCATGTAGAATCTTTAGTGGGTAAGTTCTTCCACTTGATGAGATACTCTGAAATTGATCGATTTAGTAGCTGTTGAGTTCTTGTTTCTATGACTGCTTCAGGTTCCAATATGATTTTTCCTTCCTCATCAAATTTTGGAAATATTGTTTGAACTTGAAGTTTTTCACCTATAACCTTCTTTAAGCATGAAACAAGGAAAACTAGATGCACTCACGAAGAAGCAGGAAGCTCCAATTTGTATGCCATAGTACCAATGTTTTTCAACACCTTGTAATGACCATAATACTTTGGCGATAATTTATTATCCATATTAGCTTGCTTGAGGGACATTTTTTTGTATGGTTGTAGCCGTAAAAATACCCAGTCTCTTAAATACAAATTTTTCTCGTTGCAATGTTGATCTGCCTATTGTTTCATTCGATTCTGTGCCAAATTTAGGTTATCCTTTAAGAGTTGGAGAGCTTCTTGTTGATGCTCGATGTGATCTTCCACTGCTTTAACCTTAGAATTTTATCTTAAATATGATGTGATGGATGGTGTATGATATCCATAAAGTGCCATAAATGGGGTCATTTTTGCTGAAGTATGGAAGGAAGTGTTATACCACCATTAAACGAGAGGTAACCACTTGACCCATTGTGTTTGTTTATCAGATACAAAAAAATGAAGATATCCTTCCAAAAATTTATTCACTATCCCAGTTTGACCATTAGATTGAGGATGATAAGATGAGCTACGGGCTAGTTGAGTACCCAAACAAGAAAATAATTCCGTCCAAAAATTTCCAATAAAAATGGGATCTCTGTCGCTTACAATAATCTTTGGGTTTCCATGTAGCTTTTGAATTGTTTCCATAAATGCAGTAGCAATTGTACTTGCTTTAAATGGATGAGATAATGCACAAAAATGTGCATACTTGGTAAGTCTATCAACTACCACCATGATGACACTCTTTCCTTTAGACTTAGGTAAACCTGTGATAAAATCCATTGAAATATCCTCCCAATGTTGACATGGAATGTATAAAGGCTGTAGAAGACCTAGGGTCTTAGTGCAGCCTCAACTTTGGCCCTGGCAGCAAACCAAACATTCCGCCACAAACTTTTGAATATCAAAGTTAAGGCCATCCCAAAAAAATTCTTTCTTCACCCTGTGGTAAGTTTTTAAAAATCCTGAGTGTCCTCCTAAAGGAGAAGTGTGCAATTCCAAAAGAATATTTTGTTTTACTTGGGAATTCTTACAAATATATAAGTGATATTTGTACCATAAGGAATCATTTTTCCAACTAAATGTATCATATGTACTAGGATCTTGCTGCAACTTTTGAATGAGTGTCCACACCTATTCATCCTTCTTCCATTCATCCTTTGCTTCGGTTATCCAATGTGGTTGGATAATAGAAATGTCACAAAGAAATGCTTCCAACTCTTCATTCTTTCTTGAGAGTGCATCTGCAACAACATTTAGCTTCCATTTTTTGTATATGATTTCAAAGTCATAACCCAACATCTTTGTGACCCATTTTTGCTGTTCTTCTGAAGATAGTCTTTGTTCCAAAAAATGTTTAAGACTATCATGATCAGTTTTTACCTTGAAGTGTCTTCCCATTAGGTAAGGTCGCCATTTATTTAGTGCATGTAGGATTGCTAACATTTCATTCTCATAAATAGATTTCTATAAATACTTTCCTTTGATTAAACGACTTTCAAAAGCAATGGGTCTCCCTTCTTGCATTAAAACAACACCAATTCCATTTATTGAGGCATCACATTCCACAATAAAGGTTTTTGTGAAGTCTGCCTTAGCTAAGATCGGTGCTAGGCACATTGCCTCTTTAAGATGTTCAAAGGCCTTGGTTGCTTCAGGAGTCCATGAAAATGCAACTTTCTTCAATAATGTTGTTGGAGATGCTGCTATTCTCCCGTAATTATTAACAAAATTGCGATAATACCATGTTAACCCGAGAAATCCTCGCAACTGCTTTATGGTTGTGGGGACTTTCCATTCCTTAATGGTTGTAATTTTGTTAGGGTCTACCTTAACACCCTCGTGAAATAGAATATGACCCAAATATTCCACCTCTTGTACTCCAAATAAACATTTGGATGTTTTTTCATATAATTGTTTCTCCTCCAATAGTTTGAGAACCCTGTCAACATGTTGAACATGATCCTTCCAAGACCTACTGTAGATTAGTATATCATAAAAAAATACTAGCATACATTTTCTAAGGAAGGGTTTGAAAATGGAATTCATCAACCCTTGAAATGTAGAAGGTGCATTGGTAAGGCCAAAAGGCATGACCAATGTTAAGTCCCTATATTACTAGTATAGTCCCTTATTATTGTTAGTGTAACCCCCTTATTTTTATTATTTTACCCCTGTAACCCCCATATTGTTATTATTGTGCCCTTAAATTATTATTTTTAGGTCGGCTAGGATTACATTGTGGCCCCATGGACTCCTATATATAGAAAGAAGGTTTTGTAATTTGAATCATCCAAGAATTGTTCATTAATGTAATGTATTGGAGGTTTCCCCCTTGAAGTGGCTTATTTCTAAGTCGTTGATATCTATTTTCTTCTATTTTTGGAGCTGGTTTCACAACATTTGGTATCAGAGCTTTGAGATTCTAGGGTTTCACTACTCCAAACAGGTCAATGTGATATTTTCGCTATAAATTTTTTTCTATGAAGGTTTAGAATCTGAAAATTTTAGAGTGCGAAGAAGAAATCCTAAGGAACATCGTCAAAAAATTTCAGATCTTGGTTCGCAATATTTTATGAGATATGATCTGTGCAATTTAAGTCATTTTGCAGGCTCCTGAATTTATCCTAAACAGGTCATCGTGGTATTTTCATAATAAATTTTTTTCTACGAAGGGTCAAAAGCTGAAATTTTTAGAGTGCAAAGCCACAATCCTGAGGAACATCATGAATTGTTTTTAGATATTGATTCAAAATATTTTCGGAGATATGATCTGTGGAATTTAGGGCATTTTGAGGCTTCAGAATTTCATCTCAAATAGGTGATCGTGGGAAAATATTCATAGCTCTCTCTCTGTGCATCGGATTGGAGTGCCGTAAAAAGTGGCCAAAGTACACGGACTGTAGTTTTTGATCTATCAATTTTAGAGCCAAAGGAGGAAACAATGACACGTCGAAAGTTGTACAAGTTTTCTCTATTGAATCAGTCCAAAATTGGGTCATTGTGGGAGATTGGACATAGCTTTTCCTTGAAGAATCCAAATCAGATTGGACCTATGGCTTTGGAAAGAAGCTTCATAGGGATACTATAGAGCTGAATTTAAAATATTGAGGATCCACAATTATAGAGATAATTCAATTTTAATATCAAGCTCCTCAAAAGCAAGTAAGAGGTGTGTATTTTTATTTATTTATTTCCGAATAGCATAAGTCTTGTTCGAAGAATAAAGTTGAATTGATTCCAAGGGCATATTGTAGAATATATATCAGTATTGGATTCTAAAATGGCCCCTAAAAATAATTCAACACCCATTAAGCCTTTAGAAAGCTCTACTATGACCCATGAAGATGAAGAATGGCAACATGACATATCAAAATTACAAGAGCAAGTGCAACAAATTTCGCTCTCTCAAAAAGCAACAAAAAATGACATGGAAGTTTTCAAGAAAGGCATGGAAACTAAGATGGATGTTTTGAAGAAAGGCGTGGAATCTAAGATTGATGGTTTGAAGAATGGCATGGAATCTAAGATAGATGGCATGGAATCTGGCATGGAATCTAAGATGGATGGCATGGAATCTAAGATGGATGACATGGAAGCTAAAATGGAAAACATGAAGAATGATGTAAAAGAAGACATGGAAGGTTTGACAAAGTTGATACAAGAAATGTTTCATAATGGTGAAAAGATAGTAGAGGAAACTCATGATGAGAACAAAATAAATGTTAATCGTGATTTCATAAAATCTAATGTTTGCGGCAAGAACCACCATATTCCAAAAATGGATATGAGGAAGTTTGATGGAAAGGATCCTGTAACATGGATACTACAGATGGAGAAATATTTTGATCTCCATAATGTGCAAAACACACAAAAGGTACACATTGCAACTTTACATTGAGAACAGCTCCCTTTGTGCATTATCGATGGCTTTGCTCCCATAAAAAAATTGTCACTTGGTCTAATTTTTTATGGAGAAATATTAACATTATAAAGATACAAAACAACACATTCTTTAGCCAATTGATAAATCTCAAACAAAAGGGTTTAATGGGGGAGTACATTGAGGACTTCCAAAAATTGAATATAAGGGTAACTGATATTCCAGAGGAACACAGGATTGATCTCTTCATAGGGACTATTAAATACATATTCCCCCATGGCTAGCTTGATATTATGGAATTTTCCAGAGAAATTTATAGTTCCTCCATTTGCAACCATCACTTAACATTCTGGTGCTGGGTATAGGAAACAATTCAATTCGTTGGCTACCTTACAATGAATAAAATTATGGGTACTATCCGAATCAATAAATACTATTACATTTTTCCACTTGATATGTCCTTCTATCTTGAGAGTTTGAGGAGTGGTAATTCCTGCCAATGCATTACATGATATGGTCAAACTTATTTCTTATTCTTCTAGGGTTTTTTTCCTGGTGTATATCCTCTTCTTTTGAGGTTTCTTGTTCATTTTCTTCCTCCTCTTCACAATCTATGTAAAATAATTTCTTCTTAGCACACTTATGACCTTTAGTGTATTTTCTATCACAACTATAGCATAGCCCTTTTTCTCATTTTTCTTGCAATTGTTGTGGTGTCAACCTTGTAGGTTTTGGAAGTCTAGGAGTAGGCTCAACAATTCCATCTTTATATATGTGAGTGGTAGGCTTCCTTGTCGCCATAATTTTACATTCAATTTTTCTTGCCAACTTGAATGCCTTCTCCAATGAATCAGGTTTCCAAACACGAACCTCATGTTGGATGTTATCCTTTAAAGTCCCTATGAAGACATCAATCATGTGTTCCTCTGGAATATTAGTTACCCTTATATTCAATTTTTGGAAGTCCTCAATGTTCTCCCCCACTGAACCCTTTTGTTTGAGATTTATCAATTGGCTAAAAAAGGTGTTGCTCTTTGTATCCTCGTAATGTGCTATCATTTACTCCGTAAAAATTGACCAAGTGACAATTTTTTTATGGGAGAAAAGCCATCGATACCATAAAAATGTATTTTGTTCTAGATATAAAGTTGCAATGCGTACCTTTTGCGTGTTTTGCACATTATTGAGATCAAATGTTGCTCCATCTGTATTATCCATGTTACGGGATGCTTGCCATCAAACTTCCTCATATCGATCTTTGGAATATGTTGGGTCTTCCATCCAACATTAGAGTTTATGAAATCATTATTAACA
This sequence comes from Pinus albicaulis, assembly GCA_034641835.2. Taxonomy (NCBI): domain Eukaryota; kingdom Viridiplantae; phylum Streptophyta; class Pinopsida; order Pinales; family Pinaceae; genus Pinus; species Pinus albicaulis. The sequence continues at coordinate 106,360,655 of CM076574.1, forward strand.
TTTTTTTTTTCTCATCATGAGTTTCCTCTGCTATATTTTTTCCATTAGGAAACATTTCTTGTATCAACTTTGTTAAAACTTCCATGTCTGCTTTTAGATCATTCTTCATGTTTTCGATCTTTGCTTCCATGTCATCCATCTCAACTTCCATCTTAGCTTCCATGCCATTCTTCAAACCATCCATGGATTTATTCAAACCATCCATATTAGCTTCTACGCCTTTCGTCAAAACTTCCATTTCAATTTTTGCTGCTCTTTGCGAGAGAAAAATTTGGTGCACTTACTCTTGTAATTTTAATATCTCATATTGCACTTCTTTGTATTCATGAGTCATAGTAGAGCATTCTGAAGGCCTAATGGGTGTTGAATTAATTTTAGGGGGAATTCTAGAACCCAATACTGATATCTATTATGCAATATTCCCTTGGAATGAATTCAAACTGATTTTTCAAACAAGGCTTATGCAATTCAGAAAAAAAATACAAACCTTTTTCTTACTTTTGAGGGGATCGATATTGAAATTGAATTATCTCTGTTATTTTAGATCTTCAATATCTAAAATTTGGTGCTTTAGTAGCCCTATGAGTCTTCTTAAAATGTCACGGGTTTGACCTCATTTGGATTCTTTAAGGAAAATATATGTCCAATCTCCCACAATGACCTAATTATGGACTAGTTCAGTAGAGAAAACTTGTAAGGTGTGCCACGTAACTCTATTTCCTCCTTCGGTTCTAAAATTGATATACAGAAAACTAAAGTCAGTGTAATTGCAAACACTTTTTACAGAATTCCAATCCGATGCTCAGAGAGAGAGTTATGACGATTTTACCACGATCACCTCTTTGAGATGAAATTCGGGAGCCTGAAACAACCCTAACTTCCACAGATAATATTGCCGAAAATATTGCGAACCAAGATCTGAAATTTGTACACGAATTTTCTCTGGATTTTTGCCTCAGTCTATAAAAATTTCAGCTTTTTAACCTTCGTATAAAAATAGTATAGCGAAAATTCCTCGATGACTGGTTTTGGTGAAATTCGGGAGCCTGAAAAAACCTTAATTTCCACAGATCATATCTTCGAAAATATTGCGAACAAAGATTTGAAATCTTTACAAGACGTTCCTTAGGATTTTTCCTTTGCTCTATAAAAATTTCAGCTTCTGAAATTTCTTAGAAAAAAGGTTATAGTGAAAATGTCACGATGACCTATTTGGAGCAGCGAAATCCTAGAATCCAAAGCTATGATGCCAAATGTTATGAAACCAACTCAAAAAATAAAATAAAAGAGAGATAAAAACCTTATAAATAAACCACTTCGAGGGGACAACCTCCTTTACATTACATGAATGAAAAATTCTTGGATGATACAAATGATAAAACCTCCTTCTATATATAGAAGTCCATGGGGTCATAATATAATTCTAGCCGACCTAACAATAATAATGTAAGGGCACAATAATAACAAAATTGGGGTTACTGGGGTTCAACAATAACAATAAGGGGGATACATTAACAACAATAAGGGACTACACTAGTAATATAGGGACCTAACATAGTTATCTTAACGATCTGTTAAAAAATACAACTTTATTCCTCTTGGACTCTACCTCGTGGGATGATGTAAGTGTCCACAATATCTGCCAACTCATTTTCCTTTCAAATTAGAATGCACCACTTTTCATGATTGAATATTTTTCATTTTAATGCTGAAAATTAAAAAGAGTGCTCATAATAATTTGTCTGTACTCACCACCTTTTCAATTAATTTCTCATGCGTGCGAGAAATTAAGTTCTACGACTACATTTAGTTTTATCAATTCATAATTTTTATTGGTACTAAATCATTGAAAAGTGATCATACCTTGTTTTTATCCTTTTTTAATAGTTGAATATCTCCAAAAGTCCCATGCCAACTGCTAAAATGGTGAAGCCAAAGAAAAAAAAACATACACAACAACTAACTGAGCCATTTAAGGAGACAATCGATGAAAATTTATCCAACTCCTTTCTATTTTTAGACACTGTATGCACAAAGGATTTAGGTGTTTTGTCTTGGAAATCCATATACGAGCTTCTTAAGGAAGAGATACCAGTAGAGGAATTTGAGAGTCTAACAATGGCCATTGCAAACCAAGGTGGTGATAAAACCTCTGAAGCAACGAACAAAGACACTGCCGAATCTCGCCTTCATAAAATAGATACTCATCCCAGATTCCTGCCGTATACAAATATGATTCACTGGGTGGTGGAGAATGTAGATATTTCATACAAGTAATTTGTCACTTCATATGGAACAATCATAAGTTCCTTCAAGCTGCAACATATACAGGGCATGTATCATTTTCTTGAGCTGCATTTGGTATATAATTCTCAATTCATTGATATCTTCATGAAATAACAAAATAATGGAAAGGATAAAGAGCTCAAAAAACAAAAGGAAGAGTCATATGACCTTTATTCTATTCAATCCTTAGCTCCCTCTTTTTTTATGTCACAACAATGTTATGCTACCAAAGCATCTCATTGTTCCCTAAGGATTGGGTTCCTCTCATCCACATGGCTGCCGATGATTTTATCTTCAATTGGGCTATATTCTGTCTAATAATTTAGCCAAGCACATTATGCATTTCCATTCTAAGCAAACAACCACTCATAATCCTCAATTTTACATGTCCACTTATGTAATGGATGGCATCTGTTTGTCCTTATAGTTTCTAGCTATGGGTTGGAAATGGACACTTGCTAACCCTCTTCCCATCGAAATTTAACATAGCATTGTTAGAGGAAAATTATTTTAACCATTTTTATCACATTTTTCACCTCGTGATGATTCCCATTACCAAGCCATTTTCAGTTCTAAATTGCTTAGAATATCTAAAATTTCCATGGATTTTCTGTCAAGAATTGGGGATTGGTTTTTGGTTGAACTATTTACCTATATTAGGGTTTTGGGATGCAATGGTAAACCACATGTTCTGCCTCTATATGTTCCAAATAAGATTTTGTATGGATAAGTTTCCCATCGAACATTCAGAAAAAGAATTACCCTTGAATTGAAGAAAGCTTCCAAGAAGCTCTGGCTGCAATTCCATTTGCAAATTGGTTTTTTCACTTTTCAAAATTACATATATGCTAAAAGGGAACTCCAAGCTATATATGTGTTGAATCTAGCTACTATTCCTACAAATCCATATGATCTTTCCAAGGTGGTTTAGAATTTACCTACTGATGCAAATATTAAAATATATGTTCATGAAGTTAATTGTTATGATGAATTTTTTTTGAAGCTCCTACTTACTTATCTATCTATAATAAATTTAAGCAGTTAGTTCCATACAACTATCAAAATTTTATAGTTTTTAGGGATACTAGAAGGTCCACCTTACCTTTACACTTTCTTAAACTTTCGAAAGGTGATGTATATAAGAAAAATCTACCAATTCTTCTTCATAATAGGCCATTGCACATATTTCCACTCCTGTCCAAGTTTCTTTAGTGGATTCCTGAGAGAAGACTACTTCAAAGAATCCATTAGTTAATGATATTGTTAAAGGATGGTAAAAATTTGTGGATATTACTTCAATGCTGAATCAATTAGAGAAAGAAGTAGCAATTTATGAAACAAATTCCTCTGATATTGTTGGACTTTTAGTCAATTATTGTATCTCTTAATTCCTGAAATACCACTCTTACACAACAATATTTCATTGCTAAAACACCTATTAGCTATTTATCTAGTGTGGAGACAATTCCAACATTTCCAATCACTGAAATTCAGTTGAATATTGAGGAGTTTTCACCAATAGAAGTATTCTACAACCCTCAACACAAAGAAATTTTGAAGAAGAGTAGGAAGAATTTAAAGAAAATTTGTTAATACACGGGCCTTGATAATAGGCATTGCTTCACAACCATCCTCATTGGAAGTAGTGTGGAAAGGAACTTAAATGGATCCTGATGAAGAGCTTGAGGAATTAGCGCAACATTTAGGAGCTTATGCTTCTGGCAATGTAGATATAACAAATCAAGTTAAATAATTTATTAAGGAAAAAGATGAAAGAATTCAATAACTAGAATGTACATATTCTCAATTTCAAGCATAATTGTAGGCATAGGTTACCATGGTTAGAGATCAATATGAGTCTGATACTAAGCATAGATATGATAAAATAAACAAGTTACAATATAAATTTAAGAAAACTGAAGCAAGTTCTTTAGATCTTGTCAAATTCAAGCCTGGAGCTAATGAATTAAATCAACAACTTCTATACCAAAAACAACTCCTATGCAACAAATTAAACATGATACAAGCCCAAGAAAAGTTGGTTAACTCCTTTGTTTATGAACTTATTGCTATTGAAAGCCAATATGATGAAGGTGAACATAAATTAAATGATATTTTGCAATGGAAAGAAGATCCTATGAGATTCAATCCTAACTTTCCTAGAATTAATGAGTTGCAAAAGTGAATAACTATTAAAAATTGGAAGGATAATATATGCTTTGTTAAAATATTAGTGAATGACACTAAAAGGATTTATAACTCAGTTGTCTATTCTGAAACCCAATCATTTAAGGAAGAAAATATGTTATCTGGGGATTAAGAGGAGGTTCTCCTAGAGGTAGATTTATTAAAAGAGAATTGGCAAAGGAATAGGACAAAGTCCGGTAAAAGGATTGAGAAATTTTCAAAGGTTGATTTCAAATTGAAATAGGAGTTTCTAATGAAGCCACATGGTTACTTTTAAGTAACCAAGGTAATTATAAAAAATTTCACTCAACTACTACCATATTTGCAAGCTCAAGTATTCATTTCAAATGAACATAAGGCCTCACTCTCCTCCTGAACTGGCACCTCTTCTGGAAGTTCGTCAATGTTGGAAAATGCCTACTAGCTCCTCATCTACAATTGTTCCTCGAAATTGAATATTTCATTTTAAATTGTAACTAATAACTATTTTCACTTAGTTTGTTTTACTTTAGTTGAGATAATATTGAATTTGTAACTGTTCTCTCATTGCTTTGAAAAACTATTTAAAGGACTCTCGAACTCATGCTAAAGGGTTTTGAATTTTGGAAGAAAAAGTTTGTTACACTTTTGTACTCTTCCATTTATTTAATTTAAGCTCTGAACCACTTGTTGATTCCACATCTATAAAGAGTAAAGAAAAATTGGTACTTTTATTAGTTTTTTTTTCTTTTGATTTATAATTGGAATATCATCTTATGATTTAGTGCTTATACTTAGGGTTAATTTATTGAGGTATTGTCATTCATGATATATTTCTATATGTTTATTATAAGTGTAAGAGATACATAATTATATGTGATTTTTTTTTATCAAATTAGTTAATTTAACTATTGAATTGAATTGATTTAATTTCAGAATTGTTTTGATTAACGATATAACTTGTGAATCTATATTTTCAATTATATGCTATCTTTCTTTTTCACATATAAATACTAGCACTCGAGTTACTAGTATATATTATAGTTTAGTTTATATTTTCATTTACTATTTACATTAAACATTATCAATCCATTCCCATTCCTTATTTATACCTTTCACATCTTCCAAGATTCCATCTGCTCGGGAAATATTTGTACGGGTAAGTAGACCCAATTTAAAACCAGTTAGAACTACCATCCCAAACACAAAATAGTCTAATTTGGGGCTCTGACTAGGTGGTCCCCTAAATGTTGATAAGGAAAAATTTGTCCATCAACATTTATGGTGCTAGAAGGAGGGATATTAGACTGTGAATGGAAAAAATATATTCTCAGAAAAATGCAAGTCATTCAAAGAGTTCATCTCCGCCATTGACCTCTCCTCCAAATTTTAGATCTCCTTCTTGATCATGTACCCCATGATATGGAGTTTTTGAGCCTTCTTAAACACTTCCTAGTACTATTGGAAGATCTTTCAGTGAACCTTCAACCAATACACCTTTTCCTTAAGATCCACCTGTTTCCCTTGAAATCCAAACCATTATCTAAAAAATCGAAAGATTGTCAATTTCAGGAGAATAAAATCAAGTATCTAAAGAATCTAAAGGAAGTGTTACCTCATCAATGGAAATTTATGATATTTTGACTTGCACTCAAAGTTAGAATCTAGGAATTAAACCCATTGAGTTTCCTCTAGACACTCACAGAAAAAAAGAAACTTGTCACAAATTTTGATTCAAAAACTAGTGTAACTATCTCTCCTAATTCACCTCCACCTACACCTACCATCACTTCAATCACTACTTATTCACCACAGACTCTTCTTCTTCCAACCTCATCTACATTTCATTCTTCTACTAAACCCATAATCATCCCTATTGTTACCATTTCAACAGGTCCATCATCACCCACTATACCATCATCATCCACTGCTACTCCTTCTACTACTGTAACTAGTGCAACCTCTACCTTAATATAATGGCACATAGACCACATGAAACCACAATATCTCTTAATCTCTAGGCTCCATTACATCCTCTTCCTAATCATCTTGAAATATGGTTACCAAAAATCAATACTGATAATGGTCTTCCTTCTAAACGAAATATTCATAATTTCATGTTGGATATTAATCTAAATGGTATTTCTAAAGAAGATGTAGTTTGCATATTATTTGCATATACTTTTGAAGGTAAAGCTACATCTTTGTACTTCTCTCTTATTGAAAATTCCATTGCCAATTGGGATACTTTCGAAGAGATATTTCTAAATTTTTTGGTGATGATAAGACTCCAACATCCTTAATAATTGAATTATCTAATATAAAGATGTGTCTTGATGAGAGAGTCAAATTTTTTATTTCAAGATTCAATAAAACTTTGAATAAATTCCCATATGCATCAAAACCAGGAGAAGATGTAAAATTTGATTGGTATATTGGTGCTCTTCCATCCTCAATGGCTAATTTTGTAGACAGAGCTGGAAATAAAACTCTTGCAGATAATATGAAAGAAGCATTAAGTGTGGAGAAGAGAATTCTCGCTCTTGCCAAGAAAGCTCCTATCAAAGAAAAAAAGCTTCCTAAGAAAGTTACATTTAAAGACGATGATAAGAAGAAAAAGAGCAACAAATATGCATTTGATATATAAGTACTACATAATATGATCAAGATTATGTCAAATGAAGTAGTAGATCTTAAGGAATAAGTTGCAGAGGAATAATCTTCTAGAAAGCCTTTCAGAACTTTTAAAAGGATACATCAAACTCCCTCTCCAACTCAAATTTCTATTGTGAAGGATGAAAACGATGCAGAAGAGGAGGATGAAGTAGAAGAAACTGAAGAAGAGGTAGAAGAATAAGAAGAAGTAATGAATGAAAATGCTTCATGATATTTTATCGGTTCTATTTCTGAAAATGAATAAGAAGAATCCCTTCTTGTTACTACTAGAATCAAAAGGTCCACTAGTATGTCTAATGCCAATCAAAGTCCATTTGCAAATGTTGCTTCATCAAAAAATGGTTCCCTTATAGGTTCCTTTTCTCCTACTAAGAAGAATCCCACACCAAATCTTAGTTCCACACCTCTTGTCATTAAAAGTGCCACTCTAGATACGTTTTCTCCTAAAATGCATGTAATTTTTGATAACATAGAATATAATATCATAGAATATATGAATAATAAAAAAGCTAATATTTCACTTTATGAAGTTAGTAAAGTTAAAAAACAACTGAAAATTATGTTAAATGCTCTGAATGCTACTCCAAAATATCCTCTACCAACTACTACTGTAACTACCAAGTCTACAAATATCAAAACTAAGTCAAATCTTGTTGAAAATGCAGCAAGAAAGTCTCAATTTTGATTTGCGTTAATCAAATTGAGGAAATTAGAAATTCCACATTAGCAGAAAACTTGGAGGAGTTAACTGAGGTGACATGGATATTGTCACTAAGTTAAGAACACATAATTCAGTTAATGAGTTCAAGTTCAATTTTCTTGTGTTGATTCCTAAAAAATAGGAGTTTAGCTTAGTTAATTCGAGTTATGGGCATGAATTTCAGTTGTATGAAGCGATTCCTAAATTTTAGGAGACTAGGTTGAGTTTATTTCAGTTGTAATAAGTTAAACTAGTTCTAACTATTAAAAGAACTAGTTGGTGGTTAGTTAAGTAGTGGGACATCAGTCTAACTCAAAGATCATCTATTTAACTGATCAATCAACTAATAATTAGCTCATGAATGAAAATAATTCGAGTTTCTTAGTTTTGGTGGTGTTTCAAGGGTAATGTACAATTAATTATATACTAGATTGAGTGTATAGATATTGTATTGGTCAGGTGATCAACCTAGAGGAATTTCACAAACAAATAGGGGGAAATTCCTAAAGAATATAAGCCTATTTAATCAAGTACTACATAAGGAAATAGGAACTTGGAGGGCTTGAAAATTGGCTAAGTGTTGGCAAGTGTTGGCTAGAGTCAGTCAGTCAAGCAGAGGGACAAAATATACACTTGAAGGTTGTGCTTAGGCTTGAGAAACATATGTATTTCATCTCTATTCTTTTATTAATGCAATACAAATAGTAAGGGGTTTTGAGTAGTTTCTTTCCCCTAGATAAATATCTATGCATGTGTGATGTTTCTTCTTGCATGTTGATGGTATGTGTTCTTGATTGTGAATTAAATTTTGCAGATTAGTAGAGTGGCTTTGAGTCTTATGATTTGGTAAATTTCATGAGAAGTTCAAATATACACACTAATTTCTACATGGTATCAGAGAAGGATTCACATTATAACCAATAATTTAAGTCCTCATGTATAGTGATCATTGAAAAAATAAGGAGATGTTAGGAGGAAAATTTGATGGAGCCCTAGTTTAGGGCAGATCCAGAAGACCCTATGTGAAAATTTCTTAATGGAGCAAGAAGGATGCTAGTGGGAATATCAGTGAACCAATGTTTAGTGACACAAAAAGGAGTTGTGATCATTTATATTGGAATATTGAGGGGCAAATATATTTTTCTATGGAGATTGAGAGTGAGAGGGATTATAGTTTTAGAGGGAGAAGCCCTATGGAAGCTGGTACTTTAGGATATGAGGAGACTAGACTCATTATTGTAGTAGTTTCAGAAGAAATGTGGAAGCAACATCAGGGAAGTAGCAACAACGATATAAGTAGATCATATTTCACCATGCATGAAACCATACCTCTGGAGTGAGGTCGGGCAATGTAGATCCTTAGTCCAAGAGTTGCAGAAATTTTGGCAGGGTCCATTAAGGCATTATCCTAATGAATTATCACCTTGCTACAGGGGCCCACAATATTTAGTAGCAGGAGGATCAATGTTAGTAAGATACTGAGCAGTGCAGAGTAGTGTTGACAACAGAGCAGGAGACAGAGTAGTAGAGTTAATAACAACCAAAGTTTCCCTGCAGACACTTGTAGACACAATTGATTCAATGTTGTTTTTGGATGCTTCTTAGTTGAAAGTGTTGTAGTAGCAATAAAAAAAATGAGAGGTGTTGCATGCAATACATTCCAGAGGTGCATGATAGGGGTTGTTGAGAATACCTTTCTTGCTAAGAGGGAGTGTTGAAAATGCAAAAAGAAAGTTTCAATTTTGATTTTGCCTTAATCAAATTGAGGAAATTCAAAATTCCACATCAAGAAAAAAGCTTGGAGTTAGCTGAGATGACATGGCTCTTGTCACTCAGTTAAGAACTCATAATTCGATTTAATGAGTTCAAGTTCAGTTTTCTTGTATTGATTCCTAAATATAGTAGTCTAGCTCAGTTAATTCGTGTTAAGGGCATGAAGTTCAGTTGTATGTAGTGATTCCTAAATTTTAGGAGCCTAGGTTGAGTTAATTTCAATTGTAATAAGTTAAACTAGTTTTAATTTTTAATAGAACTAGTTGGTGGCTAGTTAAGTAGTGGTACATCAATCTAACTCAGAGATCAACTAGTTAACTAATCAATAATATAATAATTAACTCATGCATGTAAAGAATTCGAGTTGCCCAATTTTGGTGGAATTTGCAAGGTAATGTACAATTTCTTATATAATAGATTGAGTGTATAGCTATTGTATTGGTCAAGTGATAAACCCAAAGGAATTGTGAAAGAAAATAAGGGGTAATTCCTAAAGAATAGTAACCTATTTCCTCAAGAATTGCAAAAGGAAATAAGAGCTTGGAGCGCTTGAAAAACTGCTAAGTGTTGGTTAGAGTCAGTAAGTCAAACAAAGGGATAGACTATACACTTTCATGTTGTGGTCAGGCTTGAGATACAATATATGCATTTAATCTCTATTATTTGATTAATGTAATTAAGATAGTAAGGGGTTTTGAGTAGTTTCTTTCCCCTAGATAAATCTTTGTGCATGTGTGATGTTTCTTCTTTCATGTCGATGGCATGTTTTCTCGATCATGAATTAACTTCTGCAGATTGGTAGAGTAGCTTCGAGTCTTGCAATTTAGTAAATTTCACGAGAAGTTTTGAATCTACACATTAATTTATACAAAGGTTTCTTCATCTTTTGAAAAAATGAAACAAGTTGATGCAATCATTATAGGTGATATATATAACTCTCGCATTCCACCTTTTCTATTGAATTTTGAATTTTTTAATAAGATTGTGCATAATTGTTTAGTTGATTATGGTGCCTCATTCAACATTATGCCATATTTTGTTTGCTTAAAATTGAATGTTAGGCCACAAGAACCAGTCACTCAAATTGTACAATTTGATAGACCAAAAGTTAGGGTTTTAGGTGAAATTAAATAATTTTTAATTAGTTTAGCTTCCCAACCTAAGGTATTTCATATGATTGATGTTATAATAGTTGATATTCCCAAGTCTTATGGTCTTATTTTGAGTGAAGATTGGTTAGAAAAGTTGAAGGGTTATTTTGCAACAGAATAGTCACATCTCTGGCTACCATACAATGGAAAGCCCAATTAGATCAAAGTTGATAAGGAAAAGCACATGAAATATACCGTTACTGAATTGGACTAAAAGAATGAACCAATGACCTTTAATAATAATATTTTCGAAAATTAATTTGCAAAATCTTATTTTGGTAATTTTATTGTTGAATTATATCCCTACCCATCTGCCCATACTTTTTCATAAATTGAGAAATTTTCACATACTGATACTTATTTTTGTGTAAATATTGTAGATTATTATGTAGATAAACGTATAAATAATCTTGTTTGGACTTTGTATTTTGATGGTTCGAAGTCAAATGACGACACAAGTGCAGGGTGCATTTTGATTAACCCTAAAGGGGGGAATATTATGCTCACCTGCAAGCTAGAATTCAAGTGCACAAATAACGTGGCTGAGTACGAAGAACTTGTGGAGGGACTAAGAAAAGAAATAAGCCTAGAAGTCAAATAATTAAAGGTTTTTTGTGACTCAGAGATTATTATTAAATAGGTAAGAAACATTATTCAATGTGTTTCTAGTAGCTTAAAGCATTATCAATTACCTATCCAAGAATTAACCTCTCATTTTCTAGTGATCAATATTAGTCCCATCCCAAGGTTGCAAAATGTAGGTGAAAACCTGTTAGCAAATGTTACTTCTAATCTCATACCAAATGAATACCTCAACCGATATTGCTTCTTAAATGATTTAATGTTACTACCATTCATTCTAATAACATATCTAACTGGAGAGTTTTTAACGATGAAAATGATATCATAAATTTCCTCACTTGAGAGGGAACTTATGATGACAAGCTGATCGATGAAGAATATCATAATAGATAATTGAATAAATCATCCAATGAATGAAAAATTCAAAATTCAATCCCTAAAATTGTATTTATGTTGGAATATTTTTATGATATTAAAGATATATTTAAGAGACCTACTAATTGCAAAACTTTTAGTTCTTCCTTAAGATTTGAAGTCATCAATCTTGAGTCAGAGGAAAACCCTCCAAATGTTAATCTAGGTCTTGGACTTTCACCAGATGAAAGAATAGGTTTTATTTGTTTGCTCAGAAGATACAAGGATGTATTTTCTTGGAATTATGATGATCTCAAGACCTATGATACCTCAATCATCCAACATACCATACCAATGTTACCTGGATAAAATCATGTTCAGTAGAAACTGAGGAAAATCCATCCAAATATTTAGCCTCAAATTAAAGCTGAATTAAAAAAATTGTTGAGAGCCAAGATTTATTTTCCTGTTAGGAATTCAAAGTGGGCATCTAATATAGTTCCAATTTGGAAAAGGAATGGAGATATTAGAATCTGTATAGATTTCAGAAACCTTAATAACACTTATAAGAAGGATAATTTCCCATTTCCTCCCATGGAACAAACCTTGCAATCTGTAACTCGATCAAAATTGATATATTTTCTTGATGGATTTTTAGGATACAATCAAATCCTTGTTTATCCCAATGATGGGTTTAAAACCACTATTAGAAATAAACGGGGAACATACGCTTACCAAAAATACCATTTGGTCTTATTAACGCTGGGGAAACATTTTTGAGAGTGATGGGTATTGCTTTCAGGGGACTAATTAATAAAATTGTTGTTGTTTACCTTGACGATATTACTATATTCTATAAACATTGAAAATATCATATCCATGTTTCGAAACAAATATTTGAACATTGTAGAAATATATTTGAATCCTAAGAAGTCATTTTTCGGTTTATCAGAAGAGAAGCTTTTAGGATTTTTTATTTCAAGAGATGGGATAATAATAGACCCTGATAGAGTTAAAACCATATCATAAGTTGCACTTCCCCACAATAAGAAATAAATGCAGCCATTCTTAGGAAAAAATAATTTTGCTAGGCATTTCATCCCTGATTTTGCACAAATAGTATTTCCTCTACAAAATATGATTAAAGAGAATGCAACTTTTAAATGGAGCGTGATAGAAAATCAAGCCTTTAATTATATCAAACAAGTCATTGTACAAGCTCTGTCCTTGTTTTCACCAAATTATGATAAACAATTTATTTTATATACTTTTGCATATGATCAATCTTATGAAGCTCTTCTGACACATAAGAATGATCAAGATGCAGAGGTACTAATAACATTCAACAATTCATGATTACAAGAAGCAAATCTAAAATACTCATATGTTGAAAAGTAGGCATATGTAGTATTCAAATCAATTAAGCATTTTAGACCCTTTCTCATTAAATCACACACTAATGTACAATTACCTTATTATGTTGTTAGAAATCTATTAGTTAAAAAAGAGCATAATGAAATATGATTTCAAAATTAAGCCTTCTAAAATTGTTTGAGGCCAAGGAATATGTAAGTTGGTCACACAAAATATAGACTCAAAATTGGAAAATAGTTTAGAAGATTAGGAAATTACAAAAGAGTTGCATTAGGTATGCATTATTCTTGATTCTTCTAATTCTCAATATGCATATCTAATCTATTTTCTGACTCATGGTGCTTCCCCTCCACATTTGGAATCTAGGAAGAAACATGCCTTGATATTAAAAGAAAATCAATACCAACTTATCAAAGGGGTTTTATTTAGAAAAAAATATAATTCCATGTTTTTTAGGTGTTTGGAAAACTCTGAAGATGACAAGGTTTTGTAGGAATAACATGATGGTCCAACTAGTGGGAAATTTGGAGGAGACACAACAATTCATAAGATTCTCCATGCAGGATATTGCTGGCCCACACTTTTCAAGGATGCTCATGCATATGTTTGAAGATGTAGGATATGTCATACTTCTGCTGGAAAAGATAAGAAAGTTGCATTACCTTTGCAATCATTTATCATTGATCAACCTTTTGAGGAATGGGGCCTCAACATAATTGCTGAGATTGTTCCTAATTATTCCAAACAACATAGGTTTATTCTCACTACAACTAATTTCTTTATAAAATGGGTGGAAACCTTTCCTCTTAACAAATTTACTACTAAACAAGTCATTTATTTTATTGACCAGTTTATAATCACAAGGTTTGGTCTCCCGAGCACATTAATTTGTGACAATGATAGTTATTTATTTGCTAATGCACTTACTAAATTTTCTGTCTAGAAGGGTTTTAAACTAAAATATTCATCTAACTATTGTCCTTAGGGTAATGGTTTAGCTGAATCGACCAATAAACATATTTTAAGGATAATTAATAGAACCATAGATGAAAACTAGACAAGTTGGCATACAACTCTTTTCTATGCATTATGGGTTGACATAATTACATATAAAGCATAAATAGGAACTTCTCCTTACTTTTTAGTATATGGGAAGAAGGCCATCTTACGTCCAAATATTGCTTCACCCTCATTAGGCTTAGTTCAATCCATACATGAAGAACCATGCTCTAGCTTACAACAACGCCTAAGACAAATATTTAAGTTAGAATAAACAAGAGAAAAGGCCAAACACACTTCTATAAGTCACCAAAAAGTCATCAAACAATGATTTGATAAGAGTTCAGTAGATGATAAATATTTTAATTTTGGTGACTTGGTTTTAAAATGGGACAAGACACATGAAGATGAAGGAAAACATACCAAATTCCAAAAACTCTAGGCTTGGTCAATTTCAACTTTCCAAGAAAATTGGTCCTTCCAAATTTGTTTTGCAAACCCTTGAGGGGGTTGAAGAAAATCTTCCTGTGAATGGACATGTTTTGAATTTTTTTTCATGAAAATACATTCTTTCTGTAAATATGTAAATAATCATTTATAAATACACTTTCTAGTTGTTTCTTTGTTCACTGTAACGATTTGCAAGATACCACAATTTTTATATCTTGTTTATACATATTTTACAATAGAAAATTACCAATTAGGAGATTGTAGACAAGTTTGAAGCTTATACTTTACCTATCACGATGAATAAATTTTATGATTAATTTATTTGATGTAAGAAGGTATTCTTTAAAAATTAATTTGAAGTCTTCCCTTCTCTAGAAGTATAATTTAATATGTATATAGAATGGCAAATTAATATATGAGTGACTAACTGAATACCATGATATTAATTTCACTTGAATAAATTTCCTATCAACCAAATTCTTATATGCCATTGCAAAATATGAAACCTCAAATAATATAATCAAAAGGCACTTATAAAAATACATATGATAAGTTTTGGGAAGTGTATGTAATCCCATCGGGGTACTGAAAAGGTTTGCTGGAAGTGGGTAAATACATGCATGATACTAAGGTAACTTTGTCGAGGTATTGAATAGGCCTGCTGGAAGCGAAGTGATTCCAGGTACAAAAAGTTGAAATTATAAGAACACGCATAAAACAATACTAAGTTATGATTATAGTCAAATCAAAATCCTAGACTCTTATTCAAATAAATAGATCACAACATCCCTTCCATTCTGGAAAAGGGTAAGTTGAAAAGGTATTGAGTACAAGATTTTCTTTCTTATTATTTTAATGATCATAAAATTTTCATCATGGATTTCTATTAAGTTATAAGTTTTTCTCCTCATATAATATTATATTTTTCTCTCTTCATTAATATATAAATATAGATAACTGGTTTTTCCAATATGTCGCTAATTGTTGTGGTAAACAATAACCCCCATTTTATATTAGTATCATAACAAAAAAATAAGGGCCCTTTAAATTTTTAGATTTAAATTTTCCTTAGTATTTATTTGAAAAAATCGAAATAAACCTCTTAATTTTAATTTTTTTATTAATATATTGAGCCTAGGGCTTAATTTTATGTATTATTTATTAGATTGTGGAATAAGGCCATAGGCTACAACCACCGCAACTGAGCGCAATTCATATAAATTAAAGTGTTGGGGTGTATTAAAATACTTATGTTAAAATCCTCGTGCGCTTTGTTTCTACACTTGACATGTTTTTTGGTCCTCCTTCCCTGGAGAATCAATAAACCCCATATTCTCTTCCTCTTAGGGATCATCTTATGGTACACCTCAACATTAATAAAATATATTGTGTGGGTCCTTTTTGCCATACCACGTGGCATGAAACTTTATCGTTCAACCTTTGCACCTCTTTTCCACTTCCTCCCGATCCTCTTTCCCCGAAGGTTACCAATGTTAATTTGTTTGGAGGAGTTGAGACAACTCAACACTGAGAAAACTCATACTTATCACTCTTGCCTGTACGTCCCTCATATTCTTACATTCCCATTAGAATATAAGGCCTCGAGTCCTCCACTTTCCATGTACTCCCGCTCCACGTCACCCCACTCCTTTGCAAAGAACTTAACCTTTATTCTTTCTGGGATTCCCCTTCCGAGAAAAATCAACTCGTCACTTTCACTTGTAGGCCCTACTTATGTCCCCACTCTCACTCAATAATTGGTTATTCACTAATTTTTCCAGCATGCAAGAAATTTAAGTTCTATGGATACCTTTAGTTATATTAATTCAGGATTTTTATTGGTATTAAATCATTGAAAAGAAATCAAACCTTTTTTTCTCCTTTGTTAACAATCAAATACCTCTAGAAGTCCTATGCCAACTATTGAAATGGTGAATCCAAAGAAGAAAACACCTGCACAAAAACCAACTGGGCCATTCAAGGAGACGATCATTGACAAGTTACCAGACTCCTACCTCGTTTTAGACATTATATGCACAAAGGATTCATGTGTTTTGTATTGGAAATCCATATATGATTTTCTTGAGGAAGAGCTAGCAACAAAGGACTTTGAGAGACCAACAACGACCATTGCAGACTAAGGTGGCAATAAAACCTTTGAAGCAATGAACAAAGATGTTGCCAAATATCGCCTTCAAAAAATCCCCGCTCATCCCAGATTCCTGCCATATATATATATATATATATATATATATATATATATTGCAGACTAAGGTGGCAATAAAACCTTTGAAGCAATGAACAAAGATGTTGCCAAATCCCGCCTTCAAAAAATCGCCGCTCATCCCAGATTCCTGTCATATATATACGATTTTCTAGGTGGTGGAGAATGTAGATATTCCAGACAAAAAATTGTTCACTTCATGGAAAACAATTATAGTTTCCTTAAAGCTGCAACATATATAGGGTATGTATCATTTTCCTGAGCTGCAATTGGTTTATAATTATCAATTCATTGATAGTTTCATGAAATAAAAGATTAATGGAAAGGATTAAGAGCTCCTTAGTTTATTAAGGATTTGATAAAGGACCCAAACAAACAAAAGGAAGATCCATCCAACCTTTATTCTATTAAATAATTAGCTCCCCCTTTTTGTTATGTCACAAACATGTTATGTAGGTTTTTTCCTATCGAAACGAATCACAGTTCCCGAAGAACTAGGCCCCTCTCATCCATAGGTACACTGGCAAGTTTATTTTCAATTGGGCCTGGATTCTATCTGATAATTTATCCAAGAACACTCTGGATTTCCATTCTAAAAATACAATCATTCATAATCCTCTTTTTTACATGTCCGCTTATGTATTGAGCAGAATTTGTTTTTCCTTGGACTTTCTACCTATGGGTTGGAAATGGAAACTTGTTGACCTTCTTCCCATCCACATTTACCGTAGAATATTGTGGGAGGAAAATTATTTTAACTATTTTTATCACATTTTTCACCTTATGGTGATTCCATTTACCAAGCCATTTTAAGTTATAAACTTCCTAGAATTTCTACAACTCCCGTGGATTGTCTGTCAAGAATTGGGGATTGGTTCATGGAAGAAATTTTTACCTATATTAGGGTTTGGGGATGCAATTTTAAACCCCATTGTAATGTTCCAGATCTGAAACTGCTCACGAATCCGGCAAATGAAAATCCTTTTTCAAGAAAACATTAACAATCAACAACTGGATCTATTCCAGAGATTGACTGCAGGGTCATTTACTGGATATGTCACCTCTGAAAAGAGGGTGAGATAAAAAGGCTATTTGGCCCACTAGCAGAATCTGTCTATAGAACTATGTCGAGAGCTAATATTCCCAAGAGGGATTGCTCAGCAAGCCAAGCCTGAAAAACACATTTTTCAGAGATGGGTGCTTCAGAAACTAATATAAACTCTTGGATCCCTTATATCTGATAATATAAAACCCAATTCCAAGAGTATATCAGAAGAAAATCATACTAGGTGGGTTAAACAGTTCTCCCACACTTAGCTTGCCTTGAAAACTGTCCAACTAAGGGACTGCAGCAACATATAAACTGTATAACGGTCTTAAACTGATGAATAAGATTTAAAAAAAAGTGAAATAGAGAGGAATACACATATATAACTTAAATACATAGCTTATACAACGTTTTATGAACCAAGGGGTGGGGAAAAGTGAATATTTAGGCCCTAAAATGAGTATAATTAAATATATGTGTAAAAATAAGGTGGGAAAGTGGTTGGATATGATAGATAGGGTTATTAGGGACTCCCATGTCGAATTTCAGCAAAAAAAAATAATATTTTCTATGTTAAAAAATTCTTCCTTCCTGACTAGTCAAGAAAAACACCCAATCCCCATGACTTTGAATATGCAGAATTTACTAAAACTCAGGAAGCGTGATTTTATGAAGGTGATACATGAAAAATGATATATACATCAGTAAATAATACCCATAAGGTTACTCATGCAATAGAAGAGAAAGAATGAAGACTTTAATGAAGAAAAACCCTCCTTAAGAGGTGCTGCAACAATTGTATTTCACTGTAAAACCCTAACAACGTTATTTTCTAAAGCACACAGAAGATGTAGGTTAAAAATAAGATCTAGAACATATCAGTGTACCAAATTTTAGATCTATATGAGATCCATACACTAGATTGTCCCTATTTTACATACCCCTTGGGGTTTTCAGCAGAAAATGGAATACATGGAGTAGATCTGACTTCTTATAAAGAAGATCTGTAGATTTAATGCAAAATGTTTGAAGATGAAATTCTTATGAATAGATCAGATCTGGAAGTTACATGGATTGGTTGGCCAATCCATGGATCACCACAGTGAGGGAACTTCCCAACACCGGAGATCTCTCTCCCAAGAGATTGCTGAAACACCCTGCAACCCCTCCTTTGAAAATAACACAGTCTAGGAGGATGGACTGTGATGCAGGCTCAGAAATATGTAATTTCCTAATGCCAAGATCTGAAATGAAGTTCCAATCATCCAATATAGTCCTTCCAATGGATTAGAACCCTCCTCCACTGGAAAGAAGTACTGAAATGCCTTAGATCTGAAAAGATCTAAGCTCCACTTGCTGTAGCTTTCAAAAGAAAGCAAACCCTCAATGGATCTGCGCTGCTATTGGAAGTAGAAGCTTGGACAAAATGCCAGATAGTGGACAAAGCTGAACATCCTCCTCCAGGGAGCTACTCCATGGAAGGAGAGAGGATTCCTAAACAGGAAATCCTCTTCCCTTTGGATAACTAGCCAAGAGAACTCGAGTTGCTCAAGAAAATTCTAAAATCATCAACAACCTTTGCTTTGAGCCTTCTCCTTGCTTTTATAAGATGAGGATGGGCACAAACCTAAACCACTTTCAAAACTTAAGCCCCTTTCACATGTGCAACCTCCATCTAGATCTGCGCTAGCCAAAAGGAGGTACATTGCTCTTAGACAACGCTGTTGATAAGGTCTTGTTGACCCCATAAATTGTCACAAACCCCTTTCACACATAAGGGTTTCATTAAAGCTGCCCTGATTTAGCCTTGTTCATATTGGGCATTTATTTATTCCATGGAGTTTTTGCATTTTATTGATCCCCCTTACCATTTTATTCCTTATACAAGGTAAACAATACAAAAATGAATATTCCTATTAAATTAGGAATATTACAATCCTCCCCCTTAAAAATGTTGCTTGTCGTCAAGCAACTGCAAGGTAGGACAAAATGTTTCCTCCTCCTTCTCCTTGTGGCCTCATCAATGGATCCCACCATGGCTGAAAATGGTATGCAATAAATCTGTTCTCCCATGATTTCCTCCAAGTGTAAAAGAGCAAGTGTACATTGTGAGAAAATGGAGGGTACAAGTGGTGATCTCCCTGCTGCTCAATGGCCTCCTCAAGGTAGGAGTGATGATGAAAATGGGGAATTTTTATTCCCATTGAGTGACTTCCACACCCATGCTATCATCCAAATGGAGTGAGCTATGCTAAGTAGCTCATATAATTGGTCAACCCCCGGTTTGTGCAATGTAGTGGGGCTGCATGGAGAGATTGTTTTCCCCTTTTTCATTTGTTTCCCTCTCCAATCATGACAAGGATGGAGCTGTTTGTGTCCTTGGGCTGAGATGATATGACCTCCAAGAATGGCCCAAGCTACTCCATCATATGTTTCAGCCATGAATTGCCTCTTCAATTTCTTCATGTGGTTTTCCCCACAAGAAGAGGAAAGTAGCAATGTAGCAATCATGGTTTGCCCATGGTGTCTCCTGCAATATAAAACATGTACAATGGGGAGACTCATGCTCCCAATGGGCTGTCCCAATATATACAACACTCTCAAATTAGTGCTTCCTGTGAATGTACAAACATCAGCAATACAAGGTGGCAATATGCCATGAAAACAAGATGCCAATTGACAACTAGAGAGTGGGTCACTTCTCTTCTCATGGGACCAACGCATTGTACCTTATTCTTGCTTCAAAACAGAAATTAACAAGTGATTTTCCAGCCACTTGTTTGCTGCCACAATCATATCATAAGATGGAAACATGAATATACAATTTGGTGCCAAAGATGCACCCCAAAAATCATGTGGCCTCTTCCACAAACCACCATAATATTGGCCAATTTCGCTACTACAAATTGCTGCAAGCACATCCTCATATGATATGAAAGAAGGGACAAGTCCTCTTGATACATCATGCTACTCAAACAAGGAGAAGAAGTACAATACAAAATATGAAATTATACCTTTCCCTCATGCACTTGAGCTCTTGAACTGAAATGGCTCAACTGGAAATTCTCCCTCACTTCCAATGAGTAGGGAAGTGGTTGTGAGGTCCTCTCCATCATCAATTGGGCTATGCATCTCTCCATATGCTGATATATGTAATGTTGAATGCCCTCCCATGTGAACTTCTCTAGCCAAGCAAAGTATGCATCCAAGTGCATAACTAGGAAGTCTCAATCTCTCTTCCTCATAGACAACACTGGTGTTTTGCAATATGATGCTCTCCTCATGCTGTTGTCTGCTACTTTGACATCCCTCATGCCAAAGTCGTCTTTTCCCCATATTCACCTCCATTGAATCCAAGAGTGGTGAACCCAGAAACAGGATGCCTCTCAACAATGTCGAATCCGGGGGCCTCCCAGGTGGGTTGCCTCCCTGTAGTGAGACATCTAAATAGGAAATGGACTGTATGAATGAGAGGAGTGAATGGTCCCTCTCTTCCCTGCGCAGTGCAGTCCTTCTCCTATGAACATAATCCTCCTCAACAGATGAGGGTGCATGCTCCTTCCCCCGTAATGTTGATCCTCCTTCTCCTCTTCTCCCTATAATGATACAACGCTGGTATCCCTTCTTTGCTCATCCCCTTTGGAAATGTGGAATGGAGTTTGTTTCATGGCTCCCTCCAACTCATGCAAAGTGTTGGGTTTTATGATGCCAAAACATGAGGGCTTCTCATCAACTCTCCTCACTAATCCTTTAGTGAATCCCTCATAGTTTTTTACATTTGCATGAAAATATGAACAAAAACTTGAAACCACCAATCATAGGCCATACCTTTGAGATGTAGTGGTGCTTCCTCCATTCTTATTGCAATGCACATGGGAAATAGACTGCGCTGTGGATCTGCATGTGAGACTGAATGCTCACAACCCTCAAGTGGATAACTAGGGCTTGCTTCATCAACAAACCCCTTCAGGAATTTTCTGCAATTCTCCCTTTTCTATCTCCTTGAGATCTTCTATGATACCCTCCAAAGTCTAGAAAAGAAGCAGGGATGTCTTCTCTTCCGTCATTCTTCCTCCTCCTCTTTCTCTTGCCAAGAAAGGAGGCATGTTACAATGCTGAAGATCAAGTTGTGCAGCTGATTGCTCACACACATGTAATGAATGATGAGGCTTCTAAGATCAGAGGGATCTACATGATCTCCCTTCTCCATCCCCCAAATTTCTTCTTTCAGTACATGAAGAGTTTCAGAAAACTCTTCTCTCTGTAATCTTCTAGGAAAGGGGGTTCAGGCCCTTCTCCCTTGTGTCTTCAATGTAACCAAGATTCTCCATCAGATTCATCTTACTTATTCTCTTTTCTTCTTTGATAGCTTGATCTCACAGGCTGTGCCAGAGATCATGCTCTGATGCCACTGTAATGTTCCAGATATGAAACTGCTCACGAATCCGGCAAATGAAAATCCTTTTTCAAGAAAAAATTAACAATCAACAACTGGATCTATTCCAGAGATTGACTGCAGGGGCATTTACTGGATATTTCACCTTTGAAAATAGGGTGAGATCCAGAGGCTAGCTGGCCCACTAGTAGACTCTTTCTATAGAACTATGTCGAGAGCTAATATTTCTAAGAGGGATTGCTCAGCAAGCCAAGCCTGAAAAACACATTTTTCAGAGATGGGTGCTTCAGAAAATAATATCAACTCTTGGATCCCTTAGATATGATAATATAAAACCCAATTCCAAGATGATATTAGAAAAAAATCAGACTAGGTGGGTTAAACAGTTCTCCCACACCTAGCTTGCCTTGAAAACTACCCAACTAAGGGACTGCATCAACATATAAACTATATAACGGTCTTAAACTGATGAATAATCTTTAAAAAAAGTGAAATAGACAGGAATACACATCTTGAACTTACAGAAATATCTTATACAACATTTTATGAACCAAGGGGTGGGGAAAAGTGAAGATTTAGGCAATAAAATGAGTATAATCAGATATCTGCGTAAAAATAAGGTATAAAAGCGGTTGTATATGATATATAGGGTTATGAGAGACTCCCATGTCGAATTTCAGCAAAAAAAAAAAAAAATTGCTATGTTAAATAGTTCCTCCTTCCCGACTAGTCAAGAAAAACACCCAATCCCCATGACTTTGAATATGCAGAATTTACTGAAACTCAGGAAGCGTGATTTTCTGAAGGTGATACATGAAACATGATATATACATCATTAAATCAGACCCATAAGGTTACTCATTCAATATAAGATAAAGAATGAAGACTTTAATGAAGAAAAACCCTCCTTAAGAGGTGCTGCAACAATTGTATTTCAGTGTAAAACCCTAAAAGCATTATTTTCTGAAGCACACAGCAGCTGTAGGTTACAAATCAGATCTAGAATAGATCAATGTACCAAATTTTAGATCTATATGAGATCCATACACTAGATTGTCCCTATTTTACATACCCCTTGGGGTTTTCAGCAGAAAATGGAATACATGGAGTAGATCTGACTTCTTATAAAGAAGATCTGTAGATTTAATGCAAAATGTTTGAAGATGAAATTCTTATGAATAGATCAGATCTGGAAGTTACATGGATTGGTTGGCCAATCCATGGATCACCACAGTGAGGGAACTTCCCAACACCGGAGATCTCTCTCCCAAGAGATTGCTGAAACACCCTGCAACCCCTCCTTTGAAAATAACACAGTCTAGGAGGATGGACTGTGATGCAGGCTCAGAAATATGTAATTTCCTAATGCCAAGATCTGAAATGAAGTTCCAATCATCCAATATAGTCCTTCCAATGGATTAGAACCCTCCTCCACTGGAAAGAAGTACTGAAATGCCTTAGATCTGAAAAGATCTAAGCTCCACTTGCTGTAGCTTTCAAAAGAAAGCAAACCCTCAATGGATCTGCGCTGCTATTGGAAGTAGAAGCTTGGACAAAATGCCAGATAGTGGACAAAGCTGAACATCCTCCTCCAGGGAGCTACTCCATGGAAGGAGAGAGGATTCCTAAACAGGAAATCCTCTTCCCTTTGGATAACTAGCCAAGAGAACTCGAGTTGCTCAAGAAAATTCTAAAATCATCAACAACCTTTGCTTTGAGCCTTCTCCTTGCTTTTATAAGATGAGGATGGGCACAAACCTAAACCACTTTCAAAACTTAAGCCCCTTTCACATGTGCAACCTCCATCTAGATCTGCGCTAGCCAAAAGGAGGTACATTGCTCTTAGACAACGCTGTTGATAAGGTCTTGTTGACCCCATAAATTGTCACAAACCCCTTTCACACATAAGGGTTTCATTAAAGCTGCCCTGATTTAGCCTTGTTCATATTGGGCATTTATTTATTCCATGGAGTTTTTGCATTTTATTGATCCCCCTTACCATTTTATTCCTTATACAAGGTAAACAATACAAAAATGAATATTCCTATTAAATTAGGAATATTACAATCCTCCCCCTTAAAAATGTTGCTTGTCGTCAAGCAACTGCAAGGTAGGACAAAATGTTTCCTCCTCCTTCTCCTTGTGGCCTCATCAATGGATCCCACCATGGCTGAAAATGGTATGCAATAAATCTGTTCTCCCATGATTTCCTCCAAGTGTAAAAGAGCAAGTGTACATTGTGAGAAAATGGAGGGTACAAGTGGTGATCTCCCTGCTGCTCAATGGCCTCCTCAAGGTAGGAGTGATGATGAAAATGGGGAATTTTTATTCCCATTGAGTGACTTCCACACCCATGCTATCATCCAAATGGAGTGAGCTATGCTAAGTAGCTCATATAATTGGTCAACCCCCGGTTTGTGCAATGTAGTGGGGCTGCATGGAGAGATTGTTTTCCCCTTTTTCATTTGTTTCCCTCTCCAATCATGACAAGGATGGAGCTGTTTGTGTCCTTGGGCTGAGATGATATGACCTCCAAGAATGGCCCAAGCTACTCCATCATATGTTTCAGCCATGAATTGCCTCTTCAATTTCTTCATGTGGTTTTCCCCACAAGAAGAGGAAAGTAGCAATGTAGCAATCATGGTTTGCCCATGGTGTCTCCTGCAATATAAAACATGTACAATGGGGAGACTCATGCTCCCAATGGGCTGTCCCAATATATACAACACTCTCAAATTAGTGCTTCCTGTGAATGTACAAACATCAGCAATACAAGGTGGCAATATGCCATGAAAACAAGATGCCAATTGACAACTAGAGAGTGGGTCACTTCTCTTCTCATGGGACCAACGCATTGTACCTTATTCTTGCTTCAAAACAGAAATTAACAAGTGATTTTCCAGCCACTTGTTTGCTGCCACAATCATATCATAAGATGGAAACATGAATATACAATTTGGTGCCAAAGATGCACCCCAAAAATCATGTGGCCTCTTCCACAAACCACCATAATATTGGCCAATTTCGCTACTACAAATTGCTGCAAGCACATCCTCATATGATATGAAAGAAGGGACAAGTCCTCTTGATACATCATGCTACTCAAACAAGGAGAAGAAGTACAATACAAAATATGAAATTATACCTTTCCCTCATGCACTTGAGCTCTTGAACTGAAATGGCTCAACTGGAAATTCTCCCTCACTTCCAATGAGTAGGGAAGTGGTTGTGAGGTCCTCTCCTTCATCAATCGGGCTATGCATCTCTCCATATGCTGATATATGTCATGCTGAATGCCCTCCCATGTGAACTTCTCTAGCCAAGAAAAGTATGCATCCAAGTGCATAACTAGGAAGTCTCAATCTCTCCTCCTCATAGACAACACTGGTGTTCTGCAATATGGTGCTCTCCTCATGCTGTTGTCTGCTACTTTGACATCCCTCAGGCCAAAGTCATATTTTCCCCATATTCACCTCCCTTGAATCCAAGAGTGGTGAACCCAGAAACAGGATGCCTCTCAACAATGTCGAATCCGGGGGCCTCCCAGGTGGGTTGCCTCCCTGTAGTGAGACATCTAAATAGGAAATGGACTGTATGAATGAGAGGAGTGAATGGTCCCTCTCTTCCCTGCGCAGTGCAGTCCTTCTCCTATGAACATAATCCTCCTCAACAGATGAGGGTGCATGCTCCTTCCCCTGGAATGCTGATCCTCCTTCTCCTCTTCTCCCTATAATGGTACAGCGTTGGTATCCCTTCTCTGCTCATCCCCTTTGGAAATGTGGAATGGAGTTTATTTCATGGCTCCCTCCAACTCATGTAAAGTGTTGGGTTTTATGATGCCAAAACATGAGGGCTTCTCATCAACTCTCCTCACTAATCCTTTAGTGAATCCCTCATAGGTTTTTACATTTGCATGAAAATATGAACAAAAACTTGAAACCACCAATCATAGGCCATACCTTTGAGATGTAGTGGTGCTTCCTCCATTCTTCTTGCAATGCACATGGGAAATAGACTGCGCTGTGGATCTGCATGTGAGACTGAAAGCTCACACCCCTCAAGTAGATAACTAGGGCTTGCTTCATCAACAAACCCCTTCGGGAAATTTCTTCAATTATCCCTTTTCTATCTCCTCGAGATCTTCTATGATACCCTCCAAAGTCTAGAAAAGAAGCAGGGAGGTCTTCTCTTCTGTCATTCTTCCTCCTCCTCTTTCTCTTGCCAAGAAAGGAGGCATGTTACAATGCTGAAGATCAAGTTGTGCAGCTGATTGCTCACACACATGTAATGAATGCTGAGGCTTCTAAGATCATAGGGATCTACATGATCTTCCTTCTCCATCCCCCAGATTTCTTCTTTCAGTACATGAAGAGTTTCAGAAAACTCTTCTCTCTGTAATCTTCTAGGAAAGGGGGTTCAGGCCCTTCTCCCTTGTGTCTTCAATGTAACCAAGATTCTCCATCAGATTTGTCTTGCTTATTCTCTTTTCTTCTTTGATAGCTTGATCTCACAGGCTGTGCCAGAGATCATGCTCCGATACCACTGTAATGTTCCAGATCTGAAACTGCTCATGAATCCGGCAAATGAAAATCCTTTTTCAAGAAAACATTAACAATCAACAACTGGATCTATTCTAGAGATTGACTACAGGGGCATTTATTGGATATTTCACCTTTGAAAAGAGGGTGAGATCCAGAGGCTAGCTGGCCCACTAGTAGACTCTTTCTATAGAACTATATCGAGAGCTAATATTCCTAAGAGGGATTGCTCAGCAAGCCAAGCCTGAAAAATGCATTTTTCAGAGATGGGTGCTTCAGAAAATAATATCAACTCTTGGATCCCTTAGATATGATAATATAAAACCCAATTCCAAGAGGATATTAGAAACAAATTAGACTAGGTGGGTTAAACAGTTCTCCCACACCTAGCTTGCCTTGAAAACTACCCAACTAAGGGACTGCAACAACATATAAACTATATAACGGTCTTACACTGATGAATAAGCTTTAAAAAAATTGAAATAGATAGGAATACACATCTTGAACTTACAGAAATATCTTATACAACGTTTTATGAACCAAGGGGTAGGGAAAAGTGAATATTTAGGCCCTAAAACGACTATAATCAGATATCTGCGTAAAAATAAGGTAGGAAAGCGGTTGGATATGATATCTAGGGTTATGAGAGACTCCCATGTCGAATTTCAGAAAAAAAATAAGATTGCTATGTTAAATAGTTCCTCCTTCCCGACTAGTCAAGAAAAACACCCAATCCCCATGACTTTGAATATGCAGAATTTACTGAAACTCAGGCAGTGTGATTTTTTGAAGGTGATACATGAAACATGATATATAAATCATTAAATCAGACCCATAAGGTTACTCATGCAATATAAGAGAAATAATGAAGACTTTAATGAAGAAAAACCCTCCTTAAGAGGTGCTGCAACAATTGCATTTCACTGTAAAACCCTAACAACGTTATTTTCCAAAGCACACAGCAGCTGTAGGTTAAAAATCAGATCTATAACAGATCATTGTACCAAATTTTATATTTATATGAGATCCATACACTAGATTGTCCCTATTTTACATACCCCTTGGGGTTTTCAGCAGAAAATGGAATACATGGAGTAGATCTGACTTCTTCTGCAGCAGATCTGCAGATTTACTGCAGAATTTCTGAAGATGAAATTCTTATGAGTATATCATATCTGGAAGTTACATGGATTGGTTGGCCAATCCATGGATCACCAGAGTGAGGGAACTTCCCAACACCGGAGATCTCTCTCCCAAGAGATTGCTGAAACACCCCTACAACTCCTCCTTTGAAAATAACATAGTATAGGAAGATGTAATGCACTGTAGGCTCATAAATATGTAATGGCCTGATGCCAAGATCTGAAATTAAGTTCCAATCATCCAATACAATCCTTCCAATGGATTAGAACCCTCCTCCGCTGGAAAGAAGTACTGAAATGCCTTAGATCTGAAAAGATCTAAGCTCCACTTGCTGCATCTTTCAAAATCAAGCAAACCCTCAATGGATCTACACTTCTATTGGAAGTAGAAGCTTGGCCAAAATGCCAGATAGTGGACAAAGCTGAACATCCTCCTCCAGGGAGCTACTCCATGGAAGGAGAGAGGATTCCTAAACATGAAATCCTCTTCCCTTTGGCTAACCAGCCAAGAGAACTTGAGTTGCTCAAGAAACTTCTAAAATCATCAACAACCTTTGCTTTGAGCCTTCTCCTTCCTTTTGTAAGATGAGGATGGGCACAACCCTAAACCACTTTCAAAACTTAAGCCCCTTTCACATGTGCAACCTCCATCTAGATCTGCGCTGGCCAAAAGGAGGTACATTGCACTTAGACAACGTTGTTGATAAGGTCTTGTTGACCCAATCAATTGTCACAAACCCCTTTCACACATAAGGGTTTCATTAAAGCTGCCTTGATTTAGCCTTTTTCATATCGGGAATTTATTTATTCCCTGGAGTTTTTGCATTTTATTGATCTCCCTTACCATTTTATTCCTTATACAAGGTAAACAATACAAAAATGAATATTCCTATTAAATTAGGAATATTACACCCATGTTCTGCCTCTATATGTTCCGGACAATATTTTTGTTGTGGTTTGTCCACTCCTCAAAATTACATTCGTTTCGAAAAGGAACTCTAGGCTATATATGAGTTGAAGCTAGCTACTATTCTTGTAACACCACATGATCCTTCCAAGGTGGATGAGAGTTCAAATACTGATGAAAATATCAAAATATATGTTCATGAAGTTAATAATTATGATGGTCTTTTTGTGGATATCCTTCTTATTTGTATGCCTACAATAAATACAAGAAGTTATCTCTAAAAAATTATCGACATTTTATAGTTTTTAGGGATACCAGAAGGTCCAACTTACCTTTACAATTGCTTAAGCTGCCAAAAGGTGATGGTATATCAGAAAAAAGATACCATTTATTCTTCTAAACAAGCCACCCGTCAGGTTTCCACTCTTGTTCAAGTTTCTTCAGTGGATTACCAAGATCAAACTACTTTGAAGAATCCATTAATTAATGATATTGTTAAAGAGTGGAAAAAATTTGTGGAAATTGCTTCAATGATAGTTCAAATAGAGAAAGAAGTAGCAATGCTTGAAAAAAATTCCTCTGCTATTGTTCGATAATAGTCAATTACTATATCTCCTGATTCCTCAAAGACTACTCTTACACAACCATATGTCATTGCGAAAACACCTATTAGCTCTCTAGCTAGTGTGGAGACAATTCCAACATTTCCAGCTACTAAAATTCAATTGAATATTGAGGAGATTCCACCAATAGAAGAATTTTACAACCCTTAGCACAAGTCCATTTTGAAGAATACCATGAAGAAAAGAAAGGTGGCTAATACACAAGCCCTGATAATAAGAATTGCTTCATAACCATACTCACTAGAATTAGCATGGAAAGGAACTTTAGTGGATCCTTATGAAGAGCTTGAGGAATTAACACAATATGCATAATATTATGCTTCTTCCACTTTATATAAAGCAACTAAAGTCAAATAATTTATTAAGGAAAAAGATGAAATAATTTAGGAGCTAGAATAGACATCTTCACATTTTCAAGCATAATTGTAGGCAATGGTTACCATGGTTAGAGGTATGTATGAGTTTGAGATTAAGTAGAGAGATGACAAGATAAATTGGTTATATGATAAATTTAAGAAAACTGAAGCAATTATTTTAGATCTTTTCAAATTCAATCATGAAGCCAATGAATTAAATCAATAGATGAAATACCAACAATAACTCCTCTGCAACAAGTTTAACATGATACAAGCTCAAAAAAAGTTGGTTAATTCCATTGTTGATGTAGTTATTAATATTTAAAGCCGATATGATGAAGTTAAGAATAAATTAATTGATCTTTTGAAATGTAAAGAAGATACTAATAGATTCAATCCAAACTTTCCCATAATTAATGAGATGCAAAAGTAAATAGCTCTTAAAAATTGCACGAATAAGATACACTTGGTTAAAATATTGGTGAATGATTCTGAAAGTATTTCTAACTCAGTTATCTAGTCTTGTGCCTATTCACTTAAGGAAGTAAATATATTATCTGGTGATGAAGAGGAGGTTCTACTAGAGGCATATTTATTATAAGATAACTGGAAAAGAAACATGACAAAGTTCGGTAAGAGGATTGACCAATTGTCAAAGGTTGATTTTGAATTAACTTGAGAGTTTCTAATCAAGCCACATGGTTACCTTCAAGTAAAAAAGGTCATTATCAAACAAGCAACTAAAATACTATCATATTTGAATCGCAAGTATTCAACTGTAAAGTGAACATAAGGCCTTATTTTCCTCCTAAAGTGGCACCTCTTCTAGAAGTTCATCAATGGTGGAAAATGCATACTGGCTCCTTGTCTACAACGATTCCTCCAAATTGGATATTTCATTTCAAATTGTAACTAATAACTATTTTCTCTTAGTTTGTTTTACTTTAGTTGAGAGAATATCAACCTTGTAACTTTTCTCTCATTGTTTTGAAAATCTATTTAAAGGAATTTCGAGCTCATGCTAATGGGTTCTAAAATTTTGGAAGAAATTCTTTGTTACACTTTTGTACTCTTCCACTTCTTTAATTTAAGCTCTGGACTACTTGTTGATTCCATATCTCTGAAGAGTAAAGAAAAATTGGTACTTTTGTTAGTTTTTTTTTTTTCCTTTTGATTTATAATTGGAATCTAGTATTATGATTTATTGCTTATACTTATGGTTAAATGATATAAATATTGTCATTCTTGATATATT
This sequence comes from Pinus albicaulis, assembly GCA_034641835.2. NCBI lineage: Eukaryota > Viridiplantae > Streptophyta > Pinopsida > Pinales > Pinaceae > Pinus > Pinus albicaulis. Next base: position 106,391,655 of record CM076574.1, read on the forward strand.
TCTATATGTTGATTATAAGTGTAAGAAAAACAAAATTATATGTGAATGATTTATCAAATTAATTTAATTAACTATATATATATATATATTAGAATTATTTTGATTAATGATATAAATTTAAATCTATATTTTTAGTTATATGTTATCTTTATTTTCACATATAAATATAAGAACCTAGATTAGTAGTATATATTATAGTTTAGTTTATATTTTCATTAAACATTATCAATACATTCTCATTCATTTTTTATACCATTCATGTCTTCCAAGTCTCCATCCGTTGGAGCAAACTTTGTAGGGGTAATTGCATCGAATTTAAAACTAGTTGGAACCACCAACCCACACGAAAAATAGTATAATTTGGGGCTTTGACCAGGTGGTCTCCTAAATGTTGATGATGGAAATTTTGGCCATCAACATGTCCATGATTTAATTCATTGTAGCATGAAAATTTTGTGGAACCTGATGTTTCTCATGTTTTTGTTTGTACTTAGCATTGACTTTTTTCAAGACATCATGAAGTTGTTGTTGGAGGTGTTGGATCCATTCAACAAATTTGGCTACTCTATTTAATTTTTCTGGCATTGGAGGACTCTGTTGGTGAATATGCAGCTGGAAGAGTGACATCCATGGGGGATACTAGTTGGAACCCTGAACATGTCTAAAAATAGCTATGGCCAATAGAGTTATGAAGAGCTTTTTTGTATCCATGCTAAGCATACGGAAGGCTATTATCCCATATATGTGGATTTTTGATCTAGAAGTGTAGAGGTGCCCATGGAGGTGAGGTGAATATGTATCTAGATCCTTCAACAAGATTTTCCACCTGCTTATGTTCAATAGAGGAAGCTTATGTTGAGACTATGCTGGTTGTAGTGACTTGTTGTTCACCTTTTGATCAAAACATGGAGAGGAAAAACTTGGAAGTATTAGAGACTTCATTTCTATATTTTTTTTGGCAAAAATATTTAATTTCCTATTGTTTAAACTCAGTCTGGTATCCTATAGAGTTGATCCCCCATAGTAAGAATGACAATACGGGGTTGAGACCCATAAAAAACATAACACTCCCACATATAATGATATCCTAGAAGAACATAAAAAAATTCAAGTGGGGCCACATCACACATTACCTCATTTTTGAAGTCCTTGATGCCATAAGACATATGGAATTTCTGGCTAACATGGGTTTCTTGTCCATGGCTCTACCAAACAATGGTGTATGGTTAGGGGTGTGGTATTGTTGGAAACTTCAATTTATTGATGATCTTAGTTGAGATCAAGTTATTTTGGCTCCCACTATCAACAATGAAATGTAATGGGTTCCCTTTCACCCACATCTATGAATGGAAAGGAGCTCCCCCGCTTTAGGCTTCTATGTCTCTTTTGGTTGGATATTTGTGGTCATGATGGAAACACTAAGTTCTGAATCGATGATCCACTTTAGTTTATCCTGTTCTAAATTATAATATGAGCTAGAGTATATATATATATATATATATATATATATATATATATATATATATATATATATATATATATTCTCTTTAATTTCAAATAACAATGATCATTTTGAGTGGAATTCATCATTGCTATACCATGATATTTTGTGGAATTCACACCACTTTCTAGTGTCCTCCTTTGAATTTACATTACCCTTATTTTATTGTGACTTAGGTTGGTTATCTTAAGCTTGGATCTTTTTACTTTTTTCCTTGTTTTGTGAATTAGGGTCTCATTTTCCAGGCTTCTGTTGCAGTGGATTTGCAGACCCAACCTCCTGCTTATTCTTTTACTTCAATTTCTTCTCTACTTTGAAACTATATCAATTAGTGACTCCTAGTGAGGATATTTCCATGTAATCCATTTAGTTTTGGATGTACTTATGTATGCAAATACAATAATTTAAAATCATGTTCCATTTTGAGTCTATGATAACCAAATTTGAGCACAAGGTATGGAAATGATTGGTGTACTCCAACACCATCTGGTCTCTCTCTTATCACAAATTTTTCCATGTCGTGTAATGGTAATCATAGTTCCATACATGATAGAATTCATACTTGAGGGAATTAAGAAAATCAACCCATGTGAGTCCCGCATTTAACATCGTAGAGTCATCTTCGCTATGTCTCTCCCAAAAACCTTTGCACTAATATTTAACATGGGGAAGGGATTTCAGGAGTGCGAAGGTGAAATTCTCATTGTCATAAATTTTTTAGACATAGTAGTAGCCCTTTAACAGGTTTAATAATTTATCAAAATAATCTACATCTATTTGGCCTTCGAATAAGGGGATATCAAATTTAACTTATACCTTGAAGGGTATCGCACCTCCAAAATTTTCATATGATGAAGGTGCATTATCCGCTATTGGAAGTTGTCGAAGGATCTGGGTGAAATTATCCATCGTCTCATTCCTCTATCACATGAATGTATCATTGAGAAGCAACATGTCATGATATCTTTCTCCATCATTTCTCTTTTCTTCTACCATGGGAGGTTGCTTGGGTTGGTAAGAGTGGTTGTCCTCAAGTGAAACTAATGTTAGATTCAACTCTATATGCCTTGACTTTGTCAAGGACATTTACTGGGAAATGACAAGTAGTAGAGTGCTCTAATACCATTGATCCAGACTATATGAGGAATGAGACTAAATATTTACAATATAGAATTTCACAAATGCATTAATAATGAGATAACGTCAATAAGAAAGTAATATGAAAAGAGCTTAATTAATTTTATTAAATGGTAAAAGATGTACTTCTCACAGAGAGTCATGCACTTCAGTTATATTTCAAATACCATGGGTTACAAAAAACCATGGGTCAATACCATAAATCACTATGGTAAAAACTAATGAATGGTCCTATATGGTAAAATCTAATTCTGTGATTATATTTTTTTTTGTTTTCTTCCACCTTTCAAATACCATGGGTGGATACCATGGTTTACCAAAATCACAGGCTAGTAAACCACCAAAAGTAGAAAATAATTATTGATTGTGGTGGTTCATTGACATCCACCTAGATCAAAGGTGGCAGTAATTATGGAGAGAAAAACAGTATGTGCCATAACTCTATTTTTCATCTCCACTAGCCTAGAATTGATTGCAATTTGATGAATGAAATTAGGTTAAAGATCTTTGTTATGATGTTATTCAACCTTAATTTTCTAGAACCACCTACGCAAAATGATTTTCCTATCCCTCGATGCTAGATTATTATGATTTGTATATGTGGTCAAATGAATTTCATGAGGATCTTGAGAAAATTGAGAGGTAATCCCAATTTCAAAAGAAATTTTAGGACATGTGTGAGTCAAATGCAATATACTCCCAACAAGTTGATATAGTGAAGGTTTAACATGTGGTGAAGAGAGATTTGAAGAAATGATAACACTTGACTAAAATGGAGTATGCATAGGATTACAATTATCCATACTAAAGGATTGAAGTAAATCTACTGCATACTTATCATGAAAAATGGAGATCCCTTTTGAAGGTCGAAGAACCTGCATGCCAAAAAAATAGTGTAGAAGATCTATTTTTGTCATATTAAATTTCTCCATCGATGTTTGTTGATTCTAAATCATGTATGAATAACTCATTGTGAGAATTAAATCATCGACATACATAAATAGGATAAGGAGATCAATGCCCAAACATCAAGTGTAACACATAGGATTAGAATCAAAATGATTCAACCATGAAGTAATACGAAAAATACCTATCTTCTCATACCATGCTTGAGGAGATTATTTGAGACCATATAATGGACATCACAACCTACAAATTGGAGAAGAATATCACAAAAAAATAAGAGGATATTCCATGTAGATTTCTTCATGTCAATCATAATGCATAAACGTGCTCTTCACATCCATCTAGTACATTGACTATCCTTGGGAAGCAGTGAGACAAAGCACAAAGTGTTTGGAATTCATATTGGAAATGGGGGCAAAGGCCTTGGAATTATCAATCCCTTCAACCTATGAAAATACCTTCAACCTATGAATAATCAATGCCTTATGCTTGTCAATAGAGACATCTACTACATATTTGATTTTGTAGACCCATTTACAATGAGCCATATATCATCTCTTAGGGAGTGGAATGAGATATTGTGTGTAATTTTGAAACAAGGAAGAATATTCATGTGTAATGTTAGCATTAAATTTAAGTATCCCAACAACGTTAGAAAATTGTTGTGGATAATATGAAATGACATGAATAAAAAAAGAGACACCAATTGTTTTCATCGAGTATGGTGAGGGTCATATGAAAAATAAATAAATTACTGGGCTCATATCCATACTTGTTAGTGATATTTCACTCATGAAAGCTCCTCCTCAAGTGTTGTTCTTGATAAATTTATTGTAGAAAATATAACAACAAGATTCAAACTTATCTTGTAATGTACTAAAACAAGATACTGAATCCTTCTACAATTTGTGGAAACAAAACATGATCACACAATCACATAAAAAGTAAGAGAAAGAGATAATAAATCACACAACACAAGATGTATCTGAGGAAATAACACTTCCTAAAACCCCACTATCTATATATTGTATAAATTCAAGACCATGAAAAATACAATGCTTTCTCTCCCAGAGAAATTCCTGCACTAACTATCTCACTTTGATCTAGGAAAAATCAGTCAATTACTTAACCAATTCTCAACCTCTGCTCAACCTGCCTTGCTCACGCATTCTTGGAGGAATTGTTACTCTATTAAATAGGAAATTCACTTGAATTGATTTCACAATGTATCCTTGGCCTCCACATGACTCTATAACTGACATGTACAATTTCTAATTATACAATTGATAGTTATCATCCCTTTAACCTCAGTCTCAACTGGGCCTTCCTTAGAATTGACATGCAAAAAATATTTATAGTGAATTATCAGTTAACTGATTGATCACTACTTGTGAATTAAATTAGATTTAATTCATCGGACCTCTCATTATCTCATCACTCAGTTAGAACTAGTTCAACTGATTTTAACTCAATTAATTGAGTTAACTAATTACAACTCATAAATAACTATAATTGGACCCCATTAAATCATGGGAGAACTCTACATGCATCTTCTATGACCCTAAATTCAAATTTCCTAAGCTAACTTAGTCATTCTGACTTAGTTAACTAATACAAGTTGTGATGAGATGAAATTACAATTTCTCTTCCAATTTAATTAAGGGAAAATTAAATTAGAAGCTCCCTTTGTGTGCCATTTCAACACTCCATCTCAACAAGAAAGGGATTATCTGCTACCCCGATCCTGTCTCTGTGGAATTCAAATTTTCTTCTTGCCAGTGCCTTCGTCAATATGTCTGCATCATACTCCTTCGTGGGAATTTACTCTAATGAAATAATCTGCCTCTAAACAAAATATATGAGTCATGGTGATACCATATATCAATATTCTTGGACCTGTCATGGAATAATAGATTAACCAAGAGTTTGATGCAACTCTATTTATCACAATGTATCACCGTCAGATCCTTTTGACAACAAAACAAACCAACAAGTATCTTCCTCATCCAGATGGCCTCACATGCTGCCGGACTGGCCGCCATGTACTCTGCCTCTTTTGAGCTGAGTGCAAATGATCTTTGTTTCCTGTTGTACATGGAAACTGCTGCTGATCCTATGCTGGATATGCCTCCTGATGTGCTCTTCTTTTAGGATGGATTCCCTGCCCAATATGCATCGTTGAAGCCTTGAATCTTTACTCCCTATGTCTATATGTACCATAATCCATACTCTGTAGTGCCCCTGAGATATCTCAACACATGCTTCCCTGCCTTCCAAAAGAGATTGGTAGGCTTAACCATAACTTGACTTAGATGGTTAATTACGTAGCATATTTTAGGTCTTGTGTTCACCAAATACATGAGTGAACCCATCAGCTATTTGTAAATAGTAGCATCCACTACTTCGCTCGAAGTAGCATTCTCCTTCCTCCAGTTTCTTGCTAGAGGTGTCTCCATGGGTTTCATGCCCTCCATGTGGAACTTCCTTAGAATCTCCTTGGCATACTTTCCCTGAGATACAGATAACTCCCCATCTCTTTTCCATATTTCCAATCCAAGGAAATAGTGCAAAAGTCCCATGTCCTTCATCTCAAATTCTCTTGCAAAATCCTCTTTTGAAGAATTTATGAGATTCTCATCACCTATCATTATCAAATCATCGACATAAAGTACAATAATTAAAATCTTACCATAAACCACAATATGATATAGGTTCGCATCCGCTTCACTCTTAGTGAAGCCCAACACAGTGAAATAGCTGTCAATCATGGTGTACCAAGCACGATGTGCATGCTTCAACCGATAGAGTGATCTCTTGGGTCTGCACACATGCGACTCCCTATCTAAGGTATCAAAACATTTTGGCTTCTAAATTTACACTTCTTCCTCAATAAATCCATTGATAAAGGCCATATTTGCATCCATATATTGTATCTTCCATCTCATCTGTGCTGAGAGTGCAAAGAAGGATCTAATAGATGATTACCTTGCGACAGGTGAAAAATTATCATCATAGTCAATCCCCTCTGCTTGAGAGAACCCTATGGCCACAAATATAGCCTTGTGTTTCTCCACACTCCCATTTGCTGCCTGCTTCACCTCATAGACTCACCTGGATCCTACAATTGACTTCCCCACTAGCCTTGGGACAACTTCCCATGCACTTTTTCTGATAATGGAGTCATAATCCTCAACCATGGAATCAACCCACACTGGATGCTGCATTTCTTCCTCGAAATAGGATGGTTCTATCTCAATACCTTCGCTCATAAGAGCCATGTATCCAGTGTACCGCTCTGGGGACCTTCTCTTCTTGTGCTATGATGTGGGTGCTCCCACATTATCTCTTGCATCCGACAATAATATTTCAAACTCTCAGTTGTGATTCATTCCATCTCTTGTATACAGATATGCATGAGTGTCTTCTACCACTCTCTGTTCCTCTACTTGTGGCTGCTCCACGTATGGAGGTTCATCTTTTGGAGCCAAGAGCTCCTCAACTGCATGTAGCTCGAGCTCCCTCTCAAGGGACAATCACATGGATTTGTCTTCATCGAATTTCACATCTCTTCTAACCAATGTCATCTTGAGTGCTGGAAAGTACACCCGATAGTTGTTAGGTGTATCAGTGTACCCCAAAAATATCCCCAACTCTATTGTCGGCTCTAGCTTCTTCATGGAATCTTTGGTTACATGGAAATAAACAAATGAACCAAAAAATTTAAAATACGACACATCTGGTCTCTTATGTGAAAAATCCTCCTCTGGTGTACTCATCCCAAGTATCCGATGAGGACTTCTATTTTGAAAAAATAGTGTTATATTGCATGATTCTTCCCACAGATGCGACAATAGGCCCTGGTCATGCAACATAGCTCGTGCTGCTACCACAATAGTTATTTTCTTGCTTTTTGCAATCCCATTTTGCTATGGGTTATGAGGCCCAAACAATTCACTTTGAATTCATTCTGAGGCACAAAAGTTCTTGAATTCATTAGAGATGTATTCTCCACTATTTTCGATCCTCAGATCCTTCACCTTCTTCGTTGTATATTTCTTTACAAGTGCCTAGAACTCACAAAACTTGGAGAACATATGATATTTATTCTACATGAAGAAAATCCAACACTTTCTTGAAAAATCATCAACAAAAATCACATAATATCTATGCATTGCTGTGGAAGCTGTTGAGAATGGTCCACACACGTCTAAGTAAACTCTCTCAAGGATCGCCTTGGCTCAATTTTCCTTATCATGAAAGGTGGATTTTGTATACTTCTCCAATGTGCACTCTTTGCATGCATCTCTCTGCGCAAGTGAACCCTTTCGAAGTCCTACAGAAATTTGTTGCATGATCTTCAAAAAACTGTGGTGTAGATGGCCCAACCTCCTGGGCCATATCTCACTTATGTATCGACTCTCCACCTTATTTTCTTTAGTGCGTAGTGTTGCGCAATCTTTCACATCTAGTTTGTAGAGATTATTTACTCGAATCCCAATATTTTTCACCTGTCTCGTGGCTTTGTGATGAAGGAACACCTTTGCTTCACTAAAGATCACATCATAGCCAAATTATTCTTTAAACCAGGAACATACATGACATATTTTAATATGAGTTGATTACCTAACTCCATCTGAAAGGTAACTATACCTACACCAGTAGCGCTATACCTCCCGTCATCACCCATCTCGATGTGAATCTGGAGATCCTTCTACTCAAATCTACTGTAGAATTCCTTGTTTCCAATCATATGGAATGAAGATCCACTATCTAAGTACCACATATAACCCATCAATGATGGCACCATGCATGCGATGAGAGTGAAGTCCAACTCGAACTATAAATCGAGTGTTTCACCTGCTCCTCCTCCTTAGGCCTTCTTGTTGGTCTTCTTTTGTGGACAATTTGTGGCATAGTGTCCATGCTCATGACAGTTGAAACATTTTACCTTTGACAAGTATCACTTATTTCCTGCCTTTCCAGACTCAGATTTGGAATGGGACACCTTCCCTTTTCCTTTCTTCGCCTTTCTAGACAAGGCACATTTCTCCTCATCATCATTCTTTGATCAGGATACATCTATGGTTCCCCACCGAATTTCTTCTTGTGCCAGATCATATGATAGTCGCTCTCAATCCAATAAATTCTCCCTCCCATTCACAGAGTCTTGGTATCTATGCTAGCTCTTGAGAAGGCTTAGAAGAGCTAGGCTCACCAAATCATCCGAGGCAAAATTTATCCCAACATTTCCAAGCTCATCCCGACACTGAGTGAACTTTGTCAAGTATTTTTGGATCATGTCACCCTTATCCATTTTAATCTTCCTGAGCTTATCTTTCAGTGCCAACTTCTTGTGGTTGCTGCTATTCTGATACAAATCTGTCAAGGCCTTCCACATAGCATATGGAGTCTCCTTCCCATGGAGACTCCAGACAATATGATCTCGAACTCCCTCTAACAAGATCCTTCTCGCCTTATCTACATTATTCTTCCATGCATTAAGAAGTTGAGCATCTGCTGCTACAGACTGAGGGATATGAGTATCTATGAAAGACTTCAGCCTGTTTTCCTCAAGCACTTCCTCCATCTTGTCCTTCCATGCTATATAATTCAAATTTCCCTCGAGTTCATATTCGAGTCTCAAGCCATTGAAATACATCTTGATATGTTGCTGGATCCTGAAGGATAAATCTACAAATTCAAACCTCATCAAAACAAGCTTTATTCTTCTCTTCTAATTTTGATTCCCGATGCTCTGATACCATGTATAAAATCTAACAACGATATTCAAATTGATCTTGCAATGTACTAAAACAATATACTGAATCCTTCTACAATTTGTGAAAACAAAACACGATCACACAATCACATAACAAGTAAGAGAAAGAGACAATCAATCACACAACACAATATGTATCTAGGGAAAGCATACTTCCTAAAACCCCACTATATATATATATTGTATAAATTCAAGATCATGAAACAATTAAACTATTTCTCTCTCAAATAAATTCCTTCACTCTGTCAACTATCTCACTCTGATCTAGGAAAAATAAATCCATTACTTAACCAATTTGTAGCCTCTTCTCAACATGCCTTTCTCACACATTCTTGGAGGAATTGTCACCCTATTGAATAGGAAATTCCCTTGAATGGATTTTGCAATGCATCCTTGGCCTCCACAAAACTCTATAACTGACCTGTACAATTTTATAATTATACAACTGATATTTATCATCCCTTTAACCTCAGTCTCAACTGAGTCTTCCTTAGAATTGACATAAACCAACTATTTATAGTGAATTATCAGTTAACTGATTGAACATGACTTGTGAATTAAGTTAGATATAATTCAGTGGATCTCTCTAGCTCATCACTCAGTTAGAACTAGTTAAATTTATTTTAACTCAATTAATTGAGTTAACTAATTACAACTCACAAATAATTGTAATTGGACCCCCTTAAATCATGGGAGAACTCTATATGCATCTTCTCTGACCCTGAACTCTAATTTCCTAAGCTAACTCAGTAATTATGACTTAGTTAACTAATACAAGTTGTCATGATATGAAATTACAAATTCTCTTCCAATTTAATTAAGGGAAAATTAAATCAGAAGCACCCTTTGGGTGCCATTTCAACAATTATTCTTGCTTAATTTTCTCATATTCAATTGGCGCTAATGGAAGTTTTTTTCGGTTTATTTTCATCTTCAATGGTGTGATTTACAACAAAAAAATGTTCATCATCTTATTTTTTTACTTAAAACAATTTTTTTTACATGATTTGGGCCATCATCAACATGACAATCAGTGGGAGGAGTACTAGTCGATGTGGGGTTGAAGCACTTGTCAAAATGATTATCCATTTGAAATAAGACAAATTTATAAGTAGGAAAAAATAACCTATATCTCATCATATCTCATAGTAATCAACATAAACCATATATCGGTTCTTCTTCTCCATATATTTGCACTTTTCACCTAAAATTAATGCATGTGCTGGATTTTCAAATAGTACCTAAACTTAGAGAATCAAACTTAATATCGATCCAAGCTACCTTGGGAGTAATATGCAACACTGCCCTATGAGGCACATGATTCTGAATGTAATTGACACAATTCATCGTTTTAGACTAGAAAGAAGATGCCATATTTTTGGACTAAATTATGCAATTCACTATCTATTTTAGTGTCTAGTTCTCTATTTTAATAATGCCATTTTGTTGAGGGGTGTATGGAATAGAGTACTAATGCTAAATGCCATTTTCTCTACAAAAATACTTGAATTCTTATTTTACATAAGAAAATACCTCACTTATGTACATAAAAAAGTAGACCCAAGAGTGATGTGATAAGTCATCAATACAAGTGAGTGCATACTTATCCCCAAAAAATGAACGGGTTTTAAATCACATAAGATCATTATGTACCAATCAAGAAATGCAATACAATACAAGGCTTTACCTTTTGAAAAAATATCTAAATGCTATTTACAAGAGCATAACCCAGAAAAACTCCATTAGTGTAAGAAAATTTGGGAAGACGAAGCACCAAATTTTGTGTGTTCAATTGCCACAAATCCCTATAGTTTATATGTCCAAAATTTTCATGAAAAATTCGACACAAATAATTAACATGTGTAATCAAAGAGGAATTGGAGGAAGGCTAAAAAAAGCAAACATATACAATTGGGAAATATAGTCAACTCTTCAAAAGGAAACAATGATGTTTGGATTCTATAGTTCTTAAATAACCAAATCATTAGGAGAAAACTCTATTGTTTTCCCATCGCCGGAATGACACATGTAATAAATATATAGTAGATTAATAGACATATTAAGAACAATAAGTCAATGATTGCACACATAAGCTAATTGCATGGTGGATGATCCTAAAACATCAAGTTGTATAGAGTCTCCAATTGAAATTTGTAAATTCTAAAGTTGGATGTGGAAGGAAGAGACCCATGAGAATGATTCATATGGTGTGATGCACCAAAATCAAGTATCCAACTATTTGAAGATGCATATAAAACTTGAGTAGATTAAGAATGCCCTTTACCAGATGAAGAAGTTTTGGGAATTGATTTTTGTTTTTGAATGGCTTTATTTAGAACTTTTAGTTTCAACCAATATTTGGATTGCATGCCTAAGTACACCACAAAAAATCTAGGTTTCACTTGATTTATTCTTCTTTGGGTTGGAGGAAGATTCACTAGACTTGGAAGATGGAGGAAAATATTTGCTTTTGCTGAGGCTTGGACACAAACTCACCAACTTGAGAATAACCTTTCTTCTATTTGTAACAAGTTTTGTGATTATATTTGGAAGTATCAACCATAATATATTCATTCTTAAAACTATAAATATCGTCTAATTTCATGAGCTTATATTGTTCCCTAGGAATAAAATCGCAAAAAATTTCAAAAGAGGGCGTTTTAAACTCATCTTCAAGTGCATCCATAGCAAAGTAAAACATATAATAAGATGCTTAAAAACGACCTTTCAGCTAGGATAGAAGCAATAAAATTCTCTTGTCATCTATTTTTGTTTTACCACACCCTTTTAGCTATGCCAAAGTAACTTAAATTCGACAACATAATCTTCAATGGATGCATGCTCATCAGGTACAAGTGATGACAATTATGCTTCCAATTGTAAAGCTTGAAATTCATTTAATCTACCAAAAAAGGAAGCCAACTTATCCAAAATTTATTTTGGAGTTTTACATTCACTAATATGAAACAACAAACCATATGAAATATGCAAGCCAATAACAACCATAGCTTCATCAAGTTTTCTTTGATAGGGAAATCTCTCAATTTCCTTGTTCAACACTTGTTGAGCCTCAAACACCATTTATTAAAGTTGTTTCATATTTAGTTTCCATGTGTGATATTATTGGGCATTAGGAGCTCAAAAATCTTTGGTTCCACCATCTTATCAAACAGAAAATACAAAACACACACACACACACACACACACACACTATATTTTCTTTTGTAATCTCTAAATGTATAAAATGAAATCCCATGCTCAAAACAAATATATCTAAAGGAAATATCTACAATAATTGACCAAATAATTAACAGATTTCCACAAAACATAATATTTGGATGTATAAATATGAGTGTGGATGAGCAGATCAAAACTTTGAGCTTATAAGTCTGAACTTTGTGCAACCATATTTGAAGGCTAGCAGTGTTTAGTAAAGACAAAACACCCACACTAATAATTTGAAAATTATATTTGAATTTTTACTACAATAACCGATATGGATATGTAGGAGGAAATTATCTGCAAAAGTGTAACTTACCCTTGAACATTGGGAAATGAGAGAGAAACTAGTTCACTCAGCCACGATGTGGTTATGTTTGAAGACCTCACACAATGGTAAGTTAACTTTTATAAACACACCATCAACAAACTCTCATAATGCCCTTAATTTAAAATTAGATCATAAACACACAACCATAAATCATCTTACAAATAGATATATACTATGATTTAGATATTCATTTTTTTGCAAACCTTGTTCTCAAATCCTTTAGCAATATTTCATGGGATGGAAACTCGGAACTCCAACCAAAAAATTAAATGAATATCTAAATAAATATATTCACTCCTATATTCTATCCAAATGTTTAGTTCAATCCAAAGTAATCTTAATCCCCAGTAGTCTTAACTATGATTGGTTGGCCACATTTGAAAAGAAAACTCAAAACTCATAGGGATTTTGCATATGCTTTTGTGTATTTTACCAATGTTTCGTTTTCATATAGAAAATTTGTGAGAAATAAAGGTTAGTTGGTTGGTTGCTTTGAAATTTAATGAAGTTTTGATAAAATATAGGATTATGATAATAATTAAAGATGTTTTGTTTATATATTTGATAAATTTATCATGAAAATAAAATCTATGTATTTGGCATAAGTTTATTAAGTACAATTTGGTTTTTATTGTTTCTTTGAATTTTATGATGTAATTAAAACAAAGTATCAATTTTATGAAGAAATAAACAAAGTATATATATATATATATATATTATGTTAAGTAAAAATGGGTCTCCAAAATGTTGGGATATGATTACTAGATAATTTATAAGGGCAAGGAAAATGTGGTAATATATTCTCTATTTTGAAAGAATGAAAAGCAAGGGTCCCTTTTTTCGCTCTCTTTCATAGTAGTAGATTTGCTGAATGAAATCCACAAAGAATGTTTAACATATCCCTAGATTAGTAGCTTGAACCAACAATTCAAAATGGAACCCATGCATTTCATAGCTATAATTAGTAAAATGAAGAGATTTTCCATTAAATGTTTCATTATTTGAACAAGCAAACAACATTTAAATCATGGGTGTTATTTTAACTTCATTCCTCTCCCATAGTAGGTCATTAAAGGTTTCATAAAACATATGAGAGGACCAAACATTCAATTTTCTAGGAAGACATGAATAAGGACATATGCACCTTTATGGTAGAGTGTGACATTTTGCAATGACACAAGGATAGGTAATGAAACCTCCAGATGAACTAAAACCTTTAAACATTCCACCAAATATATAGATTGAAATTTCTGTGGACCTCATTATCATTGGGATTATGATAATATATCCATAAATATATAATCATGGTTTTCATTGATTAATTTTCCAAACATGCTCATTCAGTGCTCTATAACACCCCTTTAATGCATTACAGGTAACTCAAGTATTCATGTATAATATCTTTGAACTCCATGGTTTGCCACAATTGATTGTGATGGATATTGACCCCACCTTCACTTGGAATTTTTGGAAAGGGTTTTTTGAGATCCATGGAACTCAATTTAATCTTAACACCTGTTGTGCTATGCAACAACTACCCCCATTTTTATTTTCAAAATAGTCTAAAATTTTGATAATAAAAATAGGGACACTTCTTAGAAACATATTTTTTCATTTTAGATAAAAAATCGAACTCCAAATTTTTTGTTTTTGTTTTTTATTAATTAAAAAAAAAAAAAAAATTCATAAAACATCCTTGTGATTACCCTATCGCAAATCACATCCCGCATAATATTTTCTCATTGAAATTTAAGCAACAAAACAACGAAATCCTGATTTTGCGATCAACGATCTGAATTTCGGAAGCAACAATATAAATCGCACATCGTAGATATACGTTTAAAAATTTAAGCAGTTCTTACCAAAATTCCGATATTGTGATATTCTGATACTACGATATTACGATACTGCGATTTCGCGAAATCGCATATCGCATAAACAAAAAGTAATGCGCTTCATAAAGAAAGGTTCAAAAGGCATGATGCGATGGATTTGACAGGTTTAAATAAAGGTTTTAATGTGAAAATAAATAGTGTCAGAAACGATAAAGTATGTTTTATCATCCCAATGCAAACAATTATTGATTTGTTACGATTAATAAATGATATAGCTGCTTCTCGGATCTTTTCTTTTCAAATTGGTCATTTCAAATATATATTTCATCATTTGATCATTACTCTATCTTTAATATGGATTTTCCTTCAAGATATGTCCATCCGCAAATTAATGTAGAAACACGACAAACAGACTGTTGCAGAATTGAAATACAAAGAAATGTTGCCCATAGTCTCAGATACTGTCTGCACTACAGATAGAGCTGCTACAAAGTGGCAAGCTATCTATACTATCCTTGAAGACGAAGAACCTGAAGAAGTGGAGGTCAAGGCAACTGCTGATGATGCAAGACCCTCAGATTTACAGTTTAAAGATATTGTGTGCTCCTTCCTTCATAGGATAGCAGCAAGGGCCAGTCTTTTACCATATACTGACATGATAAAGTGGGTGCCTGAGAATTCAAAAATTAATGAAAGACAATTAAGAACTGTTAAGAATGAGATCTTAGGTTCTTTTAGAGTTGAAGATTTGAAAGTACTGTACAAGCTATCCGACCAACAAGACATCTATCATAATAGATTTGTTGAGAAATTTGCAAAGAATAATGAAGACCATTTCAAAAAAATTCAAGGTTGGATAAAACTAGATAACAAGTTTAAACATGAGAAATAAGGTATGTATCCTATCGCTTCACTTGCAAACCCATAAAATTTCGCAGCAGCGATGCTATGCAGATTATATGGTATCCCTGATAATACCAAGTTATCTATAAATTGGCTTCCCCTGATTGACTCCTGTGTTAATTCCCACATCATGAATTGGGCAACCATTCTTTCCGAAAATATAGCTAAAGCGATTAATGAATATCGCCAGATAAGAGCTTCTTCCTCCAAACCCGTCCCCCAATTTTTCATGAGTGCATATGTTTTTGATGCCATCTGTTTTTCTACCAGTTTTCAAATTATGGGTTGGAAATGGACTCCCAAGGAGCCTGCCCCTATTCATTTGAGTCATAGAGAGATATGGGAACATAATTATGTACCACATTTCCACAGGCTATGTTACGAAGTTGTATTACCATTACATCAACTAATGTTTGATAGAATGAGACCTAGGTTCACTAAGGAAGCCATTACATATCTTCAAATGATAGGGAGATGCTTTATTGAAGAATCATTTTCATACATCAGAATATTTGGAAGCTCCGCTCCTCCACATGTTCTTCCTTTGTATGTTTCAGATAAATTAATGGCGAGTAAGTGGCTTACCAAATTGTTGGTAATGGACTCACTAAATATTTGAAAGATAGTAAAAAATATTTATGGCCAAGTTTTCCAATTCAGTGTGGTACATTCTCCCTCAAAAATTTCAATCATGCATTGAAAGAATGTCAGAAGATTGAGCTTTTGAAGCTCCCCATTTTACCCTCAAGGAAATTCGACCCAGAAAATATTGCTAACAAATTTACTCATTCAGTTAAAATCAAACCTATCATACACACCGATGATAGATTTGAAGACATTTACAATTTGTTGGAAATTCTGAAGAAGTCCAAAATTTTGTCGAATTGAATCTAAATCCAGAGGAATTACAGAGATTCAATGAGTACAAAGAAAAAAGACTGAAACGTATCCCTCAAAATGTCTTGATTACTAGTTATATGACTGAAGCAAGCAAAGAAATTAGAACAAAAGAATCAGATTCATAGAATCAAGGTGAACTAGATAAATTCTAGACTTTAGTTAACAATATATTGATAAATACCCCAGAGGTATCATCTACACAGAAAAATACAAAATTTCAGACTCCCCAGGGTCAGATAGTTTCAGAAAAATAAATCACTAAAAGTCCCGGGATAACCTCCCAAGATACAGAAGTAATTCTTATGTTTCCTACTGATGAAATTGTTCTGAAGGGGACTAATATCCCTCCACTGGATGTATTCTATAGCCCTCTTCATAAAGCTGTAGTTAGGAAGCAAAAAAAAATAAGAAGAATTGAAACACCCCCAGGTAATGAGGTCAGGGAAGTTGTATGGAAAGACACTCCATCAAACCCAATTGAAAACCTAACTCGGATATCACAATTTCCTGGAGCATAAACTACTGCAACAATGGATAAGGCAGTCGAAGTATCCATTTTGGTTCAGGAAAAGGATGATAAAATCATGCAGCTACAACAACAACTGGATGAAGAAAGGAACAATCTAATTCAAAAGGTCGAGCAACAACTCTTCAAATTTCAGCAAGATATGGAAGTGCTTAAGATAAGTCATGAAAATTACTTATCCAACAAGGACACACTGATTAAAGAATTAAGAGAAGATATTACAAAAAATGAAGGCATTCCTACTGTAGAGGAATTCATAAAAGAAGAATTGGCATTAAATGCCTTACTCTCAAAACAACAAAACTTGCTTGTCTTACAAATGTCAGACATAATCCCACATTTGGAAATCAATGAACAATTGACTAATACAGTCATTGACCAGAAAATTGAGTTTAATTAACTCAATACCAAATTTTTTGATTATATTTAATGGTAGGATTCATAGGAAGGGAGAAATTCAAGTCTCCCAAAGATCAAAGAATTTTTTAAAGATATTCTATTTACTGACTGGGATGAACAGGTAAAACAGGCAGAATTGGCAATAACCAGAGTAGCAGGTATATCAAAGAGTATGGTCAAAATTATTAACCACATGTTGCATACATCTGGTTTAATTAAAGAAGGAAATCACAAATCGATTCCTGATCTCAGAAATTTAGAGCAAAGTTGGAAAAACACAGGTCAAATACAAGAAAAAACACTTGCACAACTGAAAAAGACTGATTGGGAAGCATACTGGCAGCTACTGGTTAAGCCTCATTGTGAAATAATGACATTGAATTGTTCTCTAGATTCCATACATAAAATGTAGCCACTTTTACTTGATGCTATATTTATTGGATAGATGAAGACACAGTTCGGTAAGCCTCCACAAGTTCAACCAATGTTCGATATTTGTAAGCAGAAAAGTAGAGCTGGCAGTAACCTATCATCGGGCATGATCATGAGCTAGTTTGTTTTTAATAATTTAAATTTTAGAAATTATATACTAGGAATGAGGAAAGTTCTTTGAAACCACCTCATAATATATTTTGTATAATCTATTTTTGTACGTAGTTAATGTAGTATTTAAATCCATATCATGCATTTAGAGAAGGGTCCAGAATTTTTATTAAGAACATTTACAAAGAATGCTTTACTGTAAGTTTGTGGATGCCTTGATAAAATAATGGAACACGGTCTTTTCAATTATATATCATTTTTTTGATCACTGTTGATGCACTTTTGTATTCTCTGAATGACTTATTGATAGAAGAATTGATTGTGGCCTATTATCGCTGATCAGATGAACAGGACAACACACATCTGGTAATTTTATAATGTATGCTAAAATATGTTTTAAACATTAGTGATAAATCTAGCTT
This sequence comes from Pinus albicaulis, assembly GCA_034641835.2. Lineage (NCBI taxonomy): Eukaryota > Viridiplantae > Streptophyta > Pinopsida > Pinales > Pinaceae > Pinus > Pinus albicaulis. The sequence goes on from CM076574.1 coordinate 106,410,056, forward strand.
TCATGAATTATATATGAGATCAATTATTTCTGTTTGAAGTATCAGTTGCACTATTGTACGATATAAGAATAGAATTTGATTTCTTTTATATATGATCATCAGAATATATGCGATATGTTTCACATATTCTTTTTATTAACTCTTTTTCAAAAGAATTATCTTACAAAAGTATTAATTCTATTAAGTCTGTGATTAATCTAAATCATCACAAACTGAATAGATATCATTTTAGATCGCATAAAATCAGTATTATCTCGGGTTAGATTAGATCAAATTTAATTTAACGTTTTACATTTTAGAATAAAGTTGTTTTAGTTTTTAGTTATTTTTTATGCAAATCATTTGAGAGAAACCCCACCAATCATATAAAACCCAAATCTGGGAAACTGGTCCCATTATCTCTAGTCGGAGCCACTATCCCAAACGGAAAAGGAACTGCTTTAAGTTCCAGACTGGGTGGTTATCTCCCTTGTTGTTGCCACAGATTTTTGAGGCCTCAACATTTTTGGTGCTAAAAAGAGGGCCTGAATATGAATGACATATAAATATAAACTTAAAACTAGAAGCCCTCATAAGATTCGATCTCCCCAAAATCACCCTACAACTTCCTGATCAAAATCTAAATCACCAACTCATAAATAAAAAATTGTAGAAAATTTCCCCTCATCTCCTGAAATATCTCGACAGTCATATTATTCAGAATTTACTCTCGAGTCTCCTAAAGTTTAGTATTTAATTTAGAAATTAGAAGGAATATCTATTTCTGCTGAAAATCTTGTTAATCCTGAAGCTTCTGAAGAAAGTGTCACTTCCCTATTTAAAGAAACTGGTATATTAACCCGATCCAAAAGTGAAAAAATTGGAATTCCTCCTTTTGAGTTTCCAATAGAATCACATTGCAAAAAAGTTTCTATATCCAGATCTAAGTCAGATATGAGTGAAGTCACGTCATCTTTCCCTTCAATTACTTCCTCTCATCCTCTTACTCAATCTACATCTTCCAATTGTTCCATTTCTTCTACTCAAACAATCAGTACTATCACAAATAGTATTGTTCCAATTGCAAGTTCTACATCCATTCCCCCTACTTCTGGATCTACTTCTGTATCTTCAAAAATTTCAAATCCAATTATGGCTAATCGGCCTTGGACGAATCCTGGTGCTGTATTGATTGCAAATCCAAATCCTCTTCCAGATCATCTAGAAAAATGGCTACCTAAATATAATCTAGATGATGGTCTTCCCGCTGAAGAACATATCAATAATTTTATGTCAGCCATGAATCTTAATGGAGTTGCTCATGAAGACATTGTAGTTAGATTGTTTCCTTATACTTTACAAGGATCTGTAGGATCCTAGTACTTTTCACTTCCAACAGGATCTATTGCCGATTGGGCAACTTTTGAACAAGTTTTTCTCACAAAATTTGGAGATGATAGAACTATTGTATCTTTAATCAATGCTCTTTCCAATCTAAAAACAAATTTAGGTGAAAGGATCAAATATTTCAACTCCAGATTTAACAAGTTATTAAACAAAATCCAAACTGCTTCCAAGCCTACTGTTGATGTACAAATAGAATGGTATATTTCTTCTTTACCTTCTAATATAGCTATTTTTGTAGATAGAGCTGGAAAAGCTACCCTTTTAGAAAACATGAAAGAAACTCTTGATGTAGAGAAAATAATCTTAGCATTGGAAAAACAATTAGAGATAGAATATAGGAAATCAAAGAAAGTGACATTTAGTCAAGATTCCAAAAAGAAAGTCTCTAAAGATCCATTCGATCTTGAAGGTCTTCAAAAAGTGTTAAAGACTATGTCAAATGACATGATTGAGATAAAGAAACAAGTTGTTGAATCATCAATACCTAAGAAATCATATTGCCCATTTAAGAAAAATCCCTCTTCAACATCTCAACCTCCAAATGTGATTTCAAATGCTGAATTTGATCAAGATATTGAAGATCCCTCACCATCTAAACATGAACCAGAGTCTGAGGAAGAAGTTGAACTGAATGGGTTATGGTATTTTATTCTCCCCATAGAAGAAGAAAGAGATGTTATGCCTGTGTCTAAAAGAAGTAAATATTCTTCTGATTCAACTATATCAAATCAAAAACAAAAATCTCTCCCCACAAAGGAGAAAATAGCAGTAAAAAATTCTAAAACTGTTCAGATACATCCTATTTCACCAGATCCTATTACAACTTCCAAAACTTTAATAGTTTCAGATACAGTGGAATACAATATAGTTGAAGATATGAAAAATACCAAAGCAAATATTTCATTACATGAAATGACCAAACTCAAGCAATATCAGAAAATTTACTTAGAGAACTCAAGGCAATCCCTGTAGATCCTATACAACCATTGGTTATAGCCCAAGCTTCTAAAGATATGGGAAAACCTCTGTCATCTTCAAAAAAAGTAAATCTCGATGATATTGCTTTAATCAGTGATAGATCTATTTCTCACATTCCTCCTTTACTTCTGACTTATGATATTTTAAACAAAATGTTCATAATGTCTTATTGATTCAGGAGATTCTTCAAACATCATGCCAAGAACGGTGTGTATGAAATTGAATGTCACTCCTCAAAAATCTGTTGTACATATAGTTCAATTAGATAGAACAAAAGTAGAGGTAATTGGAGAAATGTTGTCAGTATCCATTATATTATCATCCAATCCAAAGGTACTGTAAGTAATCCATATTTTTGTCGCAGACATCCCTGAATTTTATGGTCTTATTTTAAGCAGTGACTGGTCTGAAAAGTTACATGGATATTTTTCTACCGATTGGTCACACATGTGGTTTCCATATAATGGTAAACCAAATCAAATCAGAGTTGATTGGGAGAAATTTATGAAACACACAGTCATTGAACTTGAAGAAACAAATGAACCTGTAGCTTTCACTAACAATATTATTGGAAATTACTCAGCTGAATCGTTTCTTGGATCATTCAACGCTCAAATTTCACCTTTTTCAATAAATACTGCTATTTTTCAAATTGAAATTTTTTCTTAAACAGACACTTCTAAATGCATTAATCTTAGCAATAAAATTTCAAAAATTCTTTGTTTTGGACTTTATACTTTGATGGTTCAAAATTATAAGATGGTGCAGAAGCAGGTTGCATTTTAATCAATCCTCAAGGAGAGAAAACACTGCTATCTTATAGACTCGAATTTCAATGCACAAATAATATCGTTGAATATGAAGCATTGATACAAGGTCTGTATAAAGCTATTAGTTTAAATGTTAAATATTTGCAAGTATATGGAGATTCTGAGATAATTGTTAGACAAGTCAGAAACACAATTCATTGTATTTCTGGACATTTGAAACACTATCAAGCTTTAACTCAAAGCCTTACATCCCATTTTTCTGCATTTAATATCTCCATAGTTCCTAGATTACAAAATGCAAGTGTTGATTTACTTACTAACGTAGCATCTAAGCTTATACCATCTGAAGAAGTTAGCCTAGATATATTTTCAATTGAATTAATTTTTAGGCCTTCCATTCGTGACAATGTAACAAATTGGAGAGTATTTAACAATGATGCAGATATAGTAGACTTTCTTACATCAGGCGGATCTTATGAAGGTAAAATCGCAAATGAACATGAACATGACTTATATATTGAAGATAAACAAAATACTAATCCAATTCCAAAATCTGTAGTCAAAATGGAAGATCTCTATGATTTGAAAGATAGGTTTAAAAATATTACCAATTCGAAAACCCAGAGTTCTAGTTTAAAATTTGAATTGATTAATCTTGGTACACCAGAAAAACCTCAAAACATTAACCTAGGTCTTGGTTTAAAACCTGAAGAAAGGATGTCATTCATTAAGTTGCTCAAAACATATAAAAATATATTTGCATGGGATTATTCAGATCCCAAAACATATGATACTTCTATAATTCAGCATACTATACCTATGATCTCAGATGAAAAACCTGTGCAACAAAAACTTATAAAGATCCACCCAAACTTAGAAAGTCAAATTAAATCTGAATTAAATAAAATTCTCAAAGCCAAAATTATTTTTCCTGTTAGACATTCGAAATGGATGTCAAACATGGTCCCAGTTAGAAAGAAGAATGTAGACATTAGGATTTGCATAGACTTTAGAAATTTGAATGAAGCTTGCCAAAAGGATAATTTTCTCTTGCCTACCATGAAACTTATATTACAGTTAGTTGCAGGATCTGAATTGATGTCTTTTCTCGATGTATTTTCAGGATATAATCAGATTATGGTACATCTGGATGATAGATTAAAGGCAACATTCAAAACAAATTGGGGAACATACCATACCAAAAAATGCCATTTGGATTGATTAATGCTGGTGCTACATTTCAACATGCCATGGATATAGCTTTCAGAGGACTAATAAATAGCTTTGTTGTTATATACTTAGACGACATTACTGTTTACTCTAAACATAGAAACAATCATGTTAATCACCTAAAACATATTTTTGAAAGACGTAGAAAATTCGGCATTTCCTTGAATTCTAAAAAAAATTATTTCGCCTTATCAGAAGGTAAATTATTAGGGTTCATTGTCTCTAAAAAAGGAATCCATATTGACCCTGATAGGATTCAGGAAATAAAAAACATCCATATACCACATAATAAAAAAACGATGCAATCATTTTTAGGAAAAATTCATTTTGTAAAAAGATTTGTTCCTGATTTTTCCCAAATCATCTTACCTTTGCAATCAATGATCAAGAAAAATTCATTTTTTAAATGGGGAAAAGATGAGAGAAATTATTTTGAGTTGATTAAGAAATCTATTATTGAAGCTCCTTCTTTAACAACTCCCGATTTTCTTAAGCCATTTGTGTTGTACACATTTTCTTCCGATACATCATACGCATCAGTTTTGACACAGCTAAATGATCAAAATATTGAAGCACCGATTTCGTTTTTTAGTTCTAACCTTCAAGGTGTTGAGTTAAATTATTCAGCTGTGGAAAAAAAGGCTTATGCTGTGTTTAAATATTTGAAACATTTTAGACCTTTTCTCCTAAAAACACATACTAAAATAATAGTACCTTACTCAATAGTGAGGCAATTATTAATCTAACGAGAGTTAGGAGAGAAGGGAGAAAATTGGGTTACCTCACTTCAAGAATATGATGTAGAGATACATCCTACTAAAATTGTTGAAGGTCAAGGTCTTTGCAGGATTTTAAGTAGAGCCTCTCATTTACCAACAGAAGAAGATCAATCAAATGAAATACAACTGTCTGAGGTAAGCCTAAACGATTCTCTGTCACAATATGTTGATTTGAATTTTTCTTAAAAAATGGATATGCTCCATTATATCTCAATTATACAACAAAGCGTGCTCTGAGGCTTAAATAAAATCAATATCAAATTATAGATGATGTGATATTTTGGAAGAATTATGATTATGTATTATTGAGATGTTTAGAGAAAACTGAAGCTGAAAAAGTAATGCAGGAATTACATGATGGACCAGCTGGAGGTCATTTCGGAGGAAACACCACAACTCATAAAATACTGCATGCCAGTTACTATTGGCCAACTCTATTTAAAGATGCACATGAATACGCGAGAAAATGCAAAGTATGTCAAACTGCAGCAGGAAGAGAGAGGAAAGCAACATTTCCACTACAACCAGTAAATATCCAACAACCATTTGAACAATGGGGGTAAGATATCATAGGTGAAATAACTCCAAACTCTTCTAAACAACATAAGTATATTATAACTGCAAAAGATTATTTCACAAAATGGGTAGAAGCTATCCCATTAAAGGTGGTTAATATACAAAGTATTATAGATTTTAATGATTAGTTCATAATCACCAGGTTTGGCCTCCCATCAGCTTTGATATTTGACAATGCGTCTTACTTTTCTGGAAATGCTATGATAGAATTCGCTTTGAAAAGAGGTTTTAAATTAAATTACTTAGCTAACTATTAACCACAAGGTAATGGATTAGCTGAATCTACAAATAAAAAACTTATCAGAATCATAAAACGAACTATAGAACAAAATCATAAAAATTGGCACAAAGCACTATTATTCGCTCTCTGGGCAGATAGAATCACCCAGAAAGCTTCAGTAGGTACTTCTCCATTTGTGTTAGTTTATGGGAAAGAAGCAGTTCTACCCACAAATATAACAATACCATCATTTGCTTTAGTGCAATTTATTGATGAAAATCCTTTGTCTTCCCTTCAACTTAGACAAGATCAAATTCTTAAAATGGAAGAACAGAGAGAAAAAGCCAAACCTATACATGCTCATCATCAACAAATAGTGAAAGCCTCATTTGACACAACATCTACCAGTTCAAAATCTTTTGAGATTGGAGACCTTGTTTTGAAATGGGATAAGGCACATGAGGAAAAAGGCAAGCATACCAAATTTCAAAGATTATGGCTTGGTCCATTTCAAATCATAGAAAAAATAGGCTTATCCACATTTTTGTTACAAGATTTATTAGGTAAGAAAGATTCCTTACCGGTGAAAGGTCAAATTCTTAAAAAATATTTTTTTTTAGAAAATCAAGTTTTAAATTTTATTTTGTTTTATGAAAATAAAAGTTGAAAATAGCATCATTTTTTGTTGATTCAAATTTTCATAATTTCTGATAAATTATTTTGATTTTTTTCTTCTATAAATAAGTAAAGTAAAAAAATAATTATAACTATGAGAATTGAATAAACTTTATTCTTTTGAAATAATTTGAAATTTACTAAAGGCATTTACTTTCCAAAAAGACTCTTGATGTCATAAAATATAGATGTTATGTATTAGTCAAAAAAGGAAAATTTTAACTTAGCAAGGATTCTTTACGAAAAGGTATCTACCAACTCTATAATTATCATCCATAACTCTTAAAAGAGCTAATGATTCATCCCATCTGATAAAATTTCTTCTTCAAAGTATAATTCAAAAAAGAAAAAGAAATATATACGATATATAAATTCAAAAGAAAATAAGTCTCATCATGAGCTTGTTTAACATGATCATGGAGAAATAATCTAGACTGATATTACCAATACTGCATACCATAACAAGGTAATAGATAAATGATTGTAAAGAATCAAAAGACAAGGGGTCTCATTACGAGCCAACTTGTTCAATCTAAATTACTATCAGTGAATGACATGTCACTATCAGGCCAACAAACCTGGACAATGATTTTGAAAATTTGTCAGAAAAAAGAAATTTAATTATATGTCAAATTATATTTTGAAATAAGAAATAAAATTTAGATGGGACCATGAATCATTATTGGTTAAAAGATAACCCTGTCGAGGCTATAAACGCCTACTGGCAACATTGGCTCTATCTGTGATAAATGAGTAAAAATCTATGAAACCAATTTTTAGAGAATACCTACTTTATATTTTTAAATCTGATTACTGACTGTTAAAGATACCTATGTATTATCACTAAAAGGGTTAATTAAGAATAAATGAGATAGGTAAATAGATTATATTATGAAAAAACACTGTTTAATTCATGAATCATACTATTTTGATCCTTATATCTTTTTCTTGTTTTGAAAGTTTAGAAATATCAAAATAAACCAATCAGAGATATCTGGTTCTCCCAAGTGAGTCGCCAATTGTTGTGCTATGCAACAACTCCCCCCATTTTTATTTTCAAAATAGTCTAAACTTTTGATAATAAAAATAGGGACCCTTCTTAGAAATGTATTTTTTCATTTTAGATAAAAAATCAAACTCCAAAAAAAAATTGTTGTTGTTTTTTATTAAATAAAAACAAAACAAAAAAAGAAATTCATAAAATATCCTTGTGATTACCCTATCGCAAGTCGCATCCCGCATTATATTTTCTCATTGAAATTTAAGCAACAAAACAACAAAATCTCGATTTTGCGATGAACAATCTGAATTTTTCAAGCGACAGCATAAATCGCACATCGCGGGTATACATTTAAAAATTTAAGCAGTTCTTACCAAAATTTCGATATTGCAATATTCCGATACTGCAATTTTACGATACTACGATATTGCGATTTCGCGATATCGCAAAATTGTATATCGCATAAACAAAATTAATGCGATTTATAAAGACAGGTTCAAAAGGCACACTGCAATGGATTTGACAAGTTAAATAAAGGTTTTAATGTGAAAACAAATAGTTTGAGAAGCGATTAAGTATGTTTTATCATCCCAATGCAAACAATTATTGATTTGTTATGATTAATAAATGATATAGCTACTTCCCAGATCTTTTCTTTTCAAATTGGTCATTTCAAATATATCTTTCATCATTTGATCATTATTCTATCTTTAATAAGGATTTTCCTTCAAGATATGTCCATCCGCAAAGTAATGCAGAAACACGGAAAATAGACTGTTGCAGAATTAGAATACGCATAAATGTCGCCCATAGTCTCAGATACTATCTGCACTATAGATGGAGGTACTATAAAGTGGCAAGCTATCTATACTATCCTCGAAGAGGAAGAACCTGAAGTAGTGGAGGTCAAGGCAACTGCTGATGATGCAAGATCCTCAGATTTACAGTTTAAAGATATTGCGTGCTCCTTCCTTCATAGGATAGCAGCAAGGGCCAGTCTTTTACCATATACCGACATGATAAAGTGGCTGCTTCAGAATTCAACAATTAAGAACAGACAATTAAGAACCGTTAAGAATGAGATCTTAGGTTATTTCAGAGCTGAAGATTTGAAAGTCATGTACAAGCTACCCGACCAACAAGACATCTATGATAATAGATTTCTTGAAAAATTTGCAAAGAATAATGAAGACCCTTTCAAAACAATTCAAGGTTGGAGAAAACTCGATAAAAATTTTAAACATGAGAAATCAGGTATGTATCCAATCACTTCACTTGCAAACCCGTACAATTTCGTAGCAGCGATGCTATGCAGATTATATGGTCTCTCTGATAATACCAAGTTATCTATAAATTGGCTTCCCCTGATTAACTCCTATGTTAATTCCCACATCATGAATTGGGCAACCATTCTTTCCGAAAATATAGCTAAAGTGATTAATGAATATCACCAAACAAGAGCTTCTTCCTCCAAACCTGTCCCCCAATTTTTCATGAGTGGATATGTTTTTTATGCCATCTATTTTTCTACCATTTTTCCAATTATGGGTTGGAAATATACTCCCGAGGAGCCTACCCCTATTCATTTGAGTCATAAAGAGATATGGGAACATAATTATGTACCAAATTTCCACAGGCTATGTTATGGAGTTGTATTACTATTACATCAATTAATGTTTGATAGAGTGAGCCCTAGGTTCACTAAGGAAGCCATTTCAGATCTTGAAATGATAGGGAGATGTTTTATTGAAGAATCATTTTCATACATCAGAATATTTGGAAGCTCCGCTCCTCCACATGTTCTTCCTTTGTATGTTTCAGATAAATTAATGGCGAGAGAATGGCTTACCAAATTGTTGATAATGGAATCACTAAATCTTTGAAAGATAGTAAAAAATCTTTATGGCCAAGTTTTCCAATTTAGTGTGGTACATTCTCCCTCAGCAATTTCAATCATGCATTGAAATAATGTCAGAAGATTGAGCTTTTGAAGTTCCCTGTTTTACCCTCAAGGAAATTCGACCCAGAAAAAGATTGCTAGCAAATTTTCTCAGTCAGTTAAAATCAAACCTATCATACACACCAATGATAGATTTGAAGACATTTTGAAATCTGTTGGAACTTTTGAAGAAGTCCAAAATTTTGGCAAATTGAATCTAAATCCAGAGGAATTACAGAGATTCAATGAGTACAGAGAACAAAGACTCAAATGTATCCCTCAAAATGTCTTGATTACTAGTTATATAACTGAAGCAAGAAAAGAAATCAAAACAGAAGAATCAGTTTCACAAAATCAAGGTGAACTAGATAAATTATGGACTTTAGTTATAAATACATTGATAAATACCCCAGAGGTGTCATCTACACAGAAAAATAGAGAATTTCAGAAGCCCCAGGGTCAGATAGTTTCGGCAAAAGAAATCATCGAAAGTCCTGGGATAACCTCCCAAGATACAAAAGTCATTCCTGCATTTCCTACTGATGAAATTGTTCTAAAGGTGACTGATATCCTTCCACTGGATGTATTCTACAGCCCTCTTCATAAATCTGTAGTTAGGAAGAAAAAGAAGAAGAAGAAGAATTGAAACACCCCCAAGTAATGAGGTCATGGAAGCTTTATGGAAAGACACTCCATTAAACCCAATTGAAAACCTAACTCGGCTATCACAATTTGCTGGAGCATATACTACTGCAACAATGGATAAGGTAGCCGAAGTATCCATTTCGGTTCAAGAAAAGGATGATAAAATCATGCAGCTACAACAACAACTAGATGAAGAAAGGAACAATCTAATTCAAAAGGTTGAGAATCAACTATTCAAATTTCAGCAAGATATGGAAGTTCTTAAGATAAGTCATGAAAATGACTTATCCAACAAGGACACATTGATTAAAGAATTTAGAGAAGATCTTACAAAATATGAAGGCATTCTTATTGTAGAGGAATTCATAAAAGAAGCATTGGCATTAAACGCCTTACTCTCAAAACAACAAAACTTGTTTGTCTTACAAATGTCAGACATAATCCCACATTTGGAAATCAGTGAACAATTGATTAATACAGTCATTGACCAGATAATTGAGTTTAATGAACTCAATACCAAAATTTCTGATTATGTTGAATGGCAAGATTTAGAGGAAGGGATAAAGTCAAGTCTCCCAAAGATCAACGAAACTTTTAAAAGCATTCTCTTTACTGACTAGGATGTACAAGTAAAACAGGCAGAATTGGCAATAGCCAGAGTAGCAGGTATATCAAAGAGTATGGTCAAAATTATTAACCACATGTTGCATACCTCTGGTTTAATTAAAGAAGGAAATCACAAATTGATTCCTGATCTAAGACATTTAGAGAAAAGTTGGAAAAACACAGGTCAAATAAGAGAAAAAGCACTTGCACAGCTGAAAAAGACTGATTGGGAAGCATACTGGCAGCTATTGGTTAAGCCTCATAGTGAAACAATGACATTGAATTGTTATCTGGATTCCATATAGAAAATGAAGCCACTTTTACTTGATGCTATATTTACTGGACAGATGAAGACACAGTTTAGGAAGCCTCCACAAGTTCAACCAATGTCCGATATTTGTGAGAAGAAAAGTAGAGTTGGCAGTAACCTATCATCGGGCATGATCATGATCTACTTTGTTTTTAATAATTTCAATTTTAGCAATTAGATACTAGGAATGAGGAAAGTTGTTTGAAACCACCTCATAAGATAATTTGTATAATCTATTTTTGTAAGTAGTTAATGTAGTATTTAAACCCTTCGCATGCATTTAGAGAAGGTTCTGAAATTTTTATTAAGAACATTTACAAAGAATTCTTTACTGTAAGTTTGTGGATGTCTTGATAAAATAATGGAACACAGTCTTTTCAATTATATATCATTTTGTTGATCACTGTTGATGCACTTTTGTATTCTCTGAATGACTTTTTGATGGAAGAATTGATTGTGACCTATTATCGCTGATCAGATGAACAGGACATCACACATCTTGTACTATTATCATGTATGCTAAAATCTGTTTTAAACATTAGTGATAAATCTAGCTTTCATGAATTATATATGAGATCAATTATTTATGTTTGAAGTGTCAGTTGCACTATTGTACGATATAAGAATAGAATTTGATTTGTTTTATATATGATCATCAGAATATATGTGATATGTTTCACATATTCTTTTGATTAACTCTTTTTCAAAAGAATTATCTTACAAAAGTATTAATTCTATGAAGTCTGTGATTGATCTAAATCATCACAGACTGAATAGATATCATTTTAGATTGCATAAAATCAGTATTATCCCGGGTTAGATTAGATTAGATTTAATTCAAAGTTTTGCATTTTAGAATAAATTTGTTTTAGTTTTAGTTAATCTTTATGCAAATCATTTGAGAGAAACCCCAACAATCATATAAAACCCAAATCTAGGAAACTGGTCCCATTATCCCCAGTCAGAACCACTATCCCAAACAGAAAAGGAACTGCTTTAAGGTCTGGACCGGGTGGTTATCCCCCTTGTTGTTGCCACAAATTTCTGAGGCCTCAACAACACCACATATCAATGACCCCAAAATTGATGGTTAAAATGAAATTGTCAACAAGTGCATGGAAGCATATTTTCAGTGATTTAATTTAGAGAGACAATCCCAATGGGTCCATTGGTTACCTCTAGCTTAAGGGTTTTATACTAAAACTTATCATGGTGCCACTCAAATAACTCCTTTTTAGGTTCTCAATGGTGAAAATCTCACATTAGTTCTATCCTAATTACTAGAAGTCTAGTGTAGGAGATTATACAAAACCCTCTATAAGCTTACTCCCAATTTTCATGGCCTTTATAAGGTCCTAAAAGTTATTGAGTTAGTTCCTTACAAATTGGTGCTTCCTAGCCACTCTAAAATTCATCCAATCTTTCATGTCTTCTTCTTAAAGAAGATTGTTGGATCTAATTGTTGTATTTAAACTAATATTTTATAACTAGATTAAAAAGGTTCCATTCAGTTGTAGCCCAAGGTCATCCTCAACAAAAGAGAGAAATATATTTATTAGCTTAATATATTAGAGGTATTAATGCAATTGAATGATACTGTCCAATGATTCCATAAGGAAAATAATAAATATTGTTCAAAAATATCCCCGTCTCTAGCATTGAGGATAATGTTTCTTTTTAAGGGGATGTCATGTTAGGGTCCTACGCTAACCTCCTTAAATAGTTAGATATGTTTCTATGTATTGAGGCAATCTCTATTGAATAATACCCATGTAGTAGGTATAGCATGAACACAATAATTGTAAGAAGGCTTACTAAAAGGTTCAATCTATTAGAAAATTCATTTGTTAGAATGCTCCTATGAGGTTAGATTGAAACTACATAAACAAGTTGAAGCAATGTAACAAGATATCTTATGAATCATATTGAAATTGGAGCTATGCTCAGTTGGAGATTTCCCCCTCAAAATGGAAAGTGAACATTGCTTTCATCAATAAAGGAATTACTAAGTGTGGTATATTGGTTTTCCTATAATTACCTATATAATTTTCCATTTTCACTCTAAAACTTGCTATAGTATATTCTTTTTTTTTCTGTAAATATTTAATTTTTTTAGTAAGGAACAACACATGAGCATTGGTTCATCTTGAAAAAACTAGAGAATCAATGTATTTTTTGGCATGTTGTTACTTTGATGCACTTATAGCTATGAAACGCTGGAACTTTTGATATTAAAGAACATTGGTGTACCATAATGGTTAGGCACAATGAGAAAAAAACCATCCACTAAAACCTCTAGTCACCCCCTTTGCTAGCAAATTGTTCTATAAATGAAGAAAGGACCATTTTTTGGGGGGAGGCTACATAATGACATCCACTAAAAAGGAAAATCCTTGTAGTGTGCAGTGTTATCACTTTTAACATCTATTTTTACCTCATCAAAGGAGTTTAAAGTTAATAGAAAATTTAAATGTACATTTTTTGTGATTCTTAATTTGATATATTGTCTCACCTATCTTAATAGATATATATGAGGATGGTTATGCACCTTCAATCCAAGTTTCTCAATTAAATGAGTTGAAATGAAACTCGATTATGATCTAAGATGATATATGAATTCTAATTTATTTTTTCTCTAGTTTAATATTATTGTGACTGAGCTTAGTGATTTATCCTTCTTTCTTTGGAATAATAAAAATTAGTGTTATCCCTCTTTGAACCAAAGTATAAGTCAACTTACCTTCTATGTATGAGGTTTTTTCCACCCTTTTATCTCTATACACAACCATAAAATTATATTCTTCTTATGATTTTATGTGGGCCATTTTAGTATCAACTTATTATGTAGTCTCCAAAACTTTCCTCCATCTAACCATTTGCATTACAATTCTTACTATGTTTTTGTTTTTTTGTTGCAACCACAACCATCTTCTTACCTTTACCTTTCGCATTCTTCTTTCCAATTTTAGGGTGTTCCTATGGCTCTAATATTTTTTTCCCACTAAATTGATCTTTCTTGATCTTATCTCTTTCGAATTATTGTGCCTAGAAACAAGCCTCATTAGTGTTCTTTGATTTGAAAAGCATCCCTTGTCTCCTAAGGTGACCGTGAGAAGATCCAAATTATTTAATAAGAAATTCATGACTTAAGGGATCTCCCTAACTAGATTTATCTCTTTCATAATTTTGTAGTGAATTCTACACTTTCTTTTCTTGTCTTGGTTTGAATAAATCCATCTTATCTTTTGATCCCCCTCGTATCCGATAGGACATAAATGCCTTAATCATGTCCTTAAACACTTCTTATATTGTCATTAGTGGTACATTACCTAATGCTCTAGGAATGTCATCACTTTCCCATCATCTAAAATCGTGACTTTGTAACTTGAAATGAGAAAAATAGATCCTTTATGCTTCAACAATCTCATGAAGACTAAAATAAACTTCTAACTATTACAACCCTTGATTCAAATTCAAGGAATCTATCTGAATTGTAGATGGATTAATATTAATTTGATCCTTTACTTTAAATGGTGTTGAAGACTTGCTGCATTCTTTTGTCATTATTGATGCTTGGAATAGACCAAGCTAATAATAGGAGAAATTGTTTAATCAAGGTCCCAATTAGACTTATACTCGTTTGGTATGGTGATCCTCATCACTATATGGGCCTTTTGCCACCTAAAATATTTTCTCCTAGATAGGAGAGTCTCTAAAATATTAAGCTAATGGGTGATGGATGTAGTGAGATAATATTAGTATCTTTATCCTACTGATTTCAAAAGTAAAGAAAGCTGCCAATTCTAAGTATTGGTAATATATCTTGGGAGCTATCTAATTTAATTAATGAATGAGTTGAATATGAAGTAAATTGAAATATAGATGATCATAACTATAATAACATTTTAATATAACTATAAACAATATGTAAACCAAATAAATAGTTAAATAAAAGCAAATATATAACTAACATTCACACATCAAAACTTTACTCAATCAATTATAAAGTTCTGTAATGATTAGTGAACAATAATAATACAAACGCAAATCATTTACAAATACACATATATCAATTAAGAAAAAAATAAAAGTGGTATCTCATTAATGACAAGAAACATAAAGCAATAGTACCACATTTGTTCCGGTGAAGGAAAAGTAGTAAAGTTTTTCCAAAATAAAACTTTACAATAGTGCAAAGACCTAATTTTTTGAAAATCCGGAAGCCCTATCGATTTCACATGGATGTCTTTAAATAATATTACAAAATGGATAAATAAATTTGGCATACAATTTGTTACAACCAAAAATATTTTGAAACATAAAATAGAAGGTAAAAGAAAAGACTATGGAAATTGTGAGCAAGGTGGGTGAATCATCTTCGACGTGCAATTGATTTGGAAGCTTCCAGATTCATTAGGTTGGTTGTTTTGGAAGTTAAATACATGATTTTCCATGACTCGCAGTTCTTGTAAAATTCTGGAGGTGGTTTGTTTGGTTAGTAGACAATAAATTTGTAGTTTAACCAAGAACCAAGAGATTTCTTACTGTATGCTTCATTTAATTTTCTTGTTCTGATTTTATCTGATTAGGATCTCCTTTATATAGACCAATCAATAGTGAAATATCCATTTAATTATTCGGGCCAGTCTCAACTCAACAATAGACCGTAAGATTCAAGTATATCGACAATTACTATATCTATGATTTGGTGCACTTTGGGGTTAAAAATAAATAAATATGATAAGTACATTTTTAATTTCTCTCAATACTTTTAATCTATCTAGTTTCACGATATGGGTAGTTGAATTATGGGGTTGAGAATTTACCTTTAGGCATACCGAATAGGGCATAATATTAGAGGAACCTCCATAATCAACTAGATAATTGTGTACATTGTTATCAAAAACTTCAAAAGTTAACAAGAATGGGAATATGAGAATTTGATTTTTCACATGTTAGAATAGCATTGGGACTAATTTGTCTATTTTTATCAGAAGAAAAAGATGGAGAAGTTTTCCCTTTGTCCTTAGTATTAAGGGATTTTTTTGGTAGTAGGGGTCTATTTTTGAGCCGCATATAAATCTCTTAACAAAATATATCTTTGTTATTTTAGTTTTCATTAATTCAAAAAGGGAAATATTAGCTCTAGTCTTCTTCATATGCTCCACTACGTCATATTCTAGATGCTCTAATATAATCAAGGTTTTAGTAACTAACCTATATTTTGGAGTAGACTTGTTTGAAGTATTTTTTTAGGCATTGCAGGGTTTGAGGAAGGGGTTGTAGGGGCTAAAGTGGAAGTATGTGATCCTTTGCTTCTAGTTTTCACCACATAAATGTCTTCATAGAAATACTCTTCATTTGCAGCAATAATTCTCTCAACTACATCCCAAATGACATTTGCTATTGGAATGAGATCTTCAATTTATTTTGGTTTTTATTCGCCATCTTCAATTTCCTCGTCATCCGTAGAAGAAATATATCCACCAGGAGGAGGATTAGGATGAGGATTCCTTTTATAAAATTAACTAAAATGCCTTTTAGATGTGAATCCTCTCATATGTTTTTCTTGAGGCTAGTGATGTCATTGGAAAGGTGTCTTACCAATCTATGTAGGCTCTCCATATCAAAAACATCCTTATCTTTCTTTCTTATTTGAAATATACCTTCTTCCATGGTTGTTTTACTAGTGATTCTTAACATTTTATTTTTTACCTTCATAACTTTCTACATTGCTTTTGTTAGAAAATTTTTATCAACCCTTTTCACACATATGAAAATAGATGATGGTAATGCGGTAGTATAAAGTTCAATTTGAACATTTGTTGTAGGCTTGTAAGTTTCAAGAATTTTATTCAATAGAGATAAAAGCCTTTGGTTAAAATATTTAATATTTTCCTTATTATGATAGTTCCCTAACTAAGGTTGTGGGAGTTTTATCATTTCAATTTTTTTTAATGAATATGTCTTCAAAATCATCCCAACTATGAATTGAAATATCAAATAATGCGAAATATCTGGCTAAGAATTTTCCCTCAAATGTGTAGGGAATAAATAATCTGCAGATAATGTTCTCATTTTGAGTGTCCATGAGATTGAGATTACATGCTAACATGAATTTCCTAATGTGATCTTCATGAGATTCTCCATTATATGGATTAAAGTTAGGTAGGAATTTATCAAGGTGTCTTGTTAAATCATGTTGAACTCCTGGAATGTCTACTACAACTAGTGATAGCCAAGGTCTTCATTGGTGTTGTCCACCAACTCCATCCATGACTGGTGGTGGTGTAGGTGTTATAGGAGGACTCAAAGTTGAGGGGTGAGAAGGTAGTGGTTTATAGATAGGACTTTTAGGAGATGTAGAGATGTGAAACAAAGTAATTTTTTCCTCTTATGATATATATTATTTCGTTTCTACTTCAATTTGAGGGTCCTTGCCTTTGGTGGGAAAGGGGAATTATAGTGGTTCTCGTCCAATTTTTTTACTCTAAGATCTTGTGAGAATTATATAAATAGGGACAAAGTAACTAGGTTGGTCTGCACCAATAGATTGAGAAAGGAATTATCCAAAAATATGTTCAATTTGCTCTTTGATGTTTCAGATTTTAGGAAATGATTTGACCACTAAGGAATAATTTTGATATTATCCTTGAGGTAACTCTAAATTGAGAGTTTCAGAAGTGATGCTAGAGTTTTTTTTTATGATATTGGAGGATCGATTTCTAATTTATTAATCTTAGAGATTGTTAGATCAAATCTATGTGGAGTGCTTGAAGCTAATTCAAGGTTTGAAGGAGATGATGATCCTAATGAATGTATATTAGTTTTGGAAATTTCTTGTTCCATTCATCATTTGATGGCCCTTGTTATAGTGCCATTTTTTTTTTGGAAGAGAGAAAGCCAATGATAGGAGAATATACCGGATCAAGGTCTGAATTAGACCTATACTCATTTGGTATCGTGATCATCACTAGTATGTGGGCCTGGTTTCCACCTAAATAATTTTTTCTTAGATAGGAGACTTCCTAAAACATTATATTAATGGGTGATGTATATAGTGAGATAATATTAGTATCTTTATCCTAATTATTCCAAAAACAAAGAAAACTACATATTCTCATTATTAGTAATATATTCCGGAAGCTATCTAATGTAATGCATGAATGGGTTGAATATGAAGTAAATTGAGATATAGATAATCAAACTACAATAATATTTTAATTTATTTGTATACAATATATAGACCAAATAAATAGTTAAATGGAACCAAATATATAAATACAACATTCATACATCAAAATTTAACTCAATTAATTATAATTTCCATGAAAAGATTAATCAACAATAACAATACACACAATAATCATTTACATAGATGCATGCATTAGTCAATTAAGGAAAAAATAAAAATGAGATTCGTTAACAACAAGAAACAAAACAAGCAGAGTTGTAGAGCAACTAGTCCCTGCCCAAGAACATGATGAGCTATTCCAAGAGGCAGCCCCTGTAAATTGGCTAGTCCATAGAAAAAATATAATTGTGGGAAAAGCAACCAGCCAGAAACTTGAAATTATGTTTACATAGGTACACAATTTTGCTACTACGAAGTAATAGTCTAAGTTTTCCCTAATCTATTTACTAGTTTCAATCTCGACATCATACTTAATTTCTTTACAAAAAGATAATATGGATCGGGAGAGTATTGTAAGTATACATACATACTTGTAGAATTTTTTATATATACAAGAACAAAACTAATATAAAAGAAACTGAACCAATTTAGTTACCTCATAAAAGGTATCAAGGTTGAATGTGTTTCTCGTAATAAGCTAACAATCCCAAGTTCTTAAAATAGACATTATTTTAACGTATAATGTTCAACATAAATTGAGAGAATAATTTCTAAATGAGGAAGAAAACAACCCTTTTATAAAACCAATATTGTAATAATAATGCAAATGAGTAGACGAGCAGTTAATGACATTCATGCAATTTACAGAGGGGTGATTGTTGCGGAAAGCCCTCCTAAATATATAAGTATAAATTAAAGTCTTTAGAGGAGTAAACTCATAAAATATAATAGTTCCAACTTTCTCTTGAAAGAGCCATAAAACCCCAAGCCAAATTTGTGTTAAAACCCTCAATCCTCTTGAGTAAAACATTATTGAGTTGACCAACCATATATAGTTATTAATACAAATGTATAATCTATTGCCATTGAAATGTTCTAGGAACTGGCTGGGTAGCTTTCCATGAAGAAGGAATAAGTAAATCAGTTTAAGGAACCCTAATCATTCATAACCTAATGAATGGAAGAAAACCATCATCATTCAAAACCTAATGAATGGAATAAAATTGAGAATGGAGTCTAGGCCTCACGGTCGAAACATTGGTCAAAGACAAGAAAACTCGTAAGAACCTGGAAGTTCCAGATCAAAAAGATTTTTCCTGAGAAGAACCCATTTCCAAGAAGGTTATAATAGTGTTGCTTCCTCTTTAGGGAAGGGAGGTGCACCTATGAGGACAAGAAGAGAAAGAATTTAAGTGAGGAAACTTGAAAAATTAAATATTCCTCGAATAATTGCACAAAAAAATACTATGAAAAAATTGGGTGTCCTTCTAGCATAAGCACTGAGATTACTTGAAGATAGGAAATATTTGGAGGTACGTCGCTCCATACTTGTAAGCATGAAGAGAAAACTTAGAACCAAAATGAGGAATTAAATGATGATAATGGAAACCAAATTGTTACATAGTAATTTTTCACCATCCTTGCAATCCCATGTATCGCACATTGGAGGGCCTTTTCCGTGACCTATGAGCAGTGACATAACCTGAAACCACTTTCATGGCATCCCCCTTGACAAGGACAATCATTCCTCTGAAGAAAGTTTCCTTTGAAAACCCTAAAAACTGATCTTTTGGCCTTGGCGCGACTAGCCAGTTCATCCCTCGCGCCAATGGGGAAAACCCACCAAAGAGGGCGTGCCAACTGGCACTCTGTCCCAATGTATTGATCGTGCCAAGCTTAATAAGGATTGTTTAAAAAAAAAAAAATGGCGGAAGTTTGATTCCAACAAACTCCTGAACGAGTCTCTAAAATGAGTTGGGAGGTTTGGCTCCGGATCTCCATGTATGGGAGGTGGTATTCAACCTATCATGGAAGCTTCCTTGAGGATAGGGCCAATCCCACAATTGTAGGAATCCCAACTCCCCTTCCACCATCTATATAAGCTTTCCATTTTTCCTTAGCAAGCTAGTAGTCCTAATAGTACTAGAATCAAGAGTTGAATCTGTAGCAAGGAGACTATCACCAGACAGCCTTTGAGAGCCAAGCTGAAGAGAGATAGATTTGTCCCATTCCCAACGAGCTTCATTGAGATGTGCTCCGCTATCGACCCCACCGAAGGAAGATCCAACGTCAGAGCTTTGGGTTGTATCTTTATTTTATTATGATTAATGATAAGCGACTTTGATTATGGTTTCATTCATGTGTCTTCGTCTTTGATGCAATGAATTACATCCTCTCTGACTGATGTATGGTTACAAGATTTAGATTCTATGTTGTGTATCGTTGTGTTTCTTCACATGTGTGCATGTGTTCGGACGTGTTAAGCGGAAGGATCATGATCTGCCAAAGCGAAGGATGGGAAGCACCATCCTTTCTTCAACGACCATTGCGTAGGACCCGAGGTAGGCAACTCGTTGTGTTTTGTCATTTTTGTAACTAGAGACCTACGTCACTACGTGTATGATTGTTGCTAGACCAGATCTGGGCTAGTAGGGATCGCCTCTGTCCACAGAGGGGATTTACCTCTCCAACAAAAACAAAGCATCCAATTTAGGAGCGGGCCTACCTAAAGGGGTTAGCAGAGAATAAAACCTGAATGACCATTAATAGAAGTGCAGTCGACCAAAAGAACCCTCAGTTCTGTGCAGACCCGGATATTATGCATTTCTGACTATAAGTAATCACAGTAGTAATAATACCCATTAAAATGAGAAATAATATCAACATAATTAGAAATGTAACTGCATGCAAAGTTATAGTCTGAACACACAAAAGCACAAAATGAGTTTCAATTTCAAGCTACAAATAACATTCTATTAAACTTTATACAAGTTTATCTCTGAATTGAAAGCCTGTTTACAGATGCCATGTTTATTTTTTAAATAAATAGTTAATATATATATATATATATATATATATATATATATATATATATATATATATATTATTTATTTTATATAAATTTAAAAGCAACAATTTAAAATGTTTTAAAAGTCCGTTAAGAGGACAAGATGAATGCATGTATACCACCTGTCTCAACTATAACACATGAGGTTTAATGGGTGTTGAATTATTTTTATGGGGCATTTTTTAGAACCCAATACTGATATCTATTCTACAATATGCCCTTGGAATCAATTCAAATTGATTCTTCAAACAAGACTTATGAAATTCAGAAAAAATACACACCTTTTTCTTTCTTTTGAGGAGCTCGATATTGAAATTGGATTATCTTTGTGATTGCGGCTCTTCAATATCTGAAATTCAGCCCTGTAGTAGCCCTCTGAAGCTTCTTTCCAATGCCACAATTCTGATATGATTTGGATTCTTCAAGACAAAGTTATGTCCAATCTCCCACAATGACCCAATTTTGGACTGGTTCAGTAGAGAGAACTTGTATGAATTGCCACGTGTCACTGTTTCATCCTTTAGATCTAAAATTGATAGAGAAGAAACTACAGTCCGTTTAATTGCGACCAATTTTTACGGTACTCCAATACGATGCTCAGAAAGAGAGTTATGAATATTTTCCCACAATCACCTCTTTGAGATGAAATTCAGGAGCCTGAAAAAGCACTACACTCCACAGATCATATCTCCTAAATTATTGCAAACCAAGCTCTGAAATGTTTTGATGATGTTCCTTAGTATTTCTTCTTCGCACCCTAAAAATTTCAGCTTCTGAAACTTCGTAGAAACAAAGTTATAGCACAAATACCACGATGAACTATTTAGGAGCCTAAAAAACGACCTAACTTCCACAGATCATATCTCCCAAAATATTGCGAACCAAGCTCTGAAATTTTTTGACGATGTTCCTCAGGATTTCGGCTTCGCACCCTAAAAATTTTAGCTTCTGAAACTTTGTAGAAAAAACGTTACAACTAAAATTCCACGATGAGTTGTTTGGAGCAACGAAACCCTAGAATCCAAAGCTCTGATACCAAATGTTGTGAAACCAGCTCCAAAAATAGAAGAAAAGAGATATCAACGCCTTATAAATAAGCCACTTCGAGGAGGCAACCTCCAATACATTACATGAATGAACAATTCTTGGTTGATATAATTTACAAAACCTCCTTTCTATATATAGGAGTCCATGGGACCATAATGTAATCCTAGTGGGCCACAATGTAATCCTAGCCGACCTAACAATAATAATTTAAGGGCACAATAATAACAATATGGCGGTTACAAGGGTACAATAATAACAATAAGGGGGTTACACCAACAATAATAAGGGACTATACTAGTAATATAGGGACCTAACAGCAAAGCACAAAAATTGTGAAGGTGAATGCAAATCACAACAATTGTGAAGGTGAACCCTCAGACACAATTTTCATTGATAGCCCCTCCGTCCAGATACATTGCTACCAGGCTTAGACCCAGTCCTACTTGCTGGAGAAGGTGGTTGAAAATTCCGAGAAGAAGGTGGATTTGAACTGTGAGATAGAGGTAAGTCCATTTATGATTAAGGGACAAGAATCATCTGAATATAAATTTAAAAAGTATTTCTAATGTAACTATAAACATAATGAAATTGAGAAGAGTATTTCTGCATTATTTACCTTATTCTGAGCATGACCAGTGACGAGAGCTTTCAAGGTTGATAGAGCACTTCTCTTCACATCCCTGCTGTGAGAAAGAAAGAAAGAAAAGAGAGCAGTTCCTAAAACCATTGCCCGGACAGGGAGATACAGGCAGCTATGGATGGAAAGGAAGGAAGGTCTGTTAGGGACGGAAACAGTAGGAAAAAAGTTCATTGTTCTTTCAATTTAGGTCTGTAGTTTCATTTTTTTGAAAATGTGCTAACACAAATCCATATCAGTCCCTAGTCTTTAACCTGGGGTGCTTTAGAATGTGCCTTAATGAAAAGGGTTTGTTTTATGGGGTGTGTAGGTCTAGAGGAAAATTTCTCTGGAGTGTTGCAAGATCAAGCACGGGAAATGGATGATGGTGTTAAATGTGAGTATGAGTTGGTCATGGCTACTAGAAGCAAGAGATGCTTCAATCAAGCATTTGGGAACAAGGGTGAGAAACAGGTGGGCAAGGGGATCCTTAAGCTCCAAATATGTGGACCCTATCACCCATCTGGAATGGAAGCACAATAGTACAATAGTAAGCCTCCTCAACATTCTTCTTTGCCATATGAACAATCAGGAGGGTCATATTCTTCTTCTACCAGTCCAAACTAAGTTTGCAGAAAGTGATCCTCAGAGGATTTTGATGACATCTTTCAGAATTTTATCTTTCTTGTAATTTTTATAGGGAAAATAATGTTGTTAGTAATCTTGTTTTGATTTATCTGTGTGGAATAATGAATCTCAATTCCACTTTGAAATAATCCCAAAAATAAATGCTAATAGTTGGTTGAGTTTTTTTTTTTTTTTAAACGCTCTCTGCAAACGTTAAGATGAAAAGAAAAAAAATCAATCTTGGCTAACACATTCATCCATAGGACTTGGGGTTTGGTAATTTTTCTTAATTAATAATTCTATTTTCTATCATACCCATCTCAAATTTAACAAGGGAGAAGGATTTGAACCTAAACAAGATCGGAGGGTTCACTCTAAGGCGCAAGAGCTGAAAGAAGAGGAAACAATATGTTAGTAACTGTTTCAAGTTAGATAAAGACATTTATAAATCATAGAACTGACAAATTGTAAGCCAATTGTAAGCTAGAAGAGAGAAAGAACGAATTTTATTGCAAATACTGAATTTTATTGTACAAATTTCTGCACCATAATTGTATTTCTGAAAGCATAGATTTTTTTTCTTCGAGATTATTTACTGCACCATAATTGTATTCCTAGACTGCACAAGTTTTTCTTCCTCCATCACAACATCGCACCGGTTGTTTGGTCCTGCAATCCCTCAACCGCTAATTTTAAGCTTGTCTTTGACTGCAACGATTTGTAAATCTTCATAATCTTCATGCAGAAAGCTATTTGAATAACTGCGTTCAATGTTTTCACAGGGTGTGTGTTTACTAGCCATATCGACTTCACTGCCAAGCCTCCAGCCTCCCCCCTGTTCAGAAAACCATGTTGAGAATTGTGTCCCTGCAAGCGGTAAAATGATGGCCATGCTTTATGTGTCTCTGTATCTGACTGCTCTCGGTGCAGGAAATGTGAAGGCTAATGTAACAGGGTTCAGGTCAGACCAGTTCGATGTCAAGGATCCTAAAGAATTTGGGAAGCATGGTGTTTTGCGTCTTGCTTTTTTTGGTATGTTCCAAATAAGTATAGATACAGGAGACCTGCTGGAAGCCCTCGGATAACACAAGTGTTTATTGTAGCTTGGAGAAATAGGAAGTTGGGTTTTCCCTCAGAAGCACCATTGTCGACACCTCAACAACTGGCATTACATGACACTGCAATAACATGCACCAGATGGCACCTAAATAACATGTAGATGTTACTTTAGCTGAGCATTATAGCATTATTGTCCCAACCCTTCAAATATTTACTAGCATTTAATGTTCAAATTTTAATGTTAACATTAGTTTGTATGAACTTGAAATTTTCATTCTATTCCATTTTTTGCTCATACTTAACCTAAGTTCAGCCTCATACTTGCCTCGGTATGAGGCCAAATAAGATGAAAATTATATTGATTGGTCAATAGAAAAAAAGCTCTATCACTGATTGGTCGAAAGAATGTGGTGGGGACATGATACGAAACAAATCATAGCTTATAATTTTTAAGATCGATACTTTAAGCTATATCGATCTTCGTGCAAAGTTAAAAGACCATATCGATTTCTATTGTTATAGTCCCTACCATGCCCCAGGCGGCAGGGACTAATAAGGAAATAGTACCACATTCACTCCCCGCAAAGAAAAATTTGAAATCTCTATTAGCTCTTTTTATTTTTTCCAACATAAATTTACAATTGTGCAAAGGAATATTTCTTTTAAAAGCCATAACCCCTGTAAAGTTCATGGGGATCTCTTTAAATAATATTACAAAACGGCTAAAGAAAGTTGGCATACATTTTTTTATAACCAAAATTATTTGGAAATATAAATATAAAGTAAAAGATAAGACTATTGAATTGTGAGCAAGGTAGGCGAATCATCTTCAAGGTGCAACTGATCTGGAATCTTTCATGTGGGATTCCCATTGTGAATGGACCTTTAGAATATGAGTGATCAAGCTTGGTGGATCACAATTGATGTTGATATGGTAGTTAAAGACCTGATTTTCCACAGCCGAAAATTCTTAGTAATTTTTGTAGGTAGTTTGCTTGGTTAGTATATGGAAATTACTTTACAATTTGATCAAGAACTGAGAGATTTCTTTGAGGTCAACCTTTCAAAATTGCTCAATTTTCTTCTAAGAATCTAGCTAACCCGTGTTTCTGCATATCAGTGAAGAAGTCCTTTTACCTAATGGATTCATCTATGAATGGTACATAATTAATTTCAACTTCTTTGATTATGCCGATAGCTAAGTCAATAAGTGAAGTGCATGACTGTTATGCACTGTTCACTAGATATTTAGAGAACTTTAATTTCTTTTTCCATATTTTTAAGGAAAAATTTCCTTTCATCTTATGTGCATATGAAAGTCAAGGTAGGCCATGTGGAAGAGTCTTAGCCATATCTTTCCAGGACACTAATTGGGGGATAATCTCCTTAGATTGATTGAGCTTTGTAGTCTTATCTATGATATTATTGAAGAATTTGTCAATTAGGAACTATTGTGCTTGAGCCAAGCTCAAATTATTACAAACTTTTCCCATGTTTTCAAAATCTAATCATTGGTTTGCATAAATTCCTTCTTAAAATTCTTAAGACAAATAATATTATCACTCAAACATTCTGAATTGAAGCTATAACTTAGTTATCTGTGCATCTTTCATTTGATCTAGAGCAATGAAATATTGCTACACCTTAGCAACCTTAGCTTTTAATTGGTGTTCTAGATCTTTCATTTGTTGATAATGTTGTTTTTGGCCTTCAAAGACTTTGAGTTTCACTTGTTCATTTAGTTGAGCTTCTTTTATATTTAGTTTCTCCTCTAGTTGTACCATCTTTTCATTCTTCTGCACAATAAATTTCCTCAAATTGTTAACTAACCAATTTTGTATTGTTGCAATATCTCCTACTAAGTCAGATAACTCTCCCTCAAATTTCTCATCATCATGTTTGGAACCAACCCATATCAAAGTTTTTAATGTTGGAGTCCCTTCATCTTGATTAAAATTTCTATTTATAGTTTTTCCCTTTAATAATTTCCTTCATTTTAGGGCTGAAGAAGTAATCAGTGAGAGGAATGTCCTCCTTTTTGATCTATGATAAAGAGTCTACCATAACAGTATCTTGGGGTGTATGCCGAGGGATGGAGGCTAGCGGAGTTTTGGATAGAGCTCCTGAGGTAACAATGCTAGTTTTTTCTTTTGTTTGAGTACTTCTGGTAGGGGAGCTCGATTCCCGAACTATTTGTCATAAAGGTAAAACTATGCTAGGGATAGTGATGGAAGGACTAGGAGGCACTTGTTATTTTCCTTGAGATTGAGCTTCCTTTATTTTTTGTGCTTGGATTTTATCAAATTGAGCCCATTCCTCTTGTATCCTTTTCTCTTAAGCTTTTAACAATTCATCTGTAACAAACTCTATGACTTAATCAACTACTGCTTGTGGATCTTGAAAATATTTATGTGCCATTATCTGTTAAGTAGAATTATTTTGAAGGGTCATTGGTGTCTTGATTAATTCAAGTAGTGTATACTTGGGGGTCTCCTCAACATTTGGGTCAAAGAATGAAATCATGATTTCTAATGATATTTGTTCCAAGTTGTGTTACCTTCTTGGAGGATGGAAGGAAGACATTTTCTCCTGGTCTTCTAAAAACTTAAAAATTCAACAAGTGACTCCTTAGGGAGTTGTTGAATTCTCTGTAAAACTTCAGAATAAGAATTCACTCTTTTGAAGATATCATCATGAGGTGAATCTTCATGAATATATTTTTTTATGCTTACCTAGGTGCATTTCTTAGACATGATATTTAGAGGATCATGCCATCTCAACTCTACATAAGCTAAGTTGATGAATTCAAGGGTTGTAGCTCCTTTTTTAGCATGATTTAAACTAGATAAAACATAAGGGTTAAATTATAGGGGAAATAAAGGTCAAAGTTTATTTTCAATAAGAATTTAGGTATCTGGATAGGCATGCTTTTAATTTTTTGTTTAAACCACATCTCTGGAGATAATCCTATTAGGGGAATATAGAGGTAAAACATGAGGGGGAGATAAAGAAACATAAATTCTTACATAAATAATGTTTCTTTGAAATACCAATCACCCAATTGTCCTATACCTTGTTTATATTCTTGAGTAATTTTGGTTGGTCGAGCATTATAAAACATTTCATAAAGAGGAATGATTACAAAATGATAGATTTGTTAAAAATTCTCTTTGTCCCTATCTTCCCATAAAAGAGAATGGTAAATATGTATATGTTCGACTAAATTTGGAGATGAACGCCAACCCATTTTTGGGAAAGGAGTGGAGAAGCATATAATATCCATGATGTACACCAAAATATAGAAAGGAGTGGTTTTGAATTTGAATTGGAGTTTTAAAATTCCTCAACATGCCTATAAACATTATTAGACAAGATGTTGTCTCAATTAAAAAAGTGACCACTGAGGGCTATGTAAAAGAGAGGAACCAAATCTAATTTGAAATGTATGGGGTATTTATCCCTAAATAGTATACATAACATTGTGACAACATATACAAGCCTTGGATTACAAGGAGTAGTTGGGTATTCCTTGGAACTTTCTTCCATAAACTTATTTTCATTATATCCCCATTGCTTAATCAGTTGGGGTAATGTCGTTTCATATTGACCACATTATTATACATGAAATTTGTCAATAAAGTGCTATTGTAAACAATTTTGGGTTGAAGAAGTTTATATATTACATGTAAATAAATTGACTTGAAATACTCGACAACGACCCCTTTCTAATTGCATATGTTTCGAGTTGGGAAGTCCACATGGTCTACATCCCATATTATCATATTAATGTAAGAAAACAAACTTAGTCATGTTGTGATTTTATATAGGAAGGATTTGGAAATGGTGTGGAGAAATATGTTTTCTATTGCACCTACCTCATCTTTAATCTCCTCTAACCATGACTTACTTTCCTCCTCAAAAAATTTATATATTTCAAACTAGGAACTGCTTCCTACTTCCAATTTTATGTTGCATCCAACAAGAGTCTCGAGTTCAGATTCTTGAAATCAAAATTCTCCAATTTTCATCGCTAGGGTTTTTTTTGAATGGGCTTTTGTGTATTTTCTCCTTTTTTCTCCATTGAATGAAAATTATATAAGCAAGAGTGTTTATTAGTGTGCATGCAAATGAAAATGGAAATACTGACTTTCAATTTGAGTGAGTTATGGTGTTTTGGGAAGCGTAGTGCACTGATGATGTTATTGAAAACCATTAATTGGAGAGTGATTGCAATTGTCATGTGAATATAATTGTAAGGGATTCAACAACATGAAAAATTTAAACTATGAAAATTTTGTGAGGATTTGGATCTGGATCCTTTGGTAATATTATATTAAAATTGTGGGGTGGCAGGAGGGGGAGGGATTCTCATTAACCCTGAACAAACAATAGTAGATTCATACGCTTGGGATCTAGGTAAGAAGACGAAAAATCAAGTTGAGGAATATGAAATTTTCTATGGCCTCATCATTGTTCAACAAAGAGGGATCAATGTTATGAACATTCTGGGGGACTCCCTCCTTATTATAAAACACATGGTCAACAAAAATTTAGCTCAGAACAATAAGCTAAATCAAATCCTTGAAAGAATCAAAAGAACATGCAGGCTATTTTAGAAAGTTCATTTCTACCATATACTAAGATGGCTAAACCAAGAGGCTGACACTCAAGAAAACCAATCTTTCCAAAGAAAGGAAAGCAAGAGCCAATTAAATGGAATTGAAGGTCACTACCCTATTCCCTAGTCATGATTATGGATAGCAAATTGTCAAAGGAAAATGTTCACCCTCTTGACAAGAATAATAACAAAGAAAAAGGGAATTTAGGGATAAAATGGGACTTTAGATTCCATAAGCATGTTTTTTTCGAGGTTTGATTATTGTCCCCCCATCACCCATTCATTTCTATTCTCCTTTTCCAACACCCCTTTCCCAGACCCCCTCGCTCCCCTCCCCCCCCCTCTCCTCCCTTCACTCTTCATCTTCTCCCTGACCCCCCCATCTATCCCTTCCTTACCCCTACCTGCATCCCCTTCATCCTTCCACTCCCCTGTTCGCGCATCCCCCATCCCTGCATATCCTCTCCCCCCATCATGGGGGCTCGTAGAACAAGGATTAAGTGGCACATCATGGTGATACGTTGTAAGCCATGCAATGTCGTTAACTCTCCTGATGGAAAAAATATAGGAAATTGCAGGACACATGGCGGTTGGAATGGTATAAGCATGGGATTTTACAACCTTCAATCATGAAAATAGGTATGTCTACCAGAACCATGTGAGCGCCCTATAAGAATGCACCTTAATTAATTTCGCAGAGAATGATCGGTGGATCAAGCGAGGGGAAGTTAATTTGCACCAAAACAAGGTCGTTTCAGCCATCGAAGTAATCATGGAAAGGAGTTTGGATTTTGGAAGTAAGAGGCCAATCAATGGTCACAGTTAATTATAAATTAAGGTCCAATTATCTAATTTCCTGTCATGGAAAGGTCAAGGTTCTGCAGTATGGCGGTGGCAGGACCTAGGGTTTTGAGTGGGGCTTCCTGTGGGCACTTGGGATTACGACCTTCATGATGGGGAAGTTAAGGTTTGTGTCTCTATCAGTCTATGGGGACCTGAGAAGTGAATGAGGGTCTCCTAAACATCTTCAGTTGTGTCTGATAGGAATTTTGGGTTGGTCCATTGTGAATTGCGTCTAGTCTTGGATCGACCTCCTAGCACTGGGTTGGGACTTTGATCAAGGGGGTGATTTTTCTCTCTGGTGGGATTGTTTCTGGAACTTTTCTTGGGAATTGAGGGAACTGTGGAGAGAAATGAAATAATTGAAATAGGTGGGTGTAATTCTGGGATAGTTACGCTCATAACTCTGATAATTGGGTCCTGGAACTGCGGTAAGCTCAAATTTATGTCCACAGAGACCTAGGGCTTCCATTATGAGAAAGGCATCATGGAACCGAAATAGTAGGGATTTCACTGCAAGCGCTCAGGAATGGTGGCCTGTAGAACTGAAACGAATTGGGAGTCCTGTCCTCCACTAGCAACTTTCTCCCTGCACCTGTGCACTCCCTGCCATAGGTAAAAATTTTGAAATAAGAAAAGGCATGTCCAAGTTGAAGAGGAGTTTCCATTTGTAGCAAGAGGAGGCCTGTGTAATGAGCGAGAAAAGAGTTGAAAAAACCAGATAATCCTCCAATTGGAGGATGAAATCTATGAACTGTGCAGTCAAATAAAGGATTTAAAGTTCCAGCTCACCGAGAAGAACTCCTTCACTGATGAGGAGTCATATGGATTTGATCTCAACAAGCTTGCAAACCCAAATAAAAATATTTCAACAATTTTTTATGCGACCTTATAAGTGTATTTTGCTGCTCGGTCAATACTGTAAAGTATATAGTACAGTCTCAACAATTTCTATGCTACATTTTGTAGTCCTGTTTAGAATTTGGTCAAGTCTAGAAACAAAGGAAAACAATCTTCCCAATTTTGGCAAGATTTTGAAATGTATTTTCCCGTCTTAGCCACGATCGGGATGCAGATTAATATAATATCAATACTCTTTTTGTTAAATAAATATTATATTAAAACCACTTATTAACCTTTTCTTATCTTAATTAATCTTGAATTAACTCTAATCATCGATTATCGAGTATCAAGTGTGGAGTAGAGCTAACAATTAAGCAAGGTTTGAAGTCTCAAGGTTCAATTTCAGAATGTCGCGAATTAGGTGTGTGTAGATGAAAGTGCACGAAAAGAGAAGCTAATATATGATATCTAAGGTACAATTGATGTGGAGAGGTAGGTGGCATGGTCTCATGGGTGACATGGAACTTCCACATAAGCACCATGTGTCATGTGGAAATGGTCATATCATAGTGATGAATTAACAAAAACTAAAGGACATGTGTCAAATGATGTGGTTGGGATGCCACATGTTATGGTAACACGTCAGTTTACACATGGGTTTGCATATAGGCAAGTGGTCCTAATGAATACAATTTCTTGTTTTTTAAGCTTTTCTCTAGGGCTGATGTGAAGGATGGTTGATATCAACGTTAACCTTCAGGAGCCTTAGGAGTGTAGAGAAACATATTTCTCCTGAGATTCGAGATCTAAGAACAAGGAATTAAACATTATGTGATGGATAATGGGGATATTTGTTGTATGTGAGGGAAATTTCATTAGGGCCTCAGGCTTTTGATTGGGACCATGTTTTGTCAAGGAGAAAGCCAAGAGTTGAAATCTCAAAATGGGAAACTTAGTGTGAATTGGTGTGGATGTTTTAACGAGAACCTCACTAAAATTTGGGCATTGGAACTTAGTATTTAAAAGAGGTAGAACTATGCTCCGTGGCTAAGATATTAAATCCAATGAACATACAAAGAAATATTTAAAGGAAAATATACTTTGTCTAGATATGGGTCTTTTAGGCATGCCATGGGATAAACTTTAGGAATTTAATGGTTTGAAAATTAAAGGGTCCCCATTATTTTATCGATATGGATACATTAATTGGGTTTTTTGTCACACTACAAGAATTGGAAACACACTAGGAGAAACAATTATCTCCATCAATAGTTAAATATTAATATGGATACAAATTAAAAAATAAGATATAAATTTCCATAATTTTCGTATGCAATCGTGAATTTTTCTTTTAGCATCTAATTGTTGTGATTTAACAAACACACTTCTAGAACTCATAAATTTTCAAGATTGTTCTCAAAGAGAAAAAGTATTAATGGAGTTCATTTTCTTTAGAGTGACTAACTAGGGATTTGGCTATAAAAGTGTCAAGAAGACTGGTTTTTATGCACCAAGACTTAAATGCAATTAATTCAACTCATCTTTCTTTGACCCAACATTGTTTTTTTTCTCGCGAGCGTCCATAGCCTCGATCAAGATGTAGAAATTATATAACTTATGTGTTATATGTCCAAGATTCTCCTGATCTCACACTATTTTAACTTCATGCAAAATACAGAATCTATTCCACCATTGATCATTTGCGGAAATTAAATCAAGATTGCAATGCGCACATGAAACAATAAAAATTCACACACATTAACACAGTTGTTTAACGGGAAAGCTTGAAGCTGAAAACCCCAACTATATGTATATAATATATGTCATAGAGATCATGTAACAATCCTCATACAAAGCTGATCATATCAAGCTCTCAGTACAATACAATCGCTACACACTAATCAGGCCCGATCTTGCAAATCCATGCACCGATATTTGCCACCTGCTAGCCTGCCTATACTACGCAATGCCTGCTAAAGAATGGATTTGAATGAACTCGAATTACTCCAACCTTGCTCACGAAATCCTCATTGGAATCTCCACTGAGTGTTGGATGCAATCAATGCATCACTATAGTCACAACTGATAGTCACACTTACTCTTTCACCTATCTCTCCACTGGTCTCCACTGAAACTGCCATGCACTGTAGTTAACTGATGTATTCTTCAGTTGATTAATGAGTTATTATTTAGTGAATTAATTAAATAATTAATTCACACCACTCTCACTAGTGTATCAATCAGTTAGACTAGATACAACTAGCTCAACTGTGTCTAACTGAGTTAAACTGAACACAACTCCACCAAACTCTGTCACATGAGTTCTAACTGAAGTCCTCCATGCAATAGCTCTAGTAAAATCTCAGGAATAGCGTAATTCCTTCTGTAAGCTCCTGTTCCACATCTGTGCACTTAACTGAAGTGCTCCAAGAGAATAAGATAATGTTTAGAGTCCAAATATTATTAAGAGCTAATAATATTCGATATATCTATTTTTAGACTGGCAATCTAAAAATAGATTCCACCCAATATGTCTAAAAATAGAAGTCCATCTATTTTTCCAACTTGACCAACCATTCACAAATAGCATCCTGCAACTCATAGAATATGATCGACATGTCTAAAAATAGACATAGTCTAAAAATAGACTTTGCGCCAAAAATAGCCTGTAGGCCCACTTAGTGAAGGTGACTCTTTTCACTAAGCTCATCATCTTGTTGAATCTCAACACTCCCTCTCAACAAGATAGGGATTATCTGCCACCCCGATCCTATCTCTATGGTTTTCAAATTTTCTCTTGGTGAGCGCCTTCGTCAAAATATCTACATCCTGATCCTCCATAGGAATGTAAGAAAGCAACATGATCTTCCGTTGCACACAATCTCTGATATGATGGTACCGAATGTCAATATTTTTAGATATATCATGAAATACTGGATTAACCGAGAGTTTAATGCAACTCTGATTATCACAATATATCACAGTGGGATCTAAGTGAGAACTGAACAACCCGACCGGGATCTTCCTCATCCATATAGCCTCGCATGCAGCCAAA
The DNA here is from genome assembly GCA_034641835.2 of Pinus albicaulis. Taxonomy (NCBI): domain Eukaryota; kingdom Viridiplantae; phylum Streptophyta; class Pinopsida; order Pinales; family Pinaceae; genus Pinus; species Pinus albicaulis. The sequence continues at coordinate 106,444,077 of CM076574.1, forward strand.
CTTGCTACCATGTACTCAGCCTCCGCTGAACTGAGTGCCACATATCTTTGTTTCCTGCTGTACCAAGAAACTGTTGTAGATCCGATACTGAAAATCCCTCCAGATGTGTTCTTTCTGTCTGTTGGGCTTCCTGCCCAATCTGCATCCATGAAACCATGCAAATTCACCTCATCCGACTGTCTTTACCACAATCCATATCCAAATGTGCCCCTGATATATCTCAGGACATGCCTGCCTACCTTCCAAAAGAGCTTTGTAGGCTTAACCATAGCTTGTGAAAGCTGGTTCACAACATAGCAGATGTCCGGTCATGTATTGACTAAATACATGAGCAAACCAACCAACTGTCGATAAACAGTGGCATCCACTACCTCTGCCGATGTATCATCCTCTTTCCTCCAACCACTAGGAAGAGGAGTGTCGGTAGGCTTGCATCATTGCATGTGAAACTTCTCCAGTATCTCCCGAGCATACTTGCCTTGAGACACAAACAATTCACCTTTCCGCTACCAAATTTCCAATCCCAGGAAATAATGAAGGAGGCCCAAGTCCTTCATCTCAAACTCCTTTGCAAGATCTTCCTTGCATGAGTGTATCAAAATTTCATCACCTGTTAGTATTAAATCATCTACATAAAGCACAATGATCAAAAGCTTACCCTCCACCACAATCTGGTATAGGTTTGGATCCGCCTCACTCTTGGTAAAACCAAGTCCAGTAAAATAACTGTCTATCCGTGTGTACCAAGCACGAGGTGCTTGTTTCAGCCCATACAACGCTCTTTTGAGTCTGCACACATGCGACTCGCTATTGAAGATTTCGAATCTTTCAGGCTGCTCAATGTACAACTCCTCCTCAATGACTTCATTGAGGAACGCAGTCTTCACATCCATCTAATGAATGTGACAACCCATCTGCGCTGAGAGATCAAGGATGGTCCGTATGGAAGAATACCTTGTGACAGGTGCAGATGTTTCTTCATATTTGATCTCCTCGATCTGTGAGAAGCCTCGAGAAACAAATCTTGCCTTATACTTCTCGACGCTCCCTTCAGTAGCTTGCTTCACTTTTTAGATCCATCTCGAACCTACCACTGATTTCCCTTCTGGCCTTGGGACAATCTCCCATGCATTGTTTCTGACAATCGAATCATACTCTTCCACCATGGCATCTACCCATGCGGGATCCTCCACAGCTTCCTCGAAAGAGCATGGCTCCGTCACGATACACTTTCTCATCAGAGCCATGTATCAAGTAAATCATTCAGGTGACTGTCTCTATCTGCGCTGTGATGTAGGAACTCCTACATTCTGCACTGCATCAAGATTCAGTCACTCCGCTTCTGTAGTGCGCTTTCGCCCTCTGATGTTTAGCGCTGCATGAGTGGTTTCTTCCACTCCATGAACCTCCTCTTGTGGCTGATCCACATCTTGAGGCTCATCTTTAGGAACAAGTAGCTCCTCCTCTGCATGCAATTGTAGCTCCCTCTCAAGTGACAACTTCATGGATTTATCATCATGAAATTTTATATCCCATCGCACAGCAGTCATCCGACTATCTGGAAAATACACACGATAATTGTGGGGTGTTTCTATGTACCCCGCAAATATCCCAACCTCTGTGGTCGGCTCCAGCTTCTTCCTGGCATCCTTCGTCACATGAATGTAAACAGGTGTGTTGGATGGATAAGTCGTTCTTGCGGACAAGACAGACCTCCCAAGTGTCCTACGGACAGCTAGCAACAAACAGACAAATAAAACTATCTTTCTCTAGATATATTGCGATTCATAATTAAATGCTATAAAGGTTTAACAATCCTACCTTTGATCCAATGCTTGTTTGTAGTAGTAGTCCTTTAGTCGCTGGAAAGAGTTGCCTTCAAAGATCTACAATCACAAACAAACAAGCATCAAATAGCACCTGCATAGCATATATTCATAAATCATATCTATTATGGTGATCAAGGAATCCATAAAATAAACCAATCAATTGACAGCTTATTGAGAAAAACAAACTTATTTGTATTAACTTAAATAAAGAAGAGTCTTACAACCGTGTCCGCCTTGATATCATACAGGCCTTCTTGGGGTCTGGAACAGACGTTTCCTTTACTCTGACCAGCCTTGCACTCTTCCAACAGAGATACATCCAGGTATGTAATCTTTCCCACATGAAATCTCAGCTAAAAGGGTCTAAGTTTCAACAGCACTTCACCTCCAAAAATACTAAAAATTCAACTCATCAATTGTAACCCCTTGAGGCTGCCCTATGCCTCTTTTTATAGTGAAAGAGAGGAAGTTGCAGCTCCATACAAGAGGGGATAGAATCCTCCTTCAATGGGATTAGTTCCTTACATCAAGGGGTTATCTCCTTAATGGATGGGATACATGAACCTGAAAAGAGCGATCTTTCCACCGCAGGAATGTTTCTAGAAGCTTCCAAAAATGACTCAAACTGAGCTTCTAGATTTTACTTGCGCCTTTTTTTATCTTTTACAGGGGTCCACACCCTTAATGAATAAACAGTGTGTTTGGCTCCGCAGGATTTATAGTCAAAAGGTGCGGCGCTGCAGGCAATACTAAGAGAAAGTGCAGTACCAGATTTTTTAATACTTTTATGAGCTTTTCTCTTAATTTCAAGGCTTGAATTTAGGAACTTTGATATTGTAGACTTCTAAGGGAGTACTAAAATTTCATGGTGACAACTTTCAGTGTAACAAATTTCCCCCTAAAGTGCGAAGTCTGGGAGTATTCGAAGAGTGATGTGCTTTATCATTTCAAGGATAAGCCTGTGGACACCCCAGTTGGAACCCTGTAAAAACATTCAATGCAACACACACACACACACACACACACATATATATATCATCGTTTAGGTAGGCATTCCCATACTCAGATCAAAACTAACTAAACTTGTTCTGATACAGAAATGATTTTAATATTACATCAATAGTGTAGACACAGCATGGGCGTAGCCATCTATAATGAATAGTCTACTGTATAATGAATAATAAAAATCCTCGCATCTTGGATGGTGGAAAATAGATCCAGGGTCTTGATTTATACTTCCCGAACTAGTACGATTCTATCCATGCGATTAAATGTGTTGAAGTCAGACATGATAGAAACCACTTGATTACCAATCAATGATGTGAACTGTTAAAAAGTGTGAGAGAAACCACCAATAATGACAATGGCTCTTAAAGTACTCAGTACAATCCATGAGATGTGAATAATTGATCTGAAGTTGAATATTTCACGGAATCGTTTGATCGAAGGTCAATGATGCAACACGTCGTCGAAGGAGAGAAACTTGCCATTAAGGCATGCAGATTTCAAGGTACTAACAGATTCTAGATCAACTTCCTAGATGATGAGAGGTCATCGATAGAAAGTTATCCATCATAAGAAAGCTCACGACATGAAACCATAGATCAAGTTTTGAAGAAATTTTTGCAAGGATTGACTCAGGGATGGTCAACGCGAATGGAGACAAATGTTTGCAGATGAATGGTTTATTTGACTGACCTCTTGAACACATACCGACACTGCAGATGGTTTGGTGATAGTTTCCCTAAGCTAATACCCAGATTTCGGTTGAAGACCTTCAATATGGTTTGATTAACTGATAGGCAAAGGATTTCCCAACCCAGGTAGAAGTGTGACAAAAAGTGTCATTTTCAAGAGTGGTGTAATGCTTTTACAAATCAAAGTGTAACAAATGAATCTGTTTTTCTCTCTTTTCCCCCACCATTTCTGGCAAGTACCTCTTTATTTTTGACAAGTTTGAGGAGGATAACATTTGCTTTTTTATAAGCTCATCCTTCGGATGAGTCCAAATTAGTTTAAAATTGAACCCTAAGAAGGAGTGGTCCGTCCCTGTTTGAAAATGACAGGTCATTTACTGTTAAATTTTAAAGAGTCCAATATAGGAGAAACTCGGTGTTTTTCATTTTTAGGGAGTCAGAAGAAAAACTTAAGAAAACTCCATGAGTGTACTTTTTCATAAATTTAGTCTCTCAGGCCCGAAAAAGGATAAAATAATGTAAGAGAGAACTCTATTGACCATGATTAGTCAACATATACCTTTTTCGTAAATAGTCCATTTCAATCCGGAAAAAGGGTAAACTTTTACTGAAAGGACGACTGTTCATTTACTTTAACAAGTTCGAACAGTTAAGTACTCAACAATCTTTTCATTTTTAGAGAGTCTGAAAAGGGCTTGAAAAAGGACTCCATGGTTTCACTTTTTCGTAAATTTTTAAAGAGCCCGAAAAAGTGATAAAATTTTACTCTTCGTAAAAAATGATCATTTCGCCTGAAAAAACTGGTATTCTGCACAAAAACTCAAAAAAATTAAACATACCTGTTTCAATAATAAGAATATTTCAAAAAACCATCTTTTTAAAGTGAAAAATAAACAAATTTAAAATTAATTTATTCGAAAAAACTTATAAAAAGGAGTTTTTCAAGTTCATTTTTACCTTTTGAGTTTGGAGTGAAATTTTTAGAGCTTTTGGTAAAAAACGCTTCGGAGAATATTCTGGGCAAACCGACCATCGAAATCAAAAACCGTCTGTTCCAGGTAATCCACAACCTCTTTCTCTTGCTTTTCATCTGTTCAATTTTTAAAATTAGGGTCAAAATTTCATTTTTGGGAGGAAAATAGGTTCAAAAATTCGCCCTTGGGGGTTCGCAGGCAGGACACTAGGTACCTGCGGACCCCGACATTTTCTCACAAAGGAAAATGTCGAGGCCCCGCACTTTTAACACAAATTCCATGTGGAGCTACGCACTGTATCTGAGCGTAAAGTGCGGGGACGTCGTAACGAATTTAAAAACATATTTTCTTCCTAAATTACCCAACTTTTTTGCTTTAAAATGATTCTAGTGCTTCATTTTACTGATTGTAGGATATCTACAATGCTCATTTGGCGAGAACGGGAACATGAGGAGGTAGATGAAGCAGAAACGATCCATCAACCTACTTTGCAAGTTTTAAGAGCATGCGGGCTTTTCAAATTTTGAGCTATCAGTGGCATGAGAGCTCAAGTAGATCTTCTTACTTGGCTGGTGAGAAAATGGGATGTTCAGGACCAGTGTTTCGTGATCGGAGGTCACCGGCTCGAGATTGAGCTAGAGGACATATATTTTTTCACTGGTTTGTCTAGGAGAGGCGAACCACTGTCTCTATTTGTGGCTAGGCTAGGTGGCCAGTCTGTTGCCAGCCTGCAATTAGAGTTCTGCAATGATGAAGCCAATCCCAGAGACAAATGGATTGATATTAAAACTATCATCCCTCCCGAGTTAAAAGTGATTTCTTTTACCGTTGTCAAGTTGTGCGGAAGTGCAGCTTTGCATGTAGCTACTGGATCTCAGATGCACATCGCAGTAGATTTTTTTCAAGGCACCATATTCAACTGGTGCGAGGCAGTGTCGGCAAATGTGAAAGGTCAACTCACCAGAGCAAAGAATGGGAAGAATGGGTCCATCGTCGTCACCTTTGCTCTAGAGAGTATTCCTATGTTAGCCCTGCAACACATTCCTGTTGATGTTGGTCGACCTTGAGAGCCTCGGATGGTTCATTGGGTTGCTTTGATGGCCCGCCATAGCGAGGGTGGGAAGATTGTTCGATTTCCTTTGACTTGTTTTCATTGGCTAGAATGCCAACTTTTTGTGATAGAGGATTTTCCTTATGCAGGAATGGATTTTCGCGGCGATCGGGATATGCCCCTTCCTCTAGGAGCTCAGTGGGATGAGTCAAGTAAAAAACCTCTTTTGACATGTTCTAATTTGTAACTTTTATTTTGTTTTTAAATCGTCCAAAATTGATAACAAAAAATTTCAAATGCAGATGTGGGTCCGAGTCAACTAGCCATTCTCCGCCCCTTTGACTAGAGGCAAAGGGATGCAACAACAGTACCACCACCTCCACAGGATCAGACTGCAGAGATCCTGATTGATTTAGAACACCATTTAAAGTAGCTCACTATGGATATTCCTGAGACTACCATAGATGACATCCCACTCCATCTACAGAGATACGCCATTGGTGTTCCTAGACCATTCATGAGATTTTTGACTAGGGTGGCACAAGCAGTAGTGTATTATTGTGATCATCACCACAGATAGTGGATGATTGACTTGTAGACTCATTTTTTGTATCACTTTTTTCCAATCATAAGGTGTTTCGAACCTATGATCGAAGACGATGTACTATTTTTTGAACACTACATCTATATTATGATATACTATTATTTCCAGTTACCTGCTCAATCATGTTATGGAATGTTGATTTATTACTTTGTTATTGCAAATGTCTGTTTATAACACTAGAATCTATTGCATCTGCTAATGTATTTAAACTTCTTGGAATGTGTTGATACTTAATATAATCGAACTCTTGTTCCAAGAGACGAACCCTTAAAAAAAATCTTAATAATATTTGGTTTCTAATGGCATATACTCGATTTAACTGTAATACAACGAGCTCAGAATATAACCTAATGATCAAACTCCGAATTCCAAATGAAATGGATTCCGATAATAATTCAATAACTGCACTATATTCAGCAATATTGTTCGTTGTTTGACCGAGGCTTACCCCATGCATTGATACTAACTTGTCAGTGGGTGAGTAAATGACCCAAGCTGCAGAAGAGATGTTCCGTGTACTACGACAAGCGCCATCAACAAAACCAATATATGTTTGTAAGGACGTCGACATCTGTGATATCAAAAGTATCCAGATAAGCAAGAATAAAAGTAAGAGCACACTTAAGCTAGGCACACGTTTATAATCTATATCACACCAGCTAGAAAGTAACTAATATACAGAGAGTATCTCCACACAAAAATCAAGCGTAATATCTCCTCAGATAAAGTCCATTTCTGGGTTTACCTAAAGAGACCCCGTCAAAATCAATCAATTCATAGGCCCCTTTTGCAAGCTATCGCTTGAAAATATAAGGACCATGCCACATGGGTTCAAATTTCCCAGCCCCTAGTTTATCGTTGGCTTGATCATAAATCAAAACTAGGTCTCCTTTTGAAAAATTACGAGGGGTAACACTTCTATCATACTGAGCTTTCATTATTTTCGCATGAGTCTCGGTAGCTAATGCAGCGGTGCGTCGATTCTCATCTAATTGAGCCAAGTATAAAAAAAATTTCTCCTCTTCAGAGGTGTCTGGCAGTAACTCTATGGCTAGTTGGAGTGACGGTATCTCACATTCAATGGGTAATACCGCTTCTAAACCATAAACTAGTTGAAAAGGGGTAAAACCTGTCGATGTTTTTGCTGAGGTTCGATATGCCCAAAGTGCTGAAAAGAGCATGGTATGCCAATTCAACTTATGAATTCGAATGATTCGTTTGATCATGGTGACTAAAACTTTATTAATTTCTTCAACTAAACCATTAGCCTATGGATAATATGGTGTAGAACTATCATGGCGCAGGCCAAGTTGGTCTGTTAACTCGATCATAATGATATTCCGAAAATGGCTCCCCTGATCAGTAATTATCGCTTGGGGTACACCGAAATGAGAAATCACATGATTGAATACGAAAGTAGCTACAGTTTTTCCATCTGACACAAATGTAAGCATCGCCTCAGCCCATTTGGTAAAATAATCGACTGCTAGAATAATATACCCATGCCCCCCGGCCGAGTGAGGGTTACATGTAATGAAGTCAATGCCCCATTTTTCAACAGGACTGACAACAATTATAGGGTGAAGAGGAGTAGGTGGTGCACACATTTTTCGATCGAAGATTTAACAATTATGAAATTTTCAGACTGCGTAAATACAATATTTAAACAAGAACGGACATAAATAACCTGTGCGCAATATCTTTTGGGCTGTGGCGTACCCAGACATATGACCGTCGCATGCTCCAGAGTGACAGTCATTTAAAACCTTTTCGTCTTCGTCATGAATTAGACAACGTCGAAAAACTAAGTCCGCACCACAACGGTATAGTGTGTCGCCAACAATATGATATTGTTGAGACTGGAAACGAACTTTTTGTTGTTGCGACCGTGAAAGCTCAGGCCGAAAAGATTGGGTCTGAAGATAAAAAATAATATCTCCATACCAAGGATCAATGGTACTAATAAGAAACAAGGATTCATCCACGATTGATTGTTCTGCCACAGTTTCTGTATCAGTACATGGGAAATCACACATAAGTTCAGCAAATATCAATGATTTCTTGGATTTGGATTTTTCAAACTCCAAATCAAACTCCTGCAGGATAACAATCCATTTGGAGTATTTGCCCCCTAGCATTGTTTGGTCAAGATGTACATCATAGGGTTACAATAAGAGATCACCGTTGTTTTGCGTAAAAGTATGTAGTGACGAAAATGTTGGACAACTTGAACAACTGCCAAGGCCAATTTTTCCACATGTGAATATTTGATCTGAGTCGGATGCAAATTTCGACTAAGATATTAAATCACATGATCACTATAGAATTCATTTTCCTGAACTAAAACCATTCCTATCGTGGAATCAGAAGAGGCGAGGTAAAAAAAGTAATCTTGGTTGTAGTTGGGAGGATGCAGTAACGGTGCATGGGTCAATGCATTTTTCAAAGCATCAAAAGATCTATCAGTGACCTCGTCCCAAAAGAAAGGAATATTCTGTTTCAACAACCTAGTGAAACCTTTCGTTAACTTGGCGTAGTTAGGAATGAATCTACGTAAAAAGTTTTCTTTCCCTTGCAAACTTTGGAGTTGGCGAAGAGTAGAAGGAGGAGGTAATTTGATGATTGCCTCAACCTTATATGGGTTGACATGAATGCCTGCCTTTGAGACAATAAATCCCAATAATCGCCCAGATTCTACACAGAAAACACATTTGTGAGGATTCAGGCGAATCTTATAATTCCTACATCGTATAAATATGGCTCGTAAATGAGTAATATGATCTTCTCTACGTGAAGAATGAGTAGGAAAATCATCGAGGTAGGGCTGTACAATGTGCTTAATGTCGTGAAATGCATAAGACATGGCCCTTTGAAAAGTGGCGCCAGCGTTCTTAAGGCCAAAAGGTAATTTGCGATAAGAAAAATTTCCCCATGGACAAATGAAATTTGTTTTAGGTTGATTCGCAGGGAGTATGTTGATTTGATTGTAGCCGTAAAATCCATCCATGAACGAGAACATTTCACTTCCAGCACAATCGTCAATAATTTGATCGATGTAAGGGGTTGGATAATTGTCTTTTGGACAAGCTCGATTTATATCCCTATAATCGATACATACTCTTATCGTTCCTTGTTTTTTATTGACTGGAACAATATTAGATACCCAGTCCGTTAACGGGATCGGATAAATAAAACCTCCACGAAGTAATTTTTCAACTTCTGCTTTGACAACGGCAACTTTTCTCGGATGAATCTGACGTAATTTCTGTCTAATGGGTTTAGCATCTGGGTATGTATTAATTTCATGAACAACAGTCGATGGATCAATTCTTGGCATTTCTTCATATGACCAGGCAAAAATGTCGCGGAATTCCTGAAATAAGGCTTTATATGCTTGAATTTCTTCAGGCGTACAAAAAGAACCTATGTGAATGTTTTCAACAATTCCAGGTTTTACTGAAATGTCAAGAGGAACCATTGTAGAAATATTTTCTAAATTTAATTCAGAATCAGAATGTGAGAGAGGATTTTGAGGTTCTTTGACGTAATCAGTGGTAAAAATAGAGGAAAAATCATTCTCAAAATGATCGAGATCAGGTAAAAACGAAGACCTATGATGAAGATTATCCCATGGTAACTCATCTACCGAAAATAATTCACGAATATGTTTATCAGTATTGAATACTTGTTGAGCAGGATCCGTAATTGGTGTCGAAGCTAAACTAGATATTGAAAATGACTCTTGATTGATCACATTCACTGGATCAGATTCGGTTGAAGGAGTATCAGAAAATGACTGTACATGCTGATATGCTAACTCAAAAGGACTCAAAGGCATTGGGTCATCGAAAGAATCCAATTCTGATTCGGAAGGTACTATCCAAGGATCATCAAAGGAAATAGTACTTGATGTAATCATATTGATATTAGCAATAGGAGTCTGTACGTTGGGAGGAGGCAGGGAAAAAGTTCCCAGTAAATCTGAATCTTTAATCAAACCTAATCCGACATCCTTATAAGGGATAGTCGATTTTCCGATATGTTGGATGCTATCAGTAGAGGCTGGGTCGGATGAATAATATGAGAGCTGATCTATCTTAACGATCTTTCCTTTATGAGGAAACATGATGAGACGAAAGATCAATGATACAACAATAGTCATGGCATAAGACTGACTATGACCCAGGAGAAGGTTGTAATCCAGAGGGGCATCAACCACCTCCACATCTAGATTAACCATTTTGCCTTCGACCTCTATTGGTAGATCTTGTAAAATACCATATGGCTGAAAACCTCTTCCATCAAAAGCTTTGAGAATAGTTGGTGATTGGTTAATAGTCAGAGAACCAAGTGATTTCCAACATTTCAACGACATAATACACGTAGAAGCCCCTTCATCAACAATAGTACGAAAGATACGTTTGTTTTTTACTATTACCGGAATCTGAAAAGCCATTTGATGGGGTAGGCGGGGTGTAAAATTCTCTAAATCGAAGATCAAGAGGTTCAAATCCTGGAGATCTATGACTCCTAAGGCTGACAAAAGCAATTTTCTTTGGGCTGGGCATGATTTCAATACTTCCAAATCCGACATTGTTGAAGGGGAAATTGCCAAATATTCAACAATATTGTAATTTTGAGTAGCCCTCACATGTGGATTGAAAGATGATTATGAAGTACACCTTTTGCAGGCAGTTTAATCACTAAGTTAGGAATTTGTTTCTCGATCTGTAATGGATCAGAAATGGAGGGAGATGTATTCGATGCAGAATTGGATGTTTCTGCTTCTTTATCAGTATTTTTACTACCGTAATCTTGTGATCGTGTCACAACCATCAAGATATTTTCAACTGGATTGGAGGAATATCCAACCATGTTAATATCTTGAGTGGGAAAGGGATCCTTCAAGACAGCAGGTATAGGCGAACCCTTAACGAATTTTGATACCTCGGCTCTATGCGGGCATTATTTTGTAAAATGATCCTGGTCACAGATGAGACAAGGATATCAAGGTTTGCGTTTTTCGTCAGTTGGTTCAGTTGTATCGTTTTTCTCTTTTGAAGATTTTTTCTTTTTATTCTTACCTTTCTTCTTACCACCAGTTTTAGATTTGGTCGTAGATGTCTCTACAACATGGATATCGGCGGAAGTTTCTAGGGAAGAATCTCCTTTGGGTGAATCGGGTAAAGTGATAATAGGAGAAGTAGTCTTGGAAGACTTCTTCTTACTTTTACTAGTACTAATAGAACCAATTACACCATCAGCGGCATGAGAGCCAGAAGGATTTGCAGTTAACTGACCAGGTCTTGGTAAATCAGGGATTTTATCATACAGAGTACCTGACTGAGTATACACAAGGTCAAGGTACTGAGCCTGAGAAATGACTTGTTCTTCTGTAACAACGCCTCCTTTGGCCACATCTTCAGTAATTTTGGGAAATAACGATTTAATAAACCATTCAGCCAAAATTTGATCAGGAATAAAGACTTTCACTAAATGCCTTCTACGTATCCATTCATGAATGTGATCAGATATGTATGTAGACGTAGAGTGTTTTAATGAAGTCAGTAGTTCTGTGCCGTTGTCATATCTGATAGGCAACTGAAAATGGGTTAAGAAAGCATTAGCTAGCGCATTAAAATTATTAAAAGAGCCGCATGGTAACTCAATGTACCATTTGGCAGCTAGACCAATGAGAGTTCTCTGAAAAAGACGTAATCGAATCAAATCATTGACTAGTGAATTGGATGCACACCAGAGGTGATAAGTCATAATGTGAATAGATGGGTCCTCTCCTGACTTACCTTCAAATTTCGGTATATCACTGGGCAACTTGTTAGGCATTGGTGGCAAATATGGAAGATAAAAAATGGGATCGTTCATAAGGCGCGATAGATCCTGTAACTCTAAAGTTGCTATGAATGGTAACCGATGGCTAGGGTCTTAATAACCTTGTGTGATCAAACCAGTGCCAGGAGGAGGATATCCAGGATACCCTGGAATTGGATGTGCATTTGGAATCGTGAAACCTCCTGGGTAACTAGGATTAATCGGACCATACTAGGGTTGTTGAGGTATTTGATAAGTATACCCAGGGTACGGCTGATACTAATATGCTGGATTTTGTGTAGCTTGACCAATTTGATATTGTCCCTGGTACGGTTGATAAGTAAACTGTGGTTGACTAGAGACAATCGTACTAGTACCAGCTTGTCCTGTAGGCATCTGGACCACAGTGTGAATTGTAGGTCCTGACTGTGGTATAGAGGCTTGAAGAATTTGCACTGATATAGGGATAGAAGAAACCGGAGCTATAGATACTCCAGAAACAGGTGTTTTAGGTTGAACAAAAGTTGTGGTAGTTTCAGCAGTCTGAGGCGGAGTCTGAGGTGTACTAGGCCCAGGCTACTGAACAGAATCAGGTGCAGGGATTTGAATAGTAGGCTGGACAGGTTGTTGGGTTGGACCAGAAACTAAAGGCTATCCAGGTTGATTGGGTAACTGCACATTAGGTTGCATAGTCTGTTAAATTTGAGATGGATTCCACACCATGTTCATTCCAGGGTATTGACCCGTAGAAGGTTGTGCATATGAAGGACCATAACCTGGTTAAACGTAGGGTTGATAATTAAGTGGTAAATTTCCAGCTCCTTGTAAAAATGATTGACCAGAAGGAGGTTGGAAACCTTGAGTTGGGTACTAACCTTGAGGTTGATAACCTTGAGGCATGTACTGAATCTAGGGGTGATAAGGACCTTGAGGAATATACTGAGTCTGGGGTTGACCTTGGGGTATGTACTGTCCTTGAGGTTGATAACCTTGAGGTATGTACAGTCCTTGAGGTTGTTCTCCAGGTAGTAATTGACTACCTTGAGGTTGCCCCCCAAGCAGTAACTAACTACCTTGAGGTTTCCCCCTAGGCGGAAACTGAATACCTTGTGGTTGCCCCCCAGGCGGTAACTGACTACCTTGAGGTTGAGGATTTGGAATATTACCAGACATCATAAAAATTTGCTCTGCATTCAACTTTTTAGTTTTAGTTCCATTTGTACCAGTTGATAACACTTGTTCAGTTGGTCGAGGAGTTGCTCCTGAGAAAGTACCAGAGAGTGACTGGTACCCCGAAGGAACAGAAGGACCACCATATAAAAATGTTTCCGGTGATTTGGAAAACAAAGATGACTCACTTGACATAATTGATGAAGGATAATAACCTCTTGGTGTAGGATGAAAAGGAATTCGGTGTGGTGAAAAACTAAGACCTGGGTTTTCTAAAAAATCTGTCAATGATAAATACCAAGCGTCACTTCTAAAAGGACTGTATAATATTGATTCACGCTCCCTAAGATTCAAATTCTGTTGGGTTTCGGGAAGAGTTACGTCTTCGTCTGGACTGACAAGTTCTTCAATGGAAATGAGGTCAGAAGGAAGATTTTTAGTAATGATATGTCTTACCCTAGGTGAACCAGGATCACTAGAAGTCGGAGTAACAAATCTTGAATATGGTTCCAAAACAGCAGGTTCAGTGTTAGGTTCAGAAATTTTAGGTTCTTCAGCTAATTCACTGGAAGGAGAAATACTACCAGTAAGTTCAGAAACTGAAATTGGCTCTTGAATATGCTTTGTTGTTTGTAATTGATAATCAGGATGAACAACTATAGATGACTCTCCTACTTCTTTTGATCTAATTCCACTATCACTAGGCGATACTAGAGCTTGCAGCCCTTCAAGTTGGCTTGGTGTATACTCAGGGGGCTTCCCCTGAAGTCTACATGATTTTCTTGGTAATTCAGCCACAATTAAAAACAATTAATCGCACGCAATCAAATAAAATTTCAATGAAAACTCCTAGAGTCACTAAGGAAACAAACAAATGAATCACAAGCCTAAAAATCTAGGAGATCAAACCACACACAAACAGTAACTTCCCACACTAAAACATTAGTTGGTGATGAAATCCAACATCGCAGTATTTAATGTAGAAAGGGCGGTTGGAACAATTACCCCGACAACCTGCTTAATGAAACAGACCGGTGCAAGTTTCTCCACTTAAACCATCTCGAGTGAAGATAACCCTCCGGAGAGTCCAAGTGAGTCTAGTTGACGTCTGCTCCACGTACAGTGGGATCGTTCCTCCATCGTCACCTTAGGAAAAAACCGTAATATTATGGTCACTATGGTTACCAACGGGAACTAATATACCTGGGGGAACAGTCTACGATCCAACATACGCGCAAGGGCAGAGTAAAAAAGCTCAATCCCCTTGAAGGCTCCTTGACATAATCCAAGGTATACCAATAAGTGACCCCAGGCTCCTCGACAATGGTCTATCCAAGGTTTACCGTTGTTAATACGCACATATCTTCTATCGTTCCCAATGAGATAGAATTGATTATCCCACTGGTTCAGATATGATCTCGTGCTTGACTCCTTTAAGAGGAGATTCCCAAAGCATACAAGCGACTATTGGATTTTTTCCTACCGCAAGATCAACTACTTGTTTGTTTTAATTTTCTTGGAGAGTTAATTACTCTCTACTCCAAGACACTAGCCTAAGCTATATTGGTGAAAAGAGCCCTAGAAATATAAAATTACTATATTGATTTTAATTTAAGCATTGATTTTAAGAGGTTGTTTCTTAGGACAATAGGTGTGAAAGTGAAACTGATTATATGTAGTGACGCAACTCAAAACACACTAAAAATGCATCTATTATGAGAAACAATCCTTTTCTTTAAATGAATTCTATCTAAAGGAAGAGTTGAGAAATGCAATCTTTTAAAAACAAATCTTTCCCTCAAACAAGAATAAATGAAAAGAAATCTAATTTCAACGAGAACTCAAAACGATCTATTGCTCAATAGGAAACCCCTTTATCATTCAAGATCGAAACTACAAACAAAGTTTTTCTTCAAAAGAAAACTACAATTTCTAGAAATAACATTCAAAGCTAAAAACACTAATTTTGAGATCTAAAAATTATAAAGACTAAATCTGAATTAAAACTTCAAATATTTTGAGGATGTCTTGCTTAGCTTGTTATCTAACTAAGAAATTCTTTGCTTGAATCAGCAAGAACTCGAAAAACATCCAATTTTGGTTTTTTAAGTGAAATTCCAAACTTATCAACAAAAGTTTTGTAAAGATTCGCAAATGAGAAAAATGGGATCTAGAACTCATAAAACAATTTCTGCTATAATGTCAGACTCAGCAAGAAAGAAAGGAAATACCAGTGATCTAAAGTTATACCAAGGTTTCTAATCTTTGAGCGGGATAAAGACAAAGAAAAAATCATTCTAACATGCATATCTTTCAGAAAATCATTCAAAACTAAAAACGCTGAAATAAACTCTTAACCAAGGCTTCCTGAAAGAAGATACAGGTCTGGGTATTCACTGAGAATCTAACAAACTAATCCAGAAAAGAGGATTTTAGGATTTTTCAAAAAAATTCACAGGGTCCGCAGGATTCAGTGCAAACCAGTGCGGTCCCACACTGTGGGTACAGGAAAAGTGCGGAACTTCCCGAATTCTCTATAAAAGAAAAGAGCGGGCACAAGAAAACTAGAGAAAAAACAAAAAAATCTCAAACATTTCTCAGGGATTCTACAGGGATAAACTACCCAAGCCAGTATCAAGCAATCAAAATCAGAAAATAAATTCACAAGTCAAAATAAAAGAAATCATAGTTTAAGATCCAATCCCCAGTGGAGTCGCCATTTTGTTGGACGGATAAGTCGTTCTTGTGGACAAGACAGACCTCCCAAGTGTCCTACGGATAGCTAGCAAAAAACAGACAAATAAAACTATATTTCTCTAGATATATTGCGATTCATAATTAAATGCTATAAAGTTTTAACGATCCTACCTTTGATCTAACACTTGTTTGTAGTAGTAGTCCTTCAGTCACCCAAAAGAGTTTCCTTCGAAGATCTGCAATCACAAGCAAACAAACATCAAATAGCACCTGCATAGCATATATTCATAAATCATATCTATTATGGTGATCAAGGAATCCATAAAATAAACCAATCAATTGACAGCTTATTGAGAAAAACAGACTTATTTGTATTAACTTAAATAAAGAAGAGCCTTACAACCTTGTCTGCATTGATGTCATACACGCCTTCCTGGGGTACGGAACAGGTGTTTCCTTTACTCTAACCAACCTTGCACTCTTCCAACCGAGATACATACATGTATGTAATATTTCCCACATGAAATCTCAGCTAAAAGGGTATAAGTTTCAACAACACTTCACCTCTAACAATACTAAAAATTCAACTCATCAATTGTAACCCCTTGAGGCTGCCCTGTGCCTCTTTTTATAGTGAAAGAGAGGAAATTACAGCTCCATACAAGAGGGGATAGAATCCTCCTTCAATGGGATTAGTTCCTTACATCAAGGGGTTAGCTCCTTAATGGATGGGATATATGAACCTGAAAAGAGCGATCTTTCCACCGCAGGAATGTTTCTAGAAGCTTCCAAAAATGACTCAAACTGAACTTCTAGATTTTACTTGTGCCTTTTTTATCTTTTACAGGGGTTCGCACCCTTAATGAATAAACAATGCGTTTGGCTCTGCAGGATTTATAGTCAAAAGGTGCGGCACCGCAGGTAATACTAAGAGAAAGTGCAGTACCAGAGTTTTTAATAATTTTATGAGCTTTTCTCTTAATTTCAAGGCTTGAATTTAGGAACTTTGATATTGTAGAATTCTAAGGGAGTACTAAAATGTAATGGTGACAAATTTTAGTGTAACAAGGTGAGCCAAAAATCTTCAAATGAGAAATATCAGGCTTCTTACCAGAAAACACCTCTTCGGGTGTACTCATGCCAAGTACTCTATGAGGACAACGGTTTTGCACATAAACCGTAGTGTTGCATGCCTCAGCCCACAAGTGTATGGGAAGGCCCTGATCATGCAACATCGCCCGTGCAACACTCACGATCGTTCTGTTATTTCTCTCCGCGACCCCATTTTGCTGTGGGTTATGAGGCGCTACGAGTTCTCTTCGAATTCCTTCTTTGCTGCAGAATTCTTTGAATTCGCCAGAGATGTATTCACCACCATTATAGCTCCTTAGAGATTTCACCTGCTTCCCCTACTCTTTCTCAACCAGTGCCTTAAACTCACAGAAATTTAAGTATGTCTCGCTCTTCTTCTGCATGAAGAAGATCCAACACTTACGAGAAAAGTCATAAAACAATATCACATAATACCTGTGCTTTGTTGTTGATGCAACCGAGAAAGGTCCACACACGTCTGTGTGAATTCTCTCGAGGATCGTCATGGCGCGACAATCTTTCTCATGAAAAGTGGTCTTCACAATTTTTCCCAAAGTACATCCCTTACATTGATCTGACTGTGCAAGTGTACCCTTGGGAAGCCCGGTAGAAATCTGCTGCAAAATTTTCAAAGCGTCATGGTGAAGATGGCCCAATCTCCTGTGCCACAATTCTCCTTCATCCCGGCTCACCACTCCTTCTGCTTTTCCTGCCATTGCTACGCAGCCATCTACCTGCAATTGATAAAGATTCTTAACTCGAATCCCTATCCTCTTGGTTTGACCAGTTGTTTTACTGCGTAGGAAGGCTTTTCCCTCGCTAAAAACAACATCATAACCCTTGTCTTCCAACATTGCCACAGAGATCAGAGTCTTCTTCAATCCTGGAACATGCATGATATCCTTCAAGATGAAAGGTTTAACAGACTCCCTCTCAAAGGAAATGGCCCCGATACCAGTTGCACTATATCTACCATCATTTCCCATCTCGATGTGCACTCCAAGATCCTTTTCATCCAGATCACTAAACAAAGCTTTGTCTCCAGTCATATGGAAAGACGCGCCACTGTCAAGAAACCACACCTTTGTCTAAGGCCTCTCCAGTTGTAGATCCAACAACCTGCTTATTCTTCTTCTTTTGTGGACAGTTAGTGGCGAAATGCCTGTGCTGGTGATAGTGAAAACACTTCACCTTGGACAAGTCCTGCTTCTTGCCTTTCGCACCGCATTGAGAAGGATTTTTCTTCCCCTTCCCTTTCCTTGCTTTGGCAGCCAAAGTGAAATTTTCTTCATCTTCATTCTTCTATGAAGATCCATCCCTGGCACCCCGCCTTATCTCCTCCTGCACAAGATCTGACCAAAGTCGCTCCCATCCTGGCAGTTTCTCCCGTCCATTGACAGAGTCTTCGTAGCTATGCCAACTCTTCAGAAGCCCAAGGAGAGCCAAGCTCACCAAGTCTTCTTTATCAACAGTAACCCCCACACTTCCCAGCTCATCCTTGCAGTGGACAAACTTCATGAGGTATTTTGGTATACTGTCGCCTTTCTCCATTTTTATTTTTCTGAGCTTGTCTTTAAGCGCCAAATTCCTCTGGTCACTTCTACTTTGGAACAAGTCTGTCAAAGCCTTCCACATTAAGAATGGAGTGGCTTTACCGTGAAGGCTAGACACAATGTGGTCCTTCACACCTTCCAATAGAATTCTTTGACACTTTGCTACCTTCTTTTACCATGATTCAAGTGTGGCTGCATCACTAGAACCAGGCTTTGGAATATCAGCATCTATGAACTCCTTCAACCCATTATCATCCAGCACCGCCTCCATCCTGTCCTACCATGCAATATAATTTGAGCTGCCATCAAGGGAATACTCCAATCGCAATCTGTTGAAAGACATTTCAATGAATGCTCAACTTTGACACTAAGAAAACACTGCAGCAAATTAGAATTCCACCAGCACAAAACTCAACCACTTCAATAATTGAAATCTGCTCCAATGATCAACTGCTCTGATACCATGTAGAAATTATATAACTTATGTGTTATATGTCCAATATTCTCTTGATCTCACACTGTTTTAACTTCATGCAAAATACAGAATCTATTCCACCATTGATCATTTGAAGAAATTAAATCAAGATTGCAATGCACACATGAAACAATAAAAATTCACACACATTAACACAGTTGTTTAACGAGAAAGCCTGAAGCTGAAAACCCCAACTATCTGTATATAATATATGTCATAGATATCATGTAAAAATCCTCATACAAAGCTGATCATATCAAGCTCTCAGTACAATACAATCGCTACACACTAATAAGGCCCGATCTTGCAAATCCATGCACCGAACTTTGCCACCTACTAGCCTGCCTCTACTACGCAATCCTTGCTGAAGAATGGATTTGAATGAACTCAAATTACTCCAACCTTGCTCACGCAGTCTTCATTGGCATCTCCACTGAGTGTTGGATGCAATCAATGCATCACTATAGTCACAACTGATAGTCACACTTTCTCTTTCACCTATCTCTCCACTGGTCTCCACTGAAACTGCCATGCACTGTAGTTAACTGATGTATTCTTCAGTTGATTAATGAGTTATTATTTAGTGAATTAATTAACTAATTAATTCACACCACTCTCAATAGTGTATCAATCAGTTAGACTAGATACAACTAGCTCAACTGAGTCTAACTGAGTTAAACTAAATACAACTCCACCAACTACTTCTATAACTCCACCAAACTCTGTCACATGAGTTCTAACTGAAGTCCTCATGCATTAGCTCCAGTAAACCCTCAAGAATAGTGTAATTCCTTCTGTCAGTTGTTGTGCCACATCTGTGCACTTAACTGAAGTGCTCCAAGAGAATAAGATAATGTTTAGAGTCCAAATATTATTAAGAGCTAATAATATTCGACATATCAATTTTTAGACTGGCAATCTAAAAATAGATTCCGCCCAATATGTCTAAAAATAGAAGTCCATCTATTTTTCCAACTTGACCAACCATCCACAAATAGCATCCTGCAACTCATATAATATGATCGACATGTCTAAAAATAGACATAGTCTAAAAATAGACTTTGTGCCAAAAATAGCCTGTGGGTCCACTTAGTGAAGGCGACTCTTTTCACTAAGCTCATCATCTTGTTGAATCTCAACAGAAGATGCCCTAAATTCGTGCATAAATTGATCCATTTCTAGCGAGCATCCATATCATTGATCGATTTGGATACACTTACCACTCATTTTGTGATTACAACTTCCTATAATAGATTTAGAATCACCTTTTTGGTAAGAATGTTTGAATTGCTTTTCAAGCAATTTATGTGCATAGGAAATGGTTTGATATGAAAGTTATTTTGATGTAATGAGTTATCAAAGTGCATAAAACTTATCCTTTCATCTTAATATCTACCATTCGTCATGCCATAGATTCCAATGTGAAGTGGGTGGGATTCTCATGAAACATAACCTTTTGAAGAACTTTCTCTGAAATTTACATAAAGATAAAGTCATGCATAAAATATTTATGCATCATAATTATATATTACTCGTAAATCCATAATCCATGTTGTAATTTAATTAGTACAAATTCACAATAAATATGTATGATATATATTTTTTTCCTAATGTGGAACCAAATCATAATAGTTGACAAAGTTCACGATTTACAAAGTTTCATGTAAGGTTTATTTACAAGGAAAGAAAGTACATGAAACTATGTACATATTTACAAGGGTTTATCCATATGGATTTTAAGAAAAACACTTTTTAAAATTTGTCTATTCACATGAAGAGTTTATTTCTCTTCGTTTAGTGATTGTATGATATAAGTGGAAGGGTCCACCTTTTGAAAGATCTAAAAAGGACCAAGCCAAAGTTTTGGAATTTAGTATGCTTTTATTTTTCCTCATGGGACTTGTCCCATTTCAAAATGAGATCTCCAATTTAATTTTTTGTTGCTAACTAAGTGGTTATCAAACCACTTTTTGATAGTATTTTGGTGATTGGAAGATGTTTTTTTTAGCTTTTCCCCTAGTTTCTTCTAATTTCAACAATTTCTTAGTACGTTGTTGCATTTTGGAACATGGTTCCTCTTGGAATAATTGGGCTAGTTGAAGTGATGTTAAGGGCATGTTTGGTGGAAGGATATTTTCCTTTCCATAAACAAGGAAAAATGGAGAGTCACCAATAAAGCCCTTATAAATTACTCTATCAACCCATATGGCATTGACCAAGGACTTATGCCAACTCTTTTGGCTATTTGTAATTGTTTTCTTAACAATCATAAGAATGTTTTTATTGGTAGACCCTACTAGAACGTTACCTTGTGGGTAATAATTTGTAGAATACCTAAGTTTAATTCCCTTTTGTAAATGAAACTCAGTGAGTTGGGTAGATGAAAAATACATTGCATTATCGAAAATCAACGAGCTTGGGAGACCAAACCTAGTAAATAACAAAATTTTCAATGGAGGATATTACCTGCTTTGAACTTACTACTTTTAAAGGTATGGCCTCCACCCGTTTGGTGAAGTAGTCTGTAGCTGTCAAAATGTATTTGTACTGTCTAGAAGAGTTTGGTGTGATCTCACCAATAACGTCCAACCCCAATTGATCAAAAGGTTCTTTAACAATGATTGGTTAAAGTGGAAAAGCAATTCTTTTTCTCTTCCAGTTGAAGTTTGGAAAATATTACAATTTCTAGCATATTCATGGGAATCCTTTAATAAGGTTGGTTAGTAATATCCTACATGCAAAAATTTAAGGGAAATGGTGTTGTGATCAAAATTTCCACCTGCAAGATCATCATGTAAGTCACATAACAATTTTCCAACTTTATATATTTCAAGACACCTTAATAAAACTAAGTCACTTTTTCTATAGAACAATACTCCATTTATTAATTGCTATTGACTGGATTTCATTCTCATAGCTCTCCTTTTCTTAAGTTCTAAATGAGGAGGGGAAAAACCATGAAATAAAAATTATATAATATTTGAATACCATGAATTAGGAATAATGTTTACCTATTGCATTTCTTGATAAAAATTTGTGTCATTCTGATCCTATTGAGATCTGTTGGATTTCAAATCTATTGATTTTGTAGCCTATTTTCATAGACCTTTACCTTTGAAATTTTTTGAATGTTTAAGCTCTAGGTCATATTCTTCAAGTTTTTTTAATCCAATGTGCTCTTTTATCACCTAAATCTTTATGAACTAGTAGATAGGTAATTTTTTGAATGTTTAAGCTCTAGGTCATATTCTTCAAGTTTTTTTATCCAATATGCTCTTTTATCACCTGAATCTTTCTGAACTAGTAGATTTCTAATTGATGGATAGTAAACCATAATCTTTGTATAAAATTTCAGTAAGAATGGTTTGAAATTCTTAATTGCTTTAAAAAAAAACATAGGAATATTTTTTTAACATCGTACTTCATACTAGTCCAATGCCCATCTATCATACTAGTGTAAGAAACTAGCTTCGAACACGTTGTGATTTTATACAGATAGGATTTGACGATGGTGTGGAGAATGTTCTTTGTTGTGCCTACCTTTCCTTGACTCTCTTCTGACCTTGACTTAGTTTCGTCCTCGAACAATTTATATCTTTCAAACCAAGGATTGCTTCCTACATCCAATTTGTATGTTGTATCTGAGAAAAGCGTGAAGTTTATATTTTTGACATCCAATTCCCCCATTTGTTTCGGCTTGGGTGGTTGCGAAATGGGATTCTACGTATTTTTTTCCCAGTGTATGAGAATTATATAGGCGAGATTCTTTCTTAGTGATGTTGATGATGTTGCGTTTGATTGAGTTACTTTTGGGAAGTGTAGTGCACTCATGAAGTTATTGAAAACCATTAATTTGAGTGTGTGAATATCACTATAAGGGATTTCACGACATGTAACATTTAAACTATGAAAATACCATGAGACTTTGGCATGGGATCCTTTGGTAATATTATATTAAAACCACTTACTAACTTATTATTATCTTAATTAATCCTAAATTAGCTCTAATAATTGACTATCAAGTCTCTGTCGCAGGTAAATCTAACAGTTAAGCGAGGTACAAAGTCCCGAGATTCGATATAGGGTCGAGCATCGAGTGTATGTATATGAAAGTGCTCAAAAAGAGAAGCCGAGATTCCAGATATAATTGACATGGAGAGGGAGATGATGTGGTCTCATGGTTGACGTGACAGTTCCTCGTAGGAACCACATGTCAGTGTGGAAATGGACATATCATAATGATGAATCAGTGAAAATTGAAGGACACGTGTCAAATAACGTAGCCTAAGATTCAAGATGTTATAATGACACACCATTTTACACCTAGGTTCACATTGAGGTGAGTGGCATTGATGAATACACTTTCCTACGTTTTAAGCTTTTCTCGAGGGCCGATGTGAAGGATGGACGATATCGGGATGGGGCCTTTGGGAGCCTTGAGAGTGTGTAGAAACATATTTCTCCCAAGATATGAGATCCAAGAATATGTAATTAAATGTTACGTGACGAAACAATGTAACATCCATTTTTGTTGTGCCCCATACATGTAAATATCACTCAGTGATTTTTTATTTTTTGTGGTATATATAAACTTATGAAGAAAAAAGGAATTGATCGTTGGATGAAGAGGGAGGACACATATCCTAGGCTCTGGTGGGGAGGTTTCTTTTGATGTGACGAGAGTAGGTCCATATGCACCCAAATATAATTTTTTACATATCACACTGACAACGTGTTGCTTGCATTGGCATGAATTAAAGTTCCCGAGTGGGAAACATGGGGTAGAAGGAATGACTTGGGAGGATAGTGAGTTCAACACATAGTAGAGAAAACACATAAAAAATGACAGAGAAAAATAACTCACATATATCATACCAAGTGAAAGAATTAGAAAACATACCAAGAGACACAACATATAGAGAGAAAATTCATGGGGAGAGAAGTATGGAGTGCATGTGGAAAGGAGAGCGATGGGAAGATGAGAAGTATATAACAAGACTTTTTAGAACATTATTTGTTGCAAGCCTAGTGAAAAAATAATGATTTTGACTAACTTTACATGAGCTAGTTCTTGGAGATTTGGGGTGTCATCCCTTATTTTGTTGTGAGAAAGGCTTGGACTATGTTCCTAAGATTAATTTGTGTGTGGCTCAATGGATGATTGAACCACATAGTGCTTATTGAATAGTTATGAAACCACTTGGGTGCTTTTTATATGGATGATAAACCACTTGGAAAGGTGAGTTGAGCCACTTTGGTGATTGTTGGAGGAGTCGATAAACCACCTATGTAGTGTTCTATAGTCCTTGCACTGTTGCCATGAAAACAAAATTGTGAAACCACTTGGACAATGGACTTAGTCTAATGGAAACTGAGAAATACCCCATCTGGGCCTTTGATGAAGCCCATAATTGATCTCCAAGAGTAAGAGAGTCATTGTGGTGCCTATTGACAAAGAGAAGTTGCTAAACTACATACAAAATGGACTTCATATCCTTATTGATGTGAATTCTCCCTTGATAAAGTATCCTCTTAGACTTTAGATCGCACTTGGGGGTGGTATGCAGTAAGAGAGATTGCAGTTTAACTAGCCTATGGTTGGGTGGAGAGTTGAAGTCCCTCCTCGAGTGGTTATCCTTCTTAGTTTATTCAAATTAGTATAAAGTTGTACATATTTGGATTATAGGTTGTCATATCTTTGTTCTATTAATGAACTTTATTATGATCATGCATATTCATGTGTGGAAGCTTGACATTTTTTATTACATTCATTGCTAGCCATATTGGATATTTTGGTTTCAATGTCTGGTAGCACCATGGAGCTACTACCCTATTTATGATTTATATGTTATTTATATGCTTGGATTTGAGTGTTTACATGGTTGTAATTGCATATTGTTATCTTTTGAAAAGTTGTTGTAAATTGTTAATGTATGAAAATTTCCCTTGTTGAGGTTTCTTGGATTGTAACTCCAATTATTTACTCGGAACTCACCATATAAAGAAATTCTTGAAAAACTCCTTAATAATTGAGTTACAAACTTGTTTCACTTGTTAGATACCAATGTTCAGGACTTGGCCATCTTCTTCAGAAAATTTGGTGTTTGAGATTATTCCCCTAAGCCATAATAAATTCCTCAAATTTCCGTACTTTTTTATTTCTTCATGCATTGGATCAATTTGGTGATTCAGGGTTTGGATCTACCATAGAGTATTCACCTATGCATTGGCTTGGATATCATCTAGGGTTTGATATCCTAAGTGAATTGTATTTCATATCTAGTGATTTGGGGGATCTGGAGGCTAGTGAAGGGTTGAATATCATCCAGGGACAAATACCCCCTTCTCTACGTCGTTCGCATTCTAGGATCGAGGATCTGGGGAAAGGTAAGATTTGTTATAATACTAGAGGGCTAGATCATGCTAGAACTAGTTGTAATGGGAAATTATTTCTAAACACCACGAGGTAGGACTTGGTGGAACCCATACTTAAGTTGATATGGAAGTGCTACTTGGGCCTTAGTGATGAAGGTGGGGAAATGGAATTTCATGGCACAAGGAAACCTATCACTATTAGGAAAATATCAACACTACAAGTGAAAAAATGAAATAGAAAAAGTGCACCTTGTATGTGATCCAAGTGACTAGCGAATAAGAAAAAAAATAAGGACAAAATGGAAGAGAACCCAAAGTTAAGGCAGTTCAACAATGTGTTTCTAGAGGAAATACTCAGATTACCACCCAGGAGAGAGATCAAATTTTCCATCGAATTGCTTCTAGGATTAGTGCCAGTATTAAAAGCCCCATATTGCATTACACTAGAGTTAGTGGAGCTAAAATTACAACTGAAATAAATGTTGGACAATGGGTATATTAGACCTAGTGTGTCACCCTAGGGATTCCTAGTGTTATTTTTGAAGAAGGATGGTATGTTGTATGTTGAGCTGCCATTTTGTCCAAATTTTTACGATTTTGATCAGTTAATTTTTTTATTGTACCTAGTGTTTTTAATCCTTTTTATCTTATTAAGTTGATGATTAGAGGCATTTAGAATTAAATTATAAATTCTTGATATTAATTAATTTGAAGGGTGTTTGGTGTAATAGTTTCATTAACAAATGCCTTCTTGGTGGCAGGGGATAAGTCTAGTGCAAAACTAAATTCAAGTACATATTAATGCATGGGGGCAGAAACATATTCATGTACGGATTCACCCCATGCAAGAAGCAACATCTTGGAATCTATGACAAAGATTGAGAGCCATGTTTAGAACCTTTTGCCTCGTTTCAAGATAAGATTTCTAGCATCAGCCGCACCAATAAAAGATAATTAACCGGCCTTCCTGAAATGCAATCGATTACCAAAAATTTCAATCAGCTTTCCAGGTGTATTACAACAAAGGCTTAATCGTTCACATGTGGATGATATTTGAACCACTGCATAATGGGTGTCTCAGGGAAGTGGTATAAGACATTGGTTGGTCTTAAAAAGTCTAAGGATCATCTGTCTGAGAAGCATGGAAATAGGAAGATTCCTATTGACAGACCCAAAGTATGGCATCAGATGAAACATTCTGGGGACAACAATAATATTTTAATAGATTCATAAAATATACAAAATGACGGTGTTCTTAATACTGCATCTCATACTGATATTGAATCAAATGAAAATTCTGTCAATGGTTCTGCAGTTGAAGACACTTCAATAAGCTCTACACACTCTTCAGAAGAGGCCACAAGAGAGGAATGGGCAGCTATTTCCATCCAAACTGCTTTTCGTGGCTTCCTGGCAAGGAGAGCCCTTCGTGATTTGAAAGGATTAGTGAGGAAGCAAGTGTTTATCACCTTGCGATGCATGCAAGCTTTGGTGAGAGTTCAGGCTTGAGTCCAAGGCCGAAGGGTGTGTATAGCAATGGAGGATCAAATCAGGAAATAGAAATTTGAGCAACAACTTAAGCTTGAGGCTCAAATCCGTGAAGATGAGGAAGGGTGGTGTGACAATGTAGGATCAATGGAACAAATTCATGCTAAGTTACAACAGAGGCAAGAAGCTGCAATCAAATGGGAGAGGGCCATGGCATATGCTCTAACCCATCAATGGCAAGCAAGCTTGAGACAAACACATGAATTATCTGAGGGATTTGAAGTTGATGAAAGCAATTGGTGTTGGAATTGGATGGAACGCTAGATGGATGTACGACCATGGGAGAAGAGAGTTCTGGATCAAAATATGAAGGCTAGTAGTAGTAACAAGTTGGCTCCATCGCATTTGTTCCAATGGACATGAGCCACGGTCCTGCACATCAAATCAAACCACCTCTAACACAACTTGCAAATCAATTAAGGCAATCTTTGTTTATAGAAAATATGAAACCAAAATCTCTATCTTAGACACAATCCACCTTTACTCTTAGTTTGTCTTCTCATCTGCATGGGTAGATTGATATTAGAATCGCAAGCTCCACGATGTTCAACACCCAGCATTGAAAGGGTCAGCACCTCATCGCGTTGTGCGTTAAGGCACCAATTCCAGCTGTGCGATGCTGCAACCAGCTGTGTGATGCATTTGCCAACAGTGCGTGAGGATTAAATTATTTCATAAGCCACATCGCACTAGCTCAAATCTGAATTGGAAATAAAATCTCGTTGTTTTGATTTTATTTAATTCATGTTAACCAGAATCCTAAATTTATATCCTATGCAACAATCGACCCATTTAATTAAGAGCAGTGTTGCTGCTATATAATGGGGAAGTTACGCACTTGTGAGGGAGAGAAATGGAGATAGGGGATTGTTGTGTGTAAAACTAGAATCGTTGTTCCTAACTTGTATAAATCGATTTCCAGATGTTGTTTTAAATATATACGATCGCCTTCAATTCGTGAGAAGCATTATTTGTGCCATGGTTAACTGCGCATTCCTGTCTTTGATGTTTTAAAGATTTCCTCCATTGTAGTAAGTTGGCTTCCTCCAGGCATGGGAGGGCCCACCACCTCTGGATCTAAGCTTGATCAATAACATATGATAATTAGATGTGTGCGATTTTGAAGTTTCCTGTTTCTGTGTGAATTGGTGGTAGGTACTGTTCCATTTCAAGCGTTTTGGTCATCATTGTATTGTGCAAATAAATGGACTAAAAACTTATTGTAAACTCTGATTCATTACCTAATCTGCACTTGAGTTGTAATATAGAGTTATACTCTATTCCTCTTATTAGAATCAAATGTAATGGGAGCATTCACGATATCAGAATACAACTATTTCTGAGTTTGATTCGGGAATTATAACATATTTTAATGCTTCAAATTTGAGTATGGAATGAGAACAAATTTTAGTGCTTTGAATTCCAGTATGTTAATACGGTCAATTTATAATATTGATTCAACGTTTGCATTACTTAGTTTCTTTTGAACGTTTGTAGAGTTTCTTTTGAATGTTTGCAGGTTTAATGCTCATTTGATTTGTTTATATACATCCCAGGACTTCACTTAGTAATTAGATCTCTTTTTATTAGAATCTTTCTTGTTTTCATAGTGTACTCAATTTCTTTATAAGAGTAAGTCTAAGTGCGGATTTGATTGTGCAGGTAGAGATATCAAGTCTAATGCAGTGTGACTTAGTTTTCATTATTGAGCTACATGATTTGATTTTGAAGAGTAAGCTTGTTTTTGAATAATTCATTTAATCTAGATTAAAATATTTGAATTGAAGGTTTCTCATAGATGATTTGAAATGTGACTTTTAATAGGATCTTTTAAGTGTTATTTTACATGAAGATAAGTGGTTTTCTTCTAGCAATAGTTAGAGTTGTCCTTTGTTAATTTGAATCTTGAATTTGTTATTGAGAGTAGTCATAATTAGTCTAAGGTGTGAAGTTTTCATTAGAATAATGTGTGTCCTTTTGGTTATCTCAAGTTTTAGTTTCAAGTGTTAGTTTCAAGTTAGTGAAAGGATCAAATAGATTAGGGTTTTCAAGATATCATACAAAGTATAATTCTAAATTTATCTAGCTACAATGCGAGAATGTCATATTATTGAGGATTGTTTTGTATTTCCTTGTAGTTTAGTTGCAATATGGAGTTTGCAGTGAATGCAAGACATAGTTTAAAGTACAAATTATTTTTAAGTACAGAACCAATTGACTAAACAGGAATCTTAAATTACTTTTATAAATTGAATGTGATTATTGATTTTTCCTCGTCAACGGTAAGATTGCTTTCTATTTTAGAAAATTGAATTTAACTATCAGGATTGCACGAAGCTTGAATATGATGGCTTGGTAAAATTGGTTAAGTAGATCCCCTTTTCAAGATTTTTTATTTGCCAACAAATGTGTGTTTCATTCCAGTACCTAGTTTACATTACAAAGGAATATATATACTCTGACCATTAAGCTGAGCCAAGACACAGTACAACTCGCGTTTACGACTCCCAGATTGATAATTAATATTGAGAGGTTTAATACGACAATTAAAACTCCCAACACTGTAGTTGTTAATTAATTATTGGTAGCTAAATAAAGCTACAATGAAGAATAGGTTCCCACTTCCCAAAATTAATGACTTGTTTGATCATCTGAGAAGGGTTGTTATGTTATAAAAAACAAATGTAATTTTACGTTACCATTAGGTTCAAATTAAGGATGAATAATTCCACAAGACAACCTTTAGGACCAGATATGGACACAAGTTTGTGGTGGTGCTATTTGGGCTCACAAACATCCCCCGCCACATTTATGTGCCTAATGAAAAATGTCCTCAAAATATATGTAGATAAGTTTATGCTGGTTTTCATGGATGACATATTGGCCTACTAAAAATCCAGAGAAGAACATGAAGAGAAATTGAAAGCGGTACTGTAATTTCTAAGAGAGAAAAAACTTTGTGTAAATCTTGTACTGGAATATCAATTGATAGTTGGACTATTAAAGGTGTCTGTCTTCTTTAAAGATATTCCTTCCTGCACTAAACTGTCATTCCTGTACTTCAACAATGTTCTTGTACCAGAACGTTGTGCCTGTACTGGGATGAATTTTATATGTTGGAAGTATGTTCTATGCTTATACTAAAGATTTTAATATTCATACATGAGATCTAAGTATCCAGACTAGAGCAGTCTGTTCCTGTACTAGGATATCAATTCCTGTATCGAAACAAAGGTTCTTGCACCAAGTTTTCAGATTACTTTCAGAAAATAAAAAGTGTGCTAACTAGGGAAATAAATTTCAAAGGTGGATAGAACTCTGAAAATAACTTTCACAAGCAGAAAGATGCTTCAACCAAACTTTATCTCGAAACAAGAAATAACTTTGAAAGTCAAAGTAAACCTTTCTTAAAACAAGAAACTCTTTCATGCAATTAAAGAAATCATTTGATTGTGACAACAGGCTTGTTCCTATGATGGTTGTTCATATGAATAAGATCTGCATTTAATCCATTTAACTCAAAAGGTTCATTTGATAATTTCATATAAAATTCAATCCTTTCCTCGAAAGTGTTAAGTGCAGGCATAGATCATTACATTATAACAACGTTTATTCCGTATTCATCAAAGAAAAATTAAATCTTAAGTTTAAGCTCCTGATATTAAGAATGCCTCTTTTATAGAAATAAACACTCACTTGTAGAAACACATCAAGATCTTATAAAGGAAAAGAAGAAAAAAGACTTGCGAAAATGAACCAAAGAAATCGACTCGCAGAATTGATAATGCACTAGCATAGGCAGTGTACTTGCACGATTCTCATAGAAATAAATCAAACATTAAAAGAGAAAATTTATGCAAGTTAAAATTAAATTTAACTAAGCTTGCACAGCATGGATCCATCACACAAAAATTGAAAATAAATCGAACCTGTACTTGTGAAAGAATCGAAATAATTATTTAATTTACACTTTGCATTTTAATTAAATTAACACACCTTTAATGAAAGGGAGAACGATCTGGGTTGGTTGGGCCCTAGCCAACTAGCTCGATTCCCTATTACGAAACCTGGAAACTCAGCCTCTCAGCAACGCATCACCATAAGATTGAAACACATAAATAAAACAACATGGCACAATCCTTTGTATTATATTTTGAATAAGAAAATGCACATCATGAGATCGAATCCAGCCCAGAAAGAGGGCAACACCAGCAGAATCACAATTCACCAAAATTAGTATAGCATCGCTAGCTACTTCCTATCATAATTCTACATTATATACAACCCTTAGGCCTACGACCGTAAAAAAAATATAACAACGTTTTGAAACTAAGCCTTTCAGCTGTTACAAGATACTAATCTAAGGAATTTGGCCAGAGTCCTAATCTTTAATATCCATTGATTTCTCTCCCACTCTGAGCTCAACTTGAGATGAATTGATCCTTAATGAGATATACGCGTAGTTAGTGAGCTGTCACGAGAGTGCAGGAACCACCAGCTAGTGCAGAAATCCTACCTACACTCAACCATTCTACCACAATGATTAATACGTTGTTCATAAAATAATTTAGGAAAGAAGAAGTATTAGTTGCAAAGATAATTTAAAGGTATAAAATCCATAAATAAATAATTAAGTCCATGAAAAGCCTTAAATACGAAAATATAAAGAGAGTGCAGGAATAGGCACGATTCTGGAAATAATGCAAGAATGAAGGGGTTCCAAGGTTGAAACAGAGGTTTTAGGTTTTGTGTTTATAGTATAGGATAGAGGTTAAAACTGAAGTAATTTAGCCTACCAAAATCCTCCCATCTCAATCTTGTTGTGTGTCCTCACATGACCTTTACCTGTTGCAAAAAGAAAAAAACAAGGAAGCATTTATTCAGTCCTGAACTTGTATTCTAATCCCAGCTTTTATTGTCTTCATCTTCTTTCCTTGAGCCTTCTTGAGTCGCTTGGTCACCTTTCTAAGACACCCGTAGCACTTTGATGCTCCGAATTTCCATATCTTCGCTTGTTGTCTCTTCTCTTTCACTTCCTCTGCTAGCTCTGTATTTTTCTGTTTCTGCACTGTCACCTGCTCTTTCATGGTTTGGTTTAATATATTGAAGCCATAAATATGTTTATTGAGCTCTTCTATCTGACTGTTCAGGTGGAGGGTGGAGTTTTCTTCTCCCAATTCTTCTTGTGCAGGAATTTTCTTGGCAGTTGACTCTAGACATGTGCCGACATCATCAGGGTCAAGATTACCCTAGCCACCATCCTGCATTTCAACATCATCAAGGGTTTCAGTACCCTAAACTTCAATATCACCAAGGGTTTTAATACCTTGCACATTAATATCACCAAGGGTTTCAGTACCCTGCACTTCAATGTCCGTTTGACCCACTGCTGGGTCTTTGCCTACACTTGCACTAGGTGTCGGAATCATTTTACTTTTCTTCACCTTTCCAAGGAAGACCGATGAGGGTGTCTCATCTTCTTCCTCCACATAGCCTTTGTTGATCACTGTGTGGGTTGCAACCTCAACAAGGAGCGAAAGGTTGTTGTCACCTGGTGAATTAGGCGGTGAATCATCTAATTGTATCGGATAGGTCGAATGAACATGACCGTCATTTGAAGAGGAAATCCTCTTATTGGTTGAACTACGAGTTTTTATCTTTGATATGGACGGGGTTTCAACGATGGGTCTCTACTCCTCTTCCTGGACTAACTTTTCTCTGCTCTTAGTCTTGGTAGGGCGTGGGTTTAGGGTTTCAGGCTTTCCTTTCTTTCTTGCACTCTTCTTGTTTAACGACTTCACTGCACCTCGTTCTTGAAATTCTTTCAAAAATCCTTCCCAAGTCATATTCTTCACTTCCAACTCCTTTTTAACTAAAATTGAAATCAACCCATGATGGTATAACTTACATGCAATTTGGCTCCTCTTACTTTTCTAAACGCCTTTCGACATTTTCTCTAAGATTCTCAGCAGAAAATAGGGGAAGTTGATAATCTTACCCAACTCGAAATGTAGTAGTAGTAGAATATGGTACATAAAGGTCAATGAATAATGACCCTTGCAAGTGAGGAATTTCTGTAATATATAGAGCAAGTCCTTCCATTACCTGGGCATGGCGTTACACTGCAGTCCTTTCTTCCAATCCAACTTTTGTTTTATGTCAACCACGAACCATCGCCACAACTTCTTCTCGAGTTTCTCCTTTTTAAACCACCGCTCTCCTACTGCTGCTAATCCCATGGCATGTGATATGGAATCCTCCGTAACTTTAAATTCCAGCAATCCCACCTTGGTTTGTCTCCCATCAAAGGTCCGAGCGAATTCTAGCGCCACAGCCATGTCAAACCCATTGAATTTTAGAAGAAATGGAAGGAACCTAGATTCTTGCAATATTGCAAGACTGTTCTTGTACTCGGCCATTTGCTCCACCTCTTTTACAGACCAAGTTTTGATCCTCATAGGCACCATACTCCGTTTGAATTTACTCAACTTCTGTCTAAAACTTAGAAGGATCACACGGTAAGAATTCAGAGGCTTTGTCAAAAATATTTGTGATAGCTAAGCTATCTGTCTGCCGCTATATTGGCCACCCTCCAATGGTCATGCTTCATCATTAAAATCACAACCTTGGGACAGGTACAATACGGACTGGTTCAAGTACAAGAAACGATGATCATTGGTGGAGGGCGACGATTATGGTGGTGATATAATATAACAATCATGCAAGGTATGATATGAGGTTGGGTCATCATTAACAAGTGATAAGATTTTTTTCAAAAAGGTAAGTACTGGATTATGGGTTAATCATACACATTCCACAATCACTTCATGATTTCACACAAGGTGCACACGATACTTACAAAAATAAGATTTCATAACCTAAATATCTTTGTACTTAAAATATTTCTCTCCTACTTTAGTAAATGATAAAACAAGGTTTAACCATAATACAAATTATTGAATGTCGTAGTCTAAAGGTGGTGCAGTCATTCTACCTACATAAGACTTTCATAAAACAACAGTAAGCTTTCCAACTCCACATTCTTGCACCAGGTATTCCATCACTATATCAAACATTTTTACACTGAAGACCATTCTTCCTACACCAAAACATGTATTTTCGTACTCGGACGCGCTCAACAGTGCGGATTCCTGTACTTGAACGATCCTACACTGAACATGCTTGCAATGAACACATATTATTACACCAGGGATATTTGTAGCGTATCTGAATAGAGAGAGGGAACAAAAAGTTTTGAAAAAATATAATTCATAGGCTGGATTTGAAATATTTGTTGAATATACAAAGGAGGTTTTATTCGCCAGTCTTTGGTATTAATGTATGCATTTCGATCTGACCTGTGAGTTCACATCAGATCCTGCAATATGATCCATGAGGGTGAAAAGAAGTGGGAAAAGGGTAAATTTCAGAATGGGAAGGAAGTTACGATAAGGAGTTCAAGAGTGAAACCACCAAGAGGGACATATCAAAAAGCGATTTCGAAAAAAACATTTTAGGGGAAAAAGAGGCAAAAACGAAATCAGATAGGGAAAGTTTCCTTTGAAGAAAGGGGTGGTAAATCATGGGATCAAAAGAAGAAAAATAGAGGGAAATTTACGAAAATGGGAATAGAATAAGGGTAGAATTTTACCTCAAAAATATGCATTTATAGTGTTGAAGCCAAAATAAATGCAGCGGAAATTGAGCGTTGCTTGCATAAAAATTTCTGTGTCAATTGTCCCAAACTTGGATAAGGGCTTGGTTCCTGCACTTAAAACCTGCTTCTTCTTGGTGACAGTTAGCACATATAAAGATCAAGAAACATTCCCATTTTATTGAAATTTGATCTCCCTATGAGCATGTTGGTTTTTAGGTTGATCCTTTAGTGATTATGTCAGTAAATTGATTTTCACGATCACAAGGAAAAGTTTTTTTTTGTCATTTTTTTCTTTTATTTTTATTTTTTATTTCAGGAAAATAAAGAATCGGGTTTGCAATAGGTTGGCACAACAACCTACCATCTCTTCTTAAGATTACAACCAATCTTGTGACCGAAGCTTGGCCTCTTCAGTATGAGAGGGCTCTCTCAAAGGGTTAATGATATTGAATAAAGATGTATTTAGATGGTTAACTCTATTTGGAAAAAAAATTTCTTGTGATGAGTATAGGTTGAAAATAGTATCCGTCTGCAAACATTGGGATTATGGAGTAAAAAATTTCATTGATTCAGTAGTAAGTTCACTTAACATGGAAGCTGAGGCAGGAAGAGTTTTTAGCAGAAGTACACACACATGAAATAGGAAATCACATAGACAATTCATCTATAAAGGAAGTCAGAGCATTACATGCATTAATTTTGAGTATTAAATATGAAAACGACTGCAAATAGTACACATCAAAGATATAGATAAGGTATGAACTAAAAACTCAATCAGAATCTCAGGTTGGTCAAGAAACAAGTCTATGTATTACTGAACACAATCAATTTACATAAAGTTGCAGTGTTGCCAAAAAATATCCAACCCTTGACAAATTTGACTCTATGCCCTTTAATAGACTTGTTACATGATGAGATAATCTGCCTCCTGGCTAGATTCATCGAATTTTTTCCTAATGACACCTTGCATAACGATAAAACATCTATTTAATGAGAAAATGACATCTATCCTACTTGACAGTCCTTTTCCTAATAGGACTCAAACTGTTCATTATTACAATAACAACCTTATCTCCTAAGAAAATTACATCTTTGACAAATATGAATTCACATGTTCGAATAGGGTGTGATGGGACTCATCACTACATGACATCTTAATTCACCTCCTCTAAAACTGGAGACAAACCGTTTTTTAGGCAAACTGATCCTTATCTTCAATGAAGGGTTTGGCTGATGAGTTGGCTTCATCACGTGGTATTTAAGCTTTGGATGAATACTGGAAAGATCCCTTGAACCTTAGAAAGTGTCCAGCTGTCCAAAAGTGCACAAAAACTTGTTCATATAGCTTCAAAACAGTACACTACGAAAGTATGACAGTTTCATAGCATACTTTCGTAGCGTTACAAAAATGCCTTTTGCATCAATATTTCTAGTTATTTTCTCCTGCATGATGTTCATTATGTCTTAATGCATATTCCATACCATTTTCATCTCTTGGGAGCTCCAAAAACCGGTTCAAAATGTAAAAAGGAAAGCTATAGTAGTTTCGTAGTGTTTTGTAGTTCTTCAAGTCCACACACGCTACGAAATTGCTGAAAACAATCAAAATTCCAAAATTTTGTGTAGCTTCAAAAATATACCTTCTAAGTGCAAAAACCTTGTTTCTAACCTGCCATTAGCTTTTAAAATCATATACCAGCTCACACTATGCTTCTTGAGGTGTTTCTTCCTCATTGATAATGAGTTGAGCAATTGGCTCCTCAATTGTTGTCATTTTAAGACCTTTTTTCTCCAATTCCTCATGAATTAGTTCAAGCTGTTCCTGGAGGTCCTTAACCTGATATTTTAGCTTTATGTTGGTGGCTTTCAAATGTATGCTCATTTTCCTGAAATGTATGACCTCTTTCCTCAATGTAGTGGTCCATTTGATAAGCTGTTGTGTATTATCTAGAGTCTTGGAAACACTGTCAACCTGCTCTTCCCAAATTTCCTTCATCTTTTGAAACTGAACCTTCTCTACATTGTGTTTCCTTGCTTCTTTCTTCATAACAGAAATTTCAAGGTTGGCCAACTTCAATTGTTCTTCAAGGAGTTGAAACTCTATTTTTTCCATCACTTTCTCTTTTCCTTTCTTTGATTTGCTAACTGTATCTTTCTCTGCAGGTGATGAAAGGTCAATGATGTCTTGTGGTGGCTGGACTGTGTCAGTAGGTGGGTGAACCTCTTTACTGCTCTCTAATATATTTCTAGCATGCCTTGTCATAGGCTTTATTTCTTTGAACATAAATCTTGCATCTTCTCCTTCAAATTCTAATTTATTTGCAGATTTGGCCTTTTTGAGCTTCTATCCACCTTCCTCTATGTCCTCAACCTGGACTATAGGAGTTTCTTCTATGTCAATGGCATGTAATATGTCTTCTAGATTTAATTTAGCTACTACTCTGTCTTCTACAACCATTGTTTTCTCTTCTAAGGCCGTTGTTTGGCTCCTTATCATCCTTTTGGTTCCTTGTTTACTCACAAATTGTTTTTGTTTTGCAGGTTTGACCTCTTTTGACTTATGTTTTGCAGGTGGGACATTTGGTGCATCAAAACTCTGAAATTTCTCTATTTCCATCATGATTGGTTCACTTGGTTCTACTCTTGCTAGTTCACTTGGTTTTGCCACCAATGGTTCACTATGTTCTGCTACTAAGGGTGATGGAATTGTCCTAGGTTTAGGAGTTCTTGAAGGAGTAAGAGCATCCAACTCAAAATCACTAACAAATAAAAATGAATACCATTCTCTGCCTAGTCTTTGGAGTTCATCTATAACCAACAGTTTCATTAAACCATGATGAAACAATGAAGTCTCACTCCCTTCAGATTTTGCTTGGACCTTATCTACCATTTTTGATAAACTTCTATGTAAATAGAAAGGCAGATCAAGAGATATCTTACCAGTAAAGTGAAGGAGTAACTTGAAATGGTATGATTAGACTTTATGATATGATCTTTATTCACAAGTAAAATACTTTTGGATGATGAGCAGCAATTTTGAATAGTTATCCTTCATGAAACTCCTTATAATGGCATTAGTGAGGTCCATTTCACTGTTTTCAGGCTTCATAAACTCTTTGTACTGCTCCATGCTAAACTTGAACCCTTTGAACCACTTCTCTTGTCCCCTTGGAATCCTTGTTGCTGCTGCAATGACCTCTAGTGTGATGGAAAGATTAAGCATCCCCACTTTGATAGCTGTTCCACTGAAGTTTAAGGAAAATTCTTTGGAAACTTGTACATGGCAGCCTTGTAATATTTCACAAAATTGTAAGCAACCTGTCCTTATGAAGACTTCCACAATTGTTGGGTCTTCATTTATTAGATTCATATCTGCTGGTTCATATCTCAGACATTGTCCACCCTTATTTGTCCTTCTTTTTTATGTCATGGTTTCTTTAATGTCTTCTCAGCCTCACTTGATAAACCTTTGAAAACACCAACCATAGCTTTGGCTCAATGAAATAGCTTTCCAGAGCTCGATATCACACAAAGAAGAAAAGAAGAATGAGAAATGAATGAATTAGGAAAGATTTTAAAGTTTGATGTCCACTTCATAACACAATGATGACTCATACATGCCTAAAATGGCGATGATGACTTCAGACTTGACCATGTACCTTGATCTTATCCCTCAATGACTCAAATGGTATCTAACTTACCATTTCCCAACGATTTTCTGACACCTAAAAACTAACTTGACAAGACAGACAAGAAACCACTCTTTTGTAGCATATTTAGTGTAATCTTGGTGTTTTCGATACGAAATTATCAGCGGTTTCGTAGCGAAAAGTGACATTTCTCAGTGTATTTCACTACGAAACTATGGTTTCTTGGCTAAAATGACCATTTCGGTACAAAAACCTTGGGAATTGAAATTTTCAAAAAATTATGAGTGATGTGACATGAGGGGATTTGAAAGTGAGTGGGTTTAGACCTTAGGGCAGGGAAAATTTTAGGGGCGAATTTTAGCCCAAAGGCGGATTTTAAGGGATTTTAAATTTTAATAGGGCGAATTTTTTATATAAAACCCATTTTCTATAGTTTAATAAATTTAGCCCAATAAATATTTTAAAAATAATTAATTACTAAATATTAACCCACCAAAAAAAGGGCGCATAAAAATGGAAAAATGAAATTCGCCCCCAATTTTCTTTGGTTGGAGTAGATTTCCATGGCATTCACCTGGATTTATAGGGTCGGAGGGAGGGGTTAGAGTGATTCGGCCCATTTTTTCACTGGTTCGGAGAGGTGGTTGGGGCTTTGTGCACACCGATCTTCTAGCTGGCTGAGCGAGGCCAACCCTCTCTGGTCCGTTAGGGCCCTCCCATAGTTCGCATATAGTAGAGATACACTTCGAAAGAGATGGTGTTGTGGGAGATAACACTCACCACAACCTACGTGCTCGGCCTCAAGCGCATGTACAAGCTCGCTCTCAAACTCCAATGCCGACTAATAACATAGAGGCACCCCGCTTTTTGCCAGTTTGTTCAACGGTATGCACCTTCCTTCCCTTTCTCGAATAAATAATCCATAAAAATATTCATGATAGCTATGCATCATAAGCCTTCTTGAATTATCCTTCATTGTGGTCCTCAATGCTCAGGGTAAAGAATTTGGCATCACAATTTTGCAGTCATAGTCTGTCCTATGTATGTCTAATTGCTGTAGGAAATGAAATATACATATCACAGAATGATGAAAAGATGCCATGAGGGCAGACTATACTGGGTTTGCTCAAATGTATTTGGTTGTCAAGGTGGAGATCCCATTGCCATTAATCCAGGCCGGCATAACCAATGTAGTAATCAAATAGAAGAGGGGATCCTTGTGGGATTTTGCTGAAACTCAGCTAGTCATTACCAGCCATAAATTCCACCAAATTGTGGGCATAGTCCCTGTTGACAAACCATTAAATTTGTTTGATGCTTGCCTGACTCATTTTATTTGCCTCTCTGGGAAACATTGGTAACAGGGAATCCTTAGATCCTTCTGCCTTTATAAACAGGCTTTTATATGAAGTGTCCGATAAACCTTGAGAGTACTTGTGGTCAAAATCGGGCGACCTATGTCATAGAGATGAAAGCAAATATAATGAGATCCTTTAGATAGTCCAATGGGTTCATTTGATTTGCCTTTGCTATGCTCTGTTGGATGCGTTTTCATGTACTCGGCTAGTAGCTTTGATGTCTAATGCCTTGTTTTTGTTTTGTAAATGTTCTGTCAATGCTTTATCATCCATTTTGTGATTAAAAGTTAAATCTTGTTGTTCTTGTTCTCTAACTCATTACTGTATTAAAAGTGTCAATTTATCTTGAATCTTTTGATTATAGTGAAACGACAGCTCGTAGAGTCTCTTGAAAACCATGTAGCTTTTCAAATTTGCTCACTGAGTGTGATGGGTGTGGTTTCAGTTGATGTGAAAGACATTTTCAGAAATGGACCGTGCTTCTATATGGTTATTCTATTTGACATCCAATTGATATTTTTTGGTTGCAGTTAGTTTCAGTCATATTTTGATTGGAAAGATTTTGAAAAATTATAACGATCAGTCTTTTATTATTATTTGATTTGTCAAATGCATTGCCTTTTTGAAACTAAAGAGAATTTTGAATTAAAAGTGCATTGCGAGCCCATTGTACATATTGGGCATTTCCTCCAAAGTTCACATAATTGTTTGCTATACTAACTATTAGTCCGATACCATAATTTCTGGCTTGAAAGACCACAAAGTCCAGAGCCTGAACCAAAACAACCCCAAAAATCAGATTAAAACAAACAATGCCAGCAGATCTAGACACCCAAAAGCAAAATCTCTTGAAAAAAAATGGGTTGAGGTCCTGAAGGCTTGATGTAATGCAACCCCCATGCACAAACCTGAAATACTTGTTCATCATATACACCAGGAAAAATATGCAATGCCTTTTACTAGCCATCGTTGAAGGCCCAAGTCCTGGCAACATTAAGCCTAAGAGCTGCAGCTTGTTGAAAAACATATGTAACTTTATTTCTCTGTGTTAGATCCGTTGCCACAGTCATTAACTAGTAAGAGTTTATACAAACACACTTTGATTGCTTGTGCAATCACCATAACTGCCATTTTGTAACGCTGGCTCTGTTAGCTTATGGTCATCACCAACTTGCAAAACTTGAGAAGGAAAAAGGTAAAAATACCAAGAAAAAATCATTAGATACATTATACCATAAATCTTGATGACTCAATTTATATGATTCTACTAGAATTTTAATTACCTTTCCAAATGCTACAAGATTAGAGGGAAAAATAATGATGTTGGGTATGGAAAGCATGTGCAAAGCCTCAGAAGAAACAGATAAGTCCAAAGGCAAACTAGGAGCTGCTAGAAAAAGTGGGTAGAAGTTGTTCACAGTACTACAAATTTACATCCACGAAGTTGATATTTACTGTAAAGATAAATAAATATATAAAATCAATTTGACAGCTTCTCATTGGATTTATTCCCAGCATCTTACAACCTATTGAAATTTGTATCAAAATCAGAAACAATACTTCAGGGACATGCCTACGCTGGCTTAGAATGTGAGTTGAAAGCCTTGCAAGCCGATCATTTGAGCTTTGTTCTGGAATCTGGGATATTTCTTCACTGCTAAGGTGTCTTAGGACATCGACTGTGAAAATTCCAATGGTAATCTACATCATGTAATAGATTTTACTCCAGGAGAATCAAACCAAATGTTCATAAACTCACTTTCTATGCACAAAGATTCTCGCAGTAATAAATGTAAGCAACATATAGTAAAATAATGTTTCATGCTAACCTAATCCAAGCAGAAAAGCCCTAGATTTGCAACACAACTTATCTGCATATATTTTTAGTGATTTTCTTCAAGTCAAATTGATGAACAATGAAAACAAACAAAAAATTTGCACAGGAAACAAAGATGCCAAAAAAATGAATTCAATGGAATATTGGCATACCTAATGAGTAGGATCAAAAGCATGAACATTGAATGGTGTTTGCACGAACATTCAACAGATATGTCAAGACTTAGCATTATTCATAAGACATCATTTCAAATGCTGAAAGCATTAAGTCTTGAGGATAAAAATTGTTTGCTAGGAAAGATAGAATTATCTGATATCAAGATACTTGTGGAAACAAATAATCATGATGAGAATCACGTGTAGATGGAACAAGGACAACATGTGCACTAGGTCCCATCTCTTCACAATAATCTCGTAACTGCACCAATAATGCATTAGAATAAAGACTTGATTAATGATTCTATTGAATTTGGGCAGACTAACTTATGTGAATTGAAAGCACAGTAATTATAGACCCTTGCGCAAACTTCCTCCTGGAATATTTCCTCATAGAACCTGTCTACTGTTCCACTTTTTATCTGTGGATGCTCTGAATCAAAAAAAGGACCCATCTGCAAGAAACAAAAAAAAAAATGGTTCCTCAGTCAAAAGTTCACTGTGGATTCACAGGGTAAAATGTATCAAAATTTGCAACTTGAAAGTTGACCCCAAATTAAGTTCTTACGCATGGAACATACCAAAAGAATATTATTAACTTGTTTTTTATTGGCATACACAAGAAGCTCTGCTAATGGTTGAAATGCTAAGTTGTCTGTAGTCGTGAAGGGACCTGCATCAATCAACTACGAGAAGGAAATTTCAAATAAGTAAAAATTTACTCACTGACATGTAGAGCTGCTAACATGATCTCTGTGACCTTAGGGGAAAAAAATGAACTACTAAACTTGTGAAAGAATGAACAAAAAGTGGAATTCGCTCAATGGTTTTATTTGCAAGAATGAAGCATTGCACAACAATAGTAAATATTTTTTTAGGCATGTTTCAATACATTGAGAGGGGCCATACTGTTAGAAAATCACTCGAAAAGGAGAAACTATTGTACCTGCAAATATATGATTAATGATGAATGATTGTGTTATGAATTGGAATTCACATTTACAGATAACAATAATTGCAACCATAGATATAATAGCTGTAAACAACAAATAAAAGGTGGATGTAGTTACCATTGAAATAGTTTTTCCAGTTCTAGGCAATGGTTTCATTTGTGGTGCCTGATCCATTGCTATTTTCTTTGCCGAAGGGGCATCCTGATCTCATGGATGCACATAATTTGAAAGAGGAAATGAATCAATTACCCTTGATGCTACTAGACAGTGCCCACTGGGATTGTTACCTTCAACTCCAATCATCTGGACACAATTCTACAAAATTAGTCATGCTCCTTTGTCCAAAGCTCACAAACACATTGACTTCCAGATGTTAAAAATAAAAATAACCTCTTAATAAGGAAATTCAAAAATTGTTATCCATTCTATACACATTTTGTAGGAAAAAAAAAGCATAGGATTTACCTGACCAGGGAATAAAGAAAATTTGGCCAGCTTGTAGAGGTCAAGCCTTACCCTTTGGCCTCAAGAGTATTTGACCTTAGCAACACGACGAGAGTTAACAATCAGGAAAAGTTTCACAACACCAGATTTTTTCACTTTTTAGTATGGTTCTTCTTTTGTTTGTTTTGGTTTGTACATGTACTATAAGGTGGTCTTTTGACAATTCATCATTTTACTTGTACCTATGAAATTTCATTTTAACTTATGCACTACAGGATGGATGGCACAACTTTGAAGCAACCAACCTGCCTTGAAGAAAAACCGACT
This sequence comes from Pinus albicaulis, assembly GCA_034641835.2. NCBI lineage: Eukaryota > Viridiplantae > Streptophyta > Pinopsida > Pinales > Pinaceae > Pinus > Pinus albicaulis. The sequence continues at coordinate 106,487,352 of CM076574.1, forward strand.
TATCATTCAGATTGCGCTCTCCATCACAGCAAACCATGCCCACAACAAAGACACTTTCCTATCAGTAGATAACTGATGTGAAATGGAGATTCCAGAACAATAACTAATAGAATCTACAACCTCTTAAATAGGTGTCTAACTTCTTGAGATAATTATAGACATCAATGATCAATTTAAGTGAGATGAAAAGCATTTCAAGATGATTGCAATACAACTTAGGCATTCACCTGTGATGCAATAACAACATGATTGAAAACATTCCGAGCTTCCTTGGCAGCAAATGCAGTGGAAAATGTCTTGATCTTCCTCTCTAGAAATTCAAACTAAGACACCAGATGCTCCTCTTATGAAACAAAGCAGCTTATATATTTTTTATTTAAACGGAAGATGCACATCAACATATTTCCCAAAAGGACAATTCATTGTGCAATGTGGTGTGCTATGAAGTGCTTAGACCAAGAAGCTATTATCCTAGAGAATGAATTCAAGCATATAACAAATTTAGAAAAGCAAAGTGATAGTAAGTACCTTTCTCTCAATGTTGTCATACATGTAACGACATCCTAGACTAGGTAATAAGCCTAAATTTTGCAGAGAACAACTATTGGCTTCTGGCATCCTTTTAATAAGGTCATCTTGAGACTCTGATACAACTCCTTGACCCACTATGGAATCCAAAATATGCTTATTGAATACAAACTGTAATACACATTTACCTGAACGATTCTCAAAAGGAGTAATAGGACCAGGACCACTTAAGATTGTTGACCTCTGTTTCCCATTAGAAAGCCTTCTATATGTACTCGGAGTTCTAATAATAGATGATAGAGACAATGTGTATGCTGTATTTTGCGAAGTAGAAATATCTAATTTTCGAACTGGAGTCTGCAGCAGCTTATCTTCAGACATAATGGCGGGTGAGAATTTAGAAGAAGAGAGAGTAAACTTTCCTGACATAGAGGGCTCTGTTTTTTATTAAGATATTGAAATCTTCCAAATACTTTAAACAAATTGGCTTGTAAAGCTCATGGCGATTATTTTACGGGGATCTGATGCTCATCGCTAGGAATATGTACAAAACAAGAAACAATGATTGGGAAAAGCTGTGAATCAAGTTTGCAGGGAAATAAATCAGGGGAAATGATTAAAACAACTAATGAAATTGGAAATGGAAATAGTTTTGAAGCTTTTTTATCTTCATCACTTGTTGATATGTTATATGTGCTACAATACCAACTAAAGAACTTGAAGTATGTTCTCAATGAAGTGGATCTTACAGATCTCTGGCGAAGCTTGACTAGATCCCTTTATCTTTACTAACATTCCTTTAAGAAATGCCAAGTTTTTAAATTGTGGCATTTCCTAGTCTCAAGCTGATATGCATAAATTGTTCCTGGTCTTTAAGCCATTATATTCTCATCCTACAGGTTTCTTCCCAAATCTAAGTGATTCATCAAGGTTGCGTGTCATGCCATCCACTGATGTAAGTTATGCACAAAAAATATTTCATGCCCCATCTTCAGCCATCAATCATAGCAAGGATGATGGAAAATTCAAATGCTTATGGAATACAATAAATGTCTACAGGAAATATGAGTTGTTCATTGAGAGGATAAAACAACATTCTAGCAATTTGCAATGCAAGCATGTCAGATTGAAATCATTGGTGAAGTCAAACAATTTGTGATGGTTCAGAAAGTGGCAGTATGGATGAGACCCTTAATCAAAGTGTTGATATCAGCATGTGAACTTTTGGTTTTCTTAAACATCTGAAAGTTCTATGTCTAGTTTAGTTTTCTAGTAGCAGGCCAGTACATATTTTAAATTTATCAAAACCAGAAATACAAAATTTTATGTCACCAAAAAATATGAGTGAAATTTCTCTTTTCAATAAATTCCTTCTGGATTTTAGAGAAATTATACTAGAAAAAGCCACCGTAAAATCCTTCAAAAAGTCGGGTGAAAAAGATAAATTATATTATTGCTATTTAAATTTAAAAAATAAAATATTAAAAAAAATAATTTTATCTAGGAAAAGTTTACAAATACATGAAAATTAGTTTACAAATATATTTAAAAAATATTATAATTCTGAAATTATGACTTTGAGAGAGAAAGGAAAATATTGCCAACACTATTGGGTGGAAGAATTATTCCAAATTCAACAAGATTTTTTTTCTGATTGTAAATTCATCATAACTAAATAGTTTGAATTTTGACTATGGCAATGGAGTTGGGTATAGAGTCCTCAATATGAGCATTAGACTTGATTTGCAAATTTATTAAAAAGAGCTTCATAAATTTTTTGGGGATGAAGATCCTGCTATATAGACAAAGATGTTAAAATATAGAATATTTAGAAGAATATATCATTGATATAAGAAGATTAAAATATTGTTATTCTTTTTATAATCATGATTTTTTAAATATAAAATAATTATTGATTTCAAATTAATCTATATTTTGTCCATGGGTTTTGTATAGTTATTTCAAATGAATTTATAGTTTGTCTGTGGGTCTTGGATATATGGTGATTTTCCTTGATGTGGAGTCACTGACGGGTTCAATTCCCTGGGCTAATTCCCTTGGCCAATTGGAGTGATATATTGGGCATGATGAAGATACAGTCTAAATAAACTTAAAAAATAATAATAATAATCTATATTTTATTAAATAATTTAGTTACATTTATTTAGATTAGCATTTTATTAATTTAATAATTATTATTACAATTTTTAATAATTATTATTGTTAATAATTTTATTAATCTAAATTTAAATCTTTTATATTTTATTTTGGGTTTCATATTTTCTTACTCAATTACCATTTTAAAAAAAATTGTTTTGAATTTTTATAATTTAATTGTTACTTTTATTATACATATATTTTTGGATTTGGAATCAATTTTTAAAAATTACATATTATTTGTTAAAATATTTTATATAATAAATGATTCATTACAATTTAATTGTGCTCAATCGTGCTTTTTAACTTAATAAGGAATAGATGTTGTAATGTTAGGTATTGTTGTGCAAAGACAATTAATATATATATATATATATATATATATATATAGGTTAAAATACAATAACTTATTGATCTATAATTTATGGTATTCATGTGGAATATAGTCTATTTAAAAGGGGAAAGCCTCTTAAAAAAAAGAAAAAATAAAAGTCTAGATCTATCTTAACTCCTTATCTACCCAACCCCAAAAATAATCAAATCTTTTTTCACTCTAAAAGAAATTTGCACCTCAAAACATTTGACTCTCTTAACACTTAATAAATTTGAAATATATATATACTCTAATTTGATATTAACTTGGTTGTGATCTTAAAATTGGATTATATATATATATAGGAATGTGAAATATACATTTATAATGTAAATATAAACTCAAAATATAATAAATAAATAACTATTAAATATCACATTTAAAAATAATTTAAAAAGTAAATATTAATTCAAAATTTAAAATTATCCACTTATTAATTAAAACAAATATATAAAAGGTTTGTGTCAAAATTTTGAAACTAGTATAACATATCAGTTAATCATTAAAGAAAAATATGAGAGGGGTTTAAATTTTCAAAACTCTTTACAATATGTTGTACAAAATTATGTTTTCTTGGAAAACATATACATATATGTGTCATCTATCGAGGCAACAAATTTGCTTAGATGCTCAAAAATAGTTGGAGTCCAATAAGAGTATTTGAATCCTATTTTTGATGGTGGAAATGGATTCACACTATTAAAAACCTGTGGGATACCCAACATCTTGAAGTTTGACAAATGTAACCTGGAATTATATAATTTTATACAAGATTTTATCAATATGCAACATTTTATCAAAAAATTGAGAGAATTTCCATGATTTTCCAGGGAAATTTAAAGCCTGATTAGACTAAGAATATACATACATTTTCAAAGAAGATAACCATCATTACTAGTTGCACTGGCATGAAGTTCTTCATTTATGTCGGTTGCATTGGGTATGACGTTTACATTTTTTTTCTCTGCTTAATATTTGCAATTTTATTTTTGAGTCTTTGAATTTATCAGCGATGGGCGCACTGTCATTCCACACACATTTTTACATTTTTCCATGAAGATTTGTGACGACATTATTGCCTCCCTACATCGATGTTATAGCGCCCGGGGATTGAACTTGAAACCTCTCCCTCTATAATTATAAAAACAAAAAAAAAAAACAAAAAAACAAGCCTCCTCTAATTTACGAAACCGCTCACCTTCCCTTGAGGTGGAGTGGGCATACATGGTACAAAGTGTGTACGTGTGTTGGGTTATTTTATTCAATATGTATGGTGGGACTATCACAACCCACGTGCTACATAAATGGTATGAGGTATGTATGAGTGTCGGGTTCTTTATATGATGTGTATGGTGGGACCAACATGACCAATGTGTTCAATCAGTTTAGATGTCGATTTGTCCAATTACTTTAATTTTTCTCATGTGTACGGTGGGACCAAGTCACAATCCACGTTTTCAATCAACTTAAATATATAGAACATTGTGGCTACTGAGATTAAACTTGAAACCTTTCCCTCCTTCAAAAACCAACCTCCTCTATTCATTAAAACCACTCTCCTTGTTGTTTATTTGCTCATTGAAGTGTATAGTGGACACGTAATTTTTCACTGGTAACATGCTTAATTTTTTCCATGTTTGTTTACTCATATTTCTTATAATTAATTAATTACATGAAACTGAAATCAATCTATAGATTTTTATTATTAATATCAATAATAAATATTAGTACAATGGACATCATTTTTCAATTGTAACCTGTGTACTTTCTCACTTTTAATAACTAATGTAGATTCATCTTAACCCTGGATTTACCAAGTGTCGAGAGGGATCAAAATTTCATGAGACGTAAACATGTTTTAGAGTGAAAAGAGATTTGATCCCTCTCCGTTCTTGGTAGATCCAAAATCAAGATGAATCTAGGCTGATATATTATAACAATAAACCATTACAATATAATAGATTATAACATTTTTCCTCTCCACTCATGAAACCCTATGTTTCATACTTTGTTGTCAAGATATGAAGGTGTAATATTTGGACAACAGAAAGGGTTATATTTTAGGTAAATAAAATTGGTTTTGTAATTTTTGAATGTTTTAGTTTTAGGTTAGTAGTATGAGTAGGAGGGAGTGTAGTTTGTTTTTCAGTGTAGTTTGTATTCATTCATATTATTCATTTCTCAAAAAGTAAAAAGAATTTGTTTGATGCACTTAGTTTCTTTTCTGCATTCATAACATTAAAGGAACTAAAAAGAAAAACTTGCATTTGCATGTAGGATTGTGTGTTTTTTGCAAAAAAGGAACATTAGGAAATTTGCATTTAGTTTTGTGCTCAATGTTTTCTTTTTTTCATTGATTTGTTTGCTCACAAAATTATTTGATCTCTTCCCTTTGTAGCTAGGTCTTTCATTGAAAAACTAAAAGTGAAAAGTTTGCTTATCATTCTTAGTTTGCATTTAGGAATTTCTACATACATCATCGCGGTACCATTGAAAGGAAAATTGTTAAGCAAGATCAACATAAAATTAATCTCAATTTACCTAAAAATGCATTGGAACCATAACGATAACATTTAGAAGCTCTAGGCTAAAGACGTGTTCCGGTGTCGTAAAACATAGCAGCTGTCGTTAACTTGTCTGCGATACATTCCGAGTGTGATATCTCACCCCACGTATGTAAGTATATCGTAGCACGTCCCTCGAGGCAGCGTTACAGTATGATAAGTATATAGGTGGTGCTCTCACTGTGCGGTTTCACATCAGACAGCGCTAATACGAACTTGGGCCTCCACGTACCTTCAGGTATATTTGGGAGGACAAATTTTAGGTGTTATCCATCCATAGTGAACCGAGTCAACCGCCTTTAAACTGTGATACACCGAACACAATATTCGGGGAGATTGCCTGCCCGTACTTCTTGGCTTGCCAGGAGGTATTCTGCAGTTCACAGTTTACTGGTAAACCCTTTTGCTTAGCATTAACCTCTTTTTGTTTATTTATTTTTGGTTAAAATTAATCATCAATCGTGGAAGAACATAATCCTATGCCCCGTCATTCTCGTATATTAGCTTTAAAACCACCTTTACCACCAGAAGTTACTCCTGGTAGGCGAAGACGATCAAAATATGCCCAACAATGATGTTGATGTTGTGGATGATATTACTTGATGCTTCATGATGGGTGTTCTTTCTCACTTTCACATAATATTTTTATAGCATCTGCTTGATGATTTTGTTGCTATGGTTGTGTCAGGCATTAATTAATTGTCTTCAATGTTCAATGTGTGAAGAGTGCAAATGTTCCCTTGATGCGGTTTAAATTCAGGGACAATAGACTGCTATTATGCACCATGTTTCCCTGGCTCCTTGTTGAGGAGGTAAATGCCCTCTGCGGACAGAGGCGATCCCTACTAGCCCAGATCGGGTCTAGCAACAATCAAACACGCTACAGTGCAGGTTCCTAATTGTAAATAAACCGGCTTGCGAGGAAGGCTTACCTGGAATCTAACGCTATCGTTTGTAGAAGAGGTGGTGCTCCCGTTCCTTTGCCCTGGCAGATCACAATCCTCACGATCTCCGTGATCAGACACCTGCACATGCAAGAAACAACACAAACACAAGCATAAAATCCAGTATATACAACTATATGTCAGTCGAAGAGGACATAACTCATGAACATGATCAAGAACAAGAGTGGAACCATAACCAATAGTCGCTTAATATTAATGAGTCAAAAAGAAGAATACAACCAAAGCTTCGGCGTTGAATTCTCCTTTGGCGGGTCGTCAGCAGAGCATGTCTCGATAAAGCCTGTCAAGGATGGGACAAGCCTCTCTCTCCGGATACTTGGCAATAGTCTCCTTGCTTGGATTTGGCCTTAGGGAATCAAGAAGGCTTTTGCAGCATGAAAGCTCTTGGGAACTTGGAGATTCTGGAACTAGCTTGCAATGGAAATGGGAAAGCTTTTATAGAAGGAGGAAGGGGAGTTGGGATCCCTATAATTATGGGATTGGCCCTATCATCAAGGAAGCTTCCATGAGAGGTGGAAAACCACTTCCTCTCTATGGAAATCCGTAGCCAAACCACCCAACTCAAGATAGATATCAGTCCAGGAATTTGTTAGGATGAAACTTCCGCCTTTTTTTTTTTAAAAACACCTCTTAATATGGTTGGCGCGGGTGCGGCTCTATGACAGAGCGCCAATTGGCGTGCCCTCTTTGGAGGATTTTCCCCCTTGGCGCGAGGGCTGAACTATGGAACCGCGCCAATGGAAAAAGACCTATTTTTAGGATTTTTTGCAGGGATATGTCTTCAGAGCAATTAAAGCTCATCTTTAGAGGGATGCAATGAAAGTATTTTCAAGTCTTGTCTCTGTTCACAGGTCACAGAATGAACCCTCCAATGTGCGGGATGGGGATTGCAGGGACACCGACAAATTGCTGTGTAACAGATGCCACCTAAAGCATGAGGCCCAAAAGAGAGAGAGAGGGGTGAAATGCTTTATGAGAACATGCCGACTGAAAACACTGCCATCGGAAAACCCGCAGAGCGAAGTACAATTGATGTCTCAGATACATGATATGTATATGTGGTATGGGCTTAGCCATCCATAACAGAGTTTAAAATAATCTAGATCCAAGGCATGGACGCAGCCATCCAGTGAGGATTGATAAATAGACTCAGGTATGGTCGCAGCCATCCAATCAGTGAGTCACGTAAACAATAATCCACAAAATCGCAACCTGGATTACAACAGACACAATCCAGGGTCTTGCGCTCCATCTCGACCCGAAAAAAGTACAAGTTCAAGCATGCGAATGTGTGAGCTGAAGTGGAACATGCGAGAACATCGCCTGATTACCAGCCAATGATGAAAGTTGTTAACAGATGCGAGAGGAACCATCAATAATGACAATGGCTCTCAAGGTACCATAGGTACAATCTATGGCATGTGAATCAATGAGCTGGTGTCGAACACCCGTAGAATCACTCGATTAGAGGCCAATGATGAAAACCTCACGTCGAATGCGACGAACCTGCCATTGAGGCATGCAGGCTCCAAGGTACCATAAGGGAGTCTCTAGATCAGCTTCCCGAATAATGAGCTGAAGTCGACAGGAAGTGACCTTGATCGAAGGTGGGCCATAATTTTTCCCACATCATCGACACGATGTTTTTTTTGTGAATCAGAATCAAATGAGAATCAGAGGGAGGTTGATACTTGCAGAGGTCAACTTCTCTTGAACATGTAAATGGCACGATAGTGGACTTGGCAGTATTTGACATCAACGGATCAGAGGTCATGGTGACGAGGCAATGAGAAGATGAGAGGTCAAAAGGGATTATCCAAACCCACGGAGGCAAGTGAAGAACGAGATGAGATGTCCCCAACCCGACACGAATGCAGACAAGTGCCATGTTCAAGAGCGACATACTGCCGACACGACAATGATACTGGTTCCATTTTCCCCCACCATTTCTGGCGAGTACCCCAACTATTTTTGATAACAATCTTGAAGGGGATAGCATATGCTTGTAATATAAGTCCGCCCTTCGGGCGAATCCATCCTAGTACGTTTAACGAGCCCTAGGAAGGAGGAACTCGGAGAACGTCATTTCGACTGAATCCAATGTCATCAGGGTTTAACGAGTCTGACAAAGGAAGAACTCAACGTCTTTTCATATTTAGAGAGTTTGAAAAGACAACAGAAAAGTAAACTCTAGCGGTCCCTTTTCGTAGATAGTTCCTCGGACCCGAAAAGGTAGAAAACAATACCCGAGAAAACCTCCTAGTCGCGATAGGCTAGGATATTCCTTTTTCGTAAATAATCCATCCCAGCCCGAAAAAGGGGTAAACGTATACTGGGTAGATGTCGATTCGTGTCCACTTTAACGAGATCGAAACGACAAGGGCCTCGGCAATCCTTTCATGTTTAGAGAGTCAAAAAATAGCTGAAAGATGACTCCAGAGTGACTTTTTCGTGTATTTACCGAGTCCGAAAAATTATAAAATACAACTTGTTTCGCCATCTAAGTTGTGTGAAAGACCTGTCGTTGCACAAAAAAGGTAAGTGTAAAACCCATTTTCGACAAAATATATTAAAATATTCTGAAAAATAACTTTCAGGACCTATTTTGAGTTCAAAAGTTATAAATATGTCAAATGGTAAAAATAAAATTACTTTTTACTTTTTACCTCACCGAAGAGCAGCAGTGGTCCAGTTTGTGTGCGAACTTCTGACAGCAATTGCGACCGATCCGGGATACCATTCAGAGTTCCGTCAGTTCCAGGTAAGAGGTGCTTCTTTGTACTCCATTTCAATCCATTTTTTAATGGTTTTCCATCATGCATTAGACTTCTGTGGCAACTTTTTAAATTTTTAGGGTTACGCTCATTGGCGCGGGTATCGGGCACGGACCTGCGCCAATGGGCTTTTATATGCAAAGGGCTCGCGCCGACCGGCGCGACTGTTCAAGAAACAGCCACGCCAGCGGCGGAACCTAAATTTCCGCCTAAAAATTTGAGATTTTAATCAATTTGAATGAAATTTGAAGCTCATCAGAGATCTAATTAAGGGTTTGTGACCATGTTGATGCAGGAAACCGAGCAAAATGGTGATTGAGTGGAAAGAGAGAGAGCACGGTGAAGAGGATGAACAAGCCATGGAAAATGAAACTTGCATGAATGCCCTGAGGAACTGTGGGCTAAAAAATTTCTTCCTGATGCCCTGTTTACGAGCTCAGCTTGAGCTTCTACAGTACTTGATCAATATGTGGGACGCAGATGAACAAGTATTCAAGTTGCGGGATCAAGTGTTAGAACTGGAGGTTGCTAACGTGTACTTCATAACCGGATTATCACGTAGAGGTCCAGTACCCATATTGACAGGGAGCAGACCGTCTGGTGAGAAAATGGAGCAAGTGATGGCACGAGTGTGCCGAGGGGCACAACTGGGATCAGGAAGTGGAAAGGTGGACATCCACACCATTCCTGATCTGGCACTGAGAGTGGTGCTGCATACCATCACGCGGGCTGCGGGGTCGCAGGCACTGCACGAGGCCACAAAGGCCCAACTTTTGTTAGCCTCAGAGTGTATGACTCCCCTATTGTTCGACTGGGCCACAACAGTGACGATAAACATGAAGAGACGGCTCATGAAGTGCAAGCAGGCCAAACTGAAACAGTTCGGCTACGGTTCCATCCTGGTATCGTTCATTCTGGAATGATTACCAATCTTCCAGGGCCAAGGGGCCATAGTAGCTGATCCGATTCCACGAGAGCCAAGAATGGCTCGCTCGGAAGCACTGATGCCCAGAGCTGGAGGAGGCCAACAGATGTCCTGGAGGCCGGAGTTTTTTGGGTGGTTGCGACGTCAGTTGATCATAGTGGAAGACTGGCCATATGCAGGAACCGATTTCACTGGAGACCCAGATCTCCCACTGCCGGAGGGAGATGATTGGGACGAGGAGTTGGGTATGACCTCTTTTCTTTTTGACTTTTATGTTTTATGATTTTTTTTGTTAATACATATCCATCCTGACACATTTTATATGTACACAGACGTGGGCCCAGAGAGACCAGCCGGTATGTCTCCTATCGCACGAAGGACTCTTCCCGCACCTGATCCTCAGGCAGAGGGTGCAGAGGGGGGGGAGTTAATCCAGAATCTCGAGGGCATTTCCCGAGGGATCCCAGACTACGCCCGGCTGGCAGATGTACCGATGGCGTACCAGAGACATATGGTGGGAGTGCCTAGTCGCCTCCATCGTCTTCTGAGACGCTTAGTGCGTGCAGTTACCTGCTATCATGAGCACCATGTGGATTAGACTCCCAGGGGTTTTATCATGCATATTTTTTGAGATACATGTCGTCTCCGGATGTACTAAGATGAACATATATATTTTTTGATTCTATGCGACGCACACTATGTAAACATTTCAATATCTATACATATACATATCTATTTCTGGATGGATTTTCCTTTTACATGTGATGATGATTTACAAATTGCGCAAATGTTTATCTAACACCAAATTAGCTACTGCATCTGTTAATGTATTCATATGCCTGGGTATATGCTGATATGTAATATAGTCAAAATTTCTTTCCAGTAAATGAATACGCAGATACAGACGTAAAATGGATGGGTTTCTGACCGAATAATGACCGTTCAGTTGTAATAATACAAGTTGTGAGTCTAGATACACAAGCAATTCATGGATACCAAGGTTTACAGCCTCAGTTAATAATTCTAATACAACACTATATTCTGTGATATTATTTGTAGTACGTCCCAGACACACACCTTGCAGGTTGACCAACTCACCAGCAGGATCATAGATTACCCAGGCCGTCGAAGACAGGTTCCTGGTACTGCGGGAGGCACCATCCGCGAAACCAACAAACGGACGAATGGACATCTGCACAATCAGGAAGACCCGATCAACAGAAAGATGTTTACATCGCACACCACACCACACATGCACACAAATGAAAAACACACACCTATGTACACACACCACACCAAAAATGACTTTAAGCATAGTATTTTTTCAGGTACAGTCCATTCCTGGGCTGCACCAGCGGAACTCCTTCATAATCTATAAGCTCATAAGCCCCATTCTTCAAAATACGTTTTACTATGTAGGGCCCATGCCACATAGGTTGGAACTTGCCAGCCCCAAGCTTGTCATGTGCTTGATCGTACAGGAGGACGAGGTCCCCTTTAACAAAGGAACGAGGAGAAACCGATTGATCGAAGTGAGCTTTGACCCGCTTCTTTTGTGCTTCAATCACTAAAGTAGCTAAACAACGGTTTTCATCTAACCGTTCTAGATACAAAAGACGCTCTTCCTCAGCAGAAGTGTCGGGTAGAAGTTCCACAGCTAATTTCAACGAAGGAATCTCGCATTCAACCGGAAGAGTTGCTTCCAGACCATACACCAATTGAAATGGTGTGAATCCAGTTGCACTCTTTGCAGACGTCCGGTATGCCCATAGAGCTGAGAACAGTTGGAGGTGCCAATTGGATTTGTGGATACCAACTGTTCGTTGAAGCATAGTGACCAGAACCTTGTTCACTGCTTCAACCTGGCCATTTACCTGAGGGTAATATGGCGTTGAGCTATTGTGGCGTAAGCCCAACTTTGAAGTCAGCTCGGCCATCATATAATCTTGGAAATGAGTACCGTGGTCAGTAACGATGGCTTGCGGGACCTCAAAACGTGCAATGATATGGTTGAATATGAATTGGGCAACTGTCTTACCGTCGGAAGCTAGTGTAGGCATCGCTTCGACCCACTTGGTGAAGTAGTCGACAGCGACAATGATATACAAATGCCCCCCTGACGAGTGAGGGTTACACGTCATAAAATCCATGCCCCATTTTGCAAAAGGGCCGACGGTAATAACAGGATGAAAAGGGAGAGGCGGCGCGTGCATCTTGCGCTGAAACACCTGGCACGCGTGACATTTATGGACTGCAACGATACAGTCTTTGAATATTGACGGCCAGAAATAACCTGCTCGCAGAATTTTCTGGGCAGTAGCATATCCAGACATATGTCCACCACAGGCGCGACTGTGGCAGTCATTTAGGACCCTTTCAGCCTCTTCCAAGCTTAGGCACCGACGGAGCACCGAATCTACTCCAACACGGTATAAAGTATCTCCTACGATGCGGTAGGGTTGAGACTGATGCCGAATTTGACGTCGGGCATCTTTAGTCAACTCAGACTGAAATGTGGAGGTCTGAAGATACACATTTATGTCGCCATACCAAGGGTCGCGAGTACTGATGAGGAAAAGAGTTTCGTCCGGGATATGATCCTCGGAGTGCGAAGGAGTGGAGTCTGTCGGGAGTGAGCATATAAGATCCGCGAAAACAAGTGATTTGGTTGACTTAGCAGTGGTGAACTCTAAGTCAAACTCCTGCAGGATCACGATCCATTTGGAGTATTTTCCCCCCAGTAATTGTCTAGAGAGAATATACGTCATGGGGTTGCAATCCGAAACCACTGTTATCGTATGCAACAGGATGTAATGGTGAAAACGCTGCACAGCGTGTACTGCTGCTAACGCCAACTTCTCGACATGAGCATAACGCGTTTCTGTATCGAGAAGGTTTCGTGATAGATAATAAATGACATGTTCATTACCATCATCATCATCCTGCACCAGAACCATAGCTATGGTGCTAAACGCGGTGGCGAGATACAAAGTGAAATCACGACGATAGTCCGGAGGACAAAGCAAAGGAGCATTAACGAGTAACGTCTTCAGCTTCTCAAAGGATTGTTGAGCAATTTCATCCCAATGGAAGGGAACATTCTGCTTTAATAGGCGCGTGAATCCTTTGGCCACCTCGGCGTAGTTCGGGATAAAGCGTCGAAGGAAGTTCGCTTTTCCCTGCAGACTCTGCAATTGATATAACGAGGAGGGTGATGGGAGGTTGATGATAGCCTCGACCTTTAAAGGGTCAAGGCAAATTCCGTCTTTGGAGACTATGAATCCCAAAAGACGGCCAAAATCCACGAAGAAGACTGATTTATGAGGATTAAGCCTAATATTGTAGCGCCTACAGCGAAGGGAGATCTGGCGGACGTGTTCAGGGTGATCCTCTTGCCTAGCTGAGTGAGATGGCAAGTTGTCCAGATAAGGCTGAACGATGTGGCGAATTTCATGGAAAGCGTAAGACATCGCACGGTGAAAAGTGGCTCCAGCGTTCTTCAAGCCGAATGGGAGCTTTTTATACGCGAAAGTACCCCACGGACAGATGAAAGTAGTCTTGTGTTGATCCTCAGGTGCAATATTGATCTGATTATACCCTGAGAAACCGTCCATCAAGGAATAAATCTCACTTCCGGCACATTCGTCGATAATCTGGTCTATGAACGGAGTGGGATAGTTATCTTTCGGACAGGCGCGATTAATATCGCGGTAATCAACACAGACCCTAATAGTACCCTGTTTTTTATCAACAGGGACAATGTTGGAAACCCATTCTGTGAGGGGGATGGGATAAATAAAGCCCACGTTCAGAAGTTTTTTAACTTCTGCCTTGATTGCAGTGGTTTTCCGAGGATGCATGGGGCGTAAGCGTTGGCGCACGGGCTTCGCACCAGGGTAGGTTGGAATCTCATGCACTACGATACTGGGATCAATCCCCGGCATTTCCTCGTAGGACCAGGCGAACACATCTTTGAATTCTTTAAAAATATCAGTATAGACTTGAATCTCATCAGGAGAACAAGTCACTCCCATGTGTATATTCTCAACGATCCCCGGTTTAACAGAGATGTTGATCGTGATGGTTTGAGTGATGTTACTCAGGTTTCCCTCCGAAAAAACCTCATGCGTCAAGATGGGCGTTTGGAGAGGAGGAGTAGGAACCTGAGATGCATAACGCTCTAGACAATCTGTCATTGCCCCCAAGCTAGGCATGAAAGAGGAGCGATGATGTCCATCGCCCCAAGGCGGCTCCTCGAGAGACATAGTTTCAATGATGGCTTCATCAGAATAAAAAGTCTCTTTGAGAGGATCAGGCGAATCGGCCTGACCGAGCTAGGGGGATTGATAGTAGAAATCTAGAGCCATGCTCAAAGGAGCATGCTGAGGAGGTGGAGGATCAGATGCGGCAACAATTTCAAAGTAGCTAATCTCTACTGGAGTCAAGGGCATTGATTCTCCAAACTCAAACACCTGCTCAGGCGTAGGGATGAGCCAGGGGTCATCAGACTTGGAAATCATGTTAACTTGAGCGGTGTGCGGTGGTGGTGCGGGAAAAATACCCATAAGGATGGGGTCTTTGAAGAGACCGGGTCCTATACCGTCAGGGGGATTCAGAATCTGATCCACGTATGGAACGTTGTTCTCAGAGGTGGAGGTGAAGAAGGACAACTGATCCACCGTAACGATTTTGCCCTCGTGAGGGAACTTAAGAAGTCGAAAGACGGTGGATGGCATGCAGAGCATGGCATGAGTCCAGCTGCAGCCAATAAGTATATTGTAGTTGAGCCTGGCGTCAACCACCTCTACTTCTACGTTGACAGTCTTCCCCTGTAAAGTGATCGCTAAACTCTCGAGAACACCCAGGGGTTTAGATTCCCGACCATCAAATGCCTCTAGGGCATTGGGATATGACGAAAGGGCTGGAGAGCCAATGGCCTTCTAGCAAGCGGACGACATAACACAGGTGGAGGCACCTTCATCCATGACGGCCCTATGGATGTTAAGACCATTAATCCCGACTTGAATAACAAGAGCGATTTGATGTGGAAGTCGGGGAGTGAAATTCTCTAAATTGAAGGTGAGAAGACTCGAATCGGCGGGATCGATGCCACCGATTGCAGACAGTAAAGCCTTCAATTGCGAAGGAAAACTTTGAAGAACTTCTAGTGCAGACATAGCAGAAGGCGCTTGTTCCAAATCCTCAACAATACTGTAGTGTTGAGCGGCACGAGCATTCGGATTATAAGAAGATCTTCGAAGAACACCTTTAGAAGGTGGCTTCACAACTGGTTCAGGAGTAGGCTTCTCGATTTCCAACGAACCGGAGACAGGTGGGGGAGGTGGTCCATCCGCAACTGCCTTCCCGGGTGCCTACCGTGATTCGTTGTAATCCTTCGAATGCGTAGCGACAGAGATAGGTGCAGCACCATTCATCATGAAAACTTGGGACCCAAATGGTGCAGATGGTGACGGTTGTTCAACCATCTAGGTCTGCTGAGACGGGAATGGCTCTTTTAAAACTACCGGAGTCCCTTTGGAGCCTTTGAGAAGTTGACTAACTTCGGATCGTCACGGACAATCCTTAGTATAATGGTCTCCTTCACAAATGAGGCAGGGGTACTTCGGTTTACGTTGAGAACCATCCTCAGTACGAGATTTGGATTCTGGCCTCGGGGCGTCGGATTTAGATTTACCTTTGCCCTTATTTTTCTTTTTGGAGGTTTTCTCCACAGGATTGGCCTGAACGGCGTTCACCTCCACGGTTTTGCCAGAATCGGACGGGGCGGGATTAGCAGGAGTATTGTTGGACGAATTAGACTTCTGCTTCCCATTCGAAGATTTCTTCGAATTCTGAGACACGGAACCAATGACACCATCCACCGCAGGGGTAGGTGAGGCCTTAGAGGTTCCAGAACGTGGGGCATCAGGCAAGATATCATAAAGCATGCCGGACTGAGAATATACAAGATCCAGATATTGGGCACGCGCAATGGCTTGTTCCTCCGTCACACACGCTCCCATCGCAATATCTTGGGCGATTTTATTCACAAAGGAGGTGGTGAACCAGTGAGTTAGTATCTGATCAGGTATATGAAACTTGATCAGTCTACGATGGTGCCACCACTCGTGAATGTGATCAGAAATGTGAGTGGCTTTGTATTGCTTCAGAGAAGTCAGGAGGTGCATCCCGGCTTCATAACGAACCGGTAACTAAAAGTGCGTCAGAAAAGCCATGGCTAAGGAATTGAAATCTTGGAAGATGCCACGGGATAAATCTATGTACCACTTAGCAGCAGCTCCAGTCAAAGTGCGCTAGAAGAGGCGCAGACGAATTGAATCATCAACCTAAGAGTTAGACGAACACCAAAGATGATACGTCATCACATGCGCTTGGGGGTCCTCTCCAGCTTTACCCTCAAACTTGGGGCAATCACCTGGTATCTTGGTAGGAACCGGAAGCCAATACGGATTATGCAAAATCAGATCATTGTTCAGTTTTGAAACATCCAGCAACTCCAAGGTGGCCAGGAATGGCAATGGCGGATTAACCGTCATGCCAGGCCCGGGATGAGGACCGGTACCTGTACTCCACAATGGTTGTGAATATCCTTGCCCCCATGGGTTCTGTCCCGTAGGATTCTGACCGTAGGGGGTATAGGTCATATAACCAGACTGATTTGGCTGCTGATAACCAGTGTGTGGGGCTTGATAACCAGAGTACGGCCCCTGATTATGTGTCGGCCCAGTGTAAGCAGCATTTGGATTTGGCTGCTGAGTATAGGTAGAACCAGGTGGAGGAGGATAATACTAAGAGCCTCGGGGCTGATTATAATTCGGTTGAGATTGACCATGAGGATAATAACCGCCCTGAGGATGAGTTGGCTGCTGATAGGAGGAACCCTGCAGAGCCTGATAACTAGGGCGCAGCTGTTGATTTGGCTGCGGCATTGATGAATCAGCTGCTGGGCAGGGTTAATGGAATGAGCGGGCTGCCCTGAATGAACAGGTTGACCCGGCTGAGAGGGCTGACCTGAGTGAACAGGTTGACCTGGATAGACAGGCAGCGCCGGTTGCGCAGGTTGACATGGCTGTAAAGGAGCCCTAGGTTGTACCGGATGGGCCGGTTGGCCTGGAGGCGGAACACTGGATGGGCCGGTTGGCCTGGTGGAGGAATAGGGTCAGGTTATTGCTGGTAACTGGTTTGACCCGGAGCAGAACCATAGGATGGTCCCGGCTGATATGCAACGTTAGAAACAACAGGATACTGCGGTTGCATAGGCTGAGAAGGCTGGATTTGCCCCCTAGGACCAAAGACCGGTCCCGGTTCGTACCCCGCTTGAGGCTACACAGGTTGACCGGAAGGGCTATAATACTGTCCTTGCGGACCGTACGATGGCCCTTGCTGGCCTGCAGGATAGCCTTGCATGGGTTGCCCCTGTGGGTCATAAGGATAGCCAGGTTGGCCGGAAGGTTGGCCTTGGAAAGGTTGCCCTTACGGGTTATAAGCCTGGTTATAAGGTAAACCTTGAGCATGGAGGTAAGCCTCAGGAGCGGGTAGACGCAAAATGTCCCTGTGCTCATCATATTGACCTGGAAAAGCATACACGGGTGCACCATCCTGTGCATAGTGCGAAAAGTAAGAGCGGTTGGGATCTTGGGAGGATGGTCCAACCTCGGGGTTCGGCTGTTGCAGGGAAAACCGATACTCCTTCGGAGAGATGTTCTCCGGTATAGCAGTCGCTAAATAGACGTCTTCAGGAGACGGCATAGCCCTGGCGGAGGGAGCCGTGACAACGGGTGCAGATGCAGCCACACAGACAGTGGGCCGGACGGGTACAGAAGTAATGGGTGTCTGAGGGGACACCCCTGGTGAAGGAGCAGCTGGCCTCGGAGAAGGAGCTAACACTCCCATAGAGGCTGCGGCGGAAATGATCTGACCCAAAGATCTGTACCCCGGTGGTAATGAGGGACTGGACGTTGACATGACAGCTGTTTCAGAGTTGTCTCCCGAAAATAATCTTCGTGGGAAGAGCTGATAGTCTTCACCAGACGTTGGGATTTCCTCACCAGAATCATTCATGTTCGAGCCTGCCGCTAGATCTTGTAATAGATGGCAAGGACTAGGAGGAAAATTAGCAGCTATAAAAGGCGAACCCAATGTAAGAGAAAGGAAATCAGCTCCTAATCTCAATTCATACATAGGGTCCGAAAAGGGCCAATCGAACTCAACTGGTCCCCCAAAGGGTTTCTCGGAAAGAACCAGTCCCCCGTCAGGAAACTCGGAAACAATGGGCTGCTGTGGTTCAGCAAAGGATTGTGAAACCTCTGATGAATCGTCCGTATAAGGACTACCAGTAGACGAAACCGAGGGTTCTGCCACTGTGGCAGAAATGACAAGAGAAAAAGATCAAACACACACACGGGCTGAAAAAGAGTCAAGACACATGATCAAACGGTCAACAAGCAAAGTCTAACAAGGCGTGTAATCGTGGGTGATTAATTTTTACCACATTGAAAAATAAGAAACTTCACCGTTTCATGTCTTAAGAGTCGAGAAACGGTAAAAAAGGTGACTCTATCTCTTTCAGATTTGACACAAGCGTGAAAGGACGAGCGCTTGGTGATCCTTTCAAATTTAGGGAGTCAGAAAAGATCAAATGACTGCTCAGGAATACTAGGCAAAAGGGTGTACCAAATAACCGTGAACTGCAATATACACCTTGGTTTCAATAATGAAAGAGAAATCAACCAAGGACTTTCTGTACGTGCAGGCAATCTCCCCGAATGCTGTGTTCGGTGTATCACGGGTATAGGGCGGCAGACTCGGCTTCCTATGGATAAAGGATTGAAACCTAGTGGGGTCTCCCTTTATATACGCGACGGTACGGGGAGCACAAGTCCGTACTAGTGCTGTCTAAAGCCAAGAGGCGAACGACAGCTACTAGGTTTTAAGACGTCGGAACACGTCTCTAGCCTAGACCTCTAAATATGTTTCGTTAGATTTCAATGCTGCCTTAGTGTAAATTGAGTAGATTTTAAAGTTGATCTTCAATTACGTTTCAGTTTTCAGGCCCTAACGAATGTGCTGTCTCAAAAATCTCCTAAATGCAAAACTACATGCCACAATACATTTCGTTCGATGAAAGCTAGCTATAGAAGAGTTGAGAGCTTTTTACACAAACAAAATGATCAGAAGACAATCAATAATATCTCTAATGCAACTAATGAAACTAAAAAATTTTCTTTCAAATTCACTAATTACTAGTAAAATCGAAAAGATTTCAATTTGCACTAATCGACCAAAAGAAAAAGAGATTTTTTTTTACTTTCAATGTTTGATAGCTAGATGCACTAAAAAAACTGAAAACAAATGAGAATCAATTCGAGAAATGATATTAAGAGAGAAAAACAAACAGATTTCACTCAATGGCACGAACAATCAGATCTCAAATCGACCAAAAGTCTCTCAAAACCAAGAAAAGTCCCAAAGAGACCAATCAGCCGTGTAATCTAGGCCTAGAATGAATCAAAGTGAAATTTGAATGAAAACGAAATCAGTCACTCAAAAAGCACAATAAGATGATAGAGAACTGTCAAGCGAATGCAAGGAAGCAATCCCAAAGTCGACTGAACGAACGAAAAACCAAAAACTCCCAAGGGAGGCTCGACTCAAAAAGGCACCTAGATGCCCTAGGGCTCGTATGAAAAATTGAAAGAAATAGGAAAACAACCAAAGGAAGGAGGTTCCAACCAGTCAAACTAGGCTCCAGTGCACTCAAACAATCGAAAAAACAAGATCAAAATCACAAGTCAGCCTCAGAAAGCATGAAACACAGTAAACCCTAATAGCTCACAGGATTGGCGCGACTGTGAGCTTGAAATTAGCACCAGAAGCGCAATGGTGCGGGTGATACACATGCAACCTAGGCCAATGGGCATGACTGTCACGCTGAAAAGCGCGCCAGCCAAGTTTACTATGGAAAAAATAAAAAACAAGCAATCTCAGACATAGACAAATGATGACAAGGCTAAAAAAAAGCCACACAAACAGGAAAATCCAGCCCAAAGAGCTGACCAAGCAAGCAAGACCAAGAAATTGACCGAAAAGAGAAGACAAAACTCCAATTTGTTCAGTCCATAAACCAAACCGGAGATTGACTGAAGCAGCTTTGATCTACTCCGCTAATGCAGAGAAAAAGCATTTCGAAGGCTATCTGGCTGTGCTTCAGTCTCCGTCTATAGTTTACAAATCAAACAACAAGCTGAGTCCCCAGCGGAGTCGCCAAATTGTTGAGGAGGTAAATTCCCTCTGCGGACAGGCAATCCCTACTAGCCCAGATCGGGTCTAGCAACAATCAAACATGCTACAGTGCAGGTTCCTAATTGTAAATAAACCAACTTGCGAGGAAGGCTTACCTGGAATCCAACGCTATCGTTTGTAGAAGAGGTGGTGCTCCCATTCCTTTTCGCTGGCAGATCACAATCCTCACGATCTCTATGACCGGACACCTGCACATGCAAGAAACAACACAAATGCAAGCATAAAATCCAATATATACAACTATATGTCAGTCGAAGAGGACATAAATCATGAACATGACCAAGAACAAGAGTGGAACCATAACCAATAGTCACTTAATATTAATGAGTCAAAAAGAAGAGTACAACCAAAGCTTTGACGCCGAATTCTCCTTTGGCGGGTCATTAGCAGAACATGTCTCGATAAAGCCTGTCAAGGATGGGACAAGCCTCTCTCTCTGGATACTTGGCAATAGTCTCCTTCCTTGGATTTGGCCTTAGGGAATCAAGAAGGCTCTTGCAGCATGAAAGCTCTTGGGAACTTGGAGATTCTGGAACTAGCTTGCAAGGGAAATGGGCAAGCTTTTATAGAAGGAGGAAGGGAAGCTGGGATCCCTATAATTATGGGATTGGCCCTATCATCAAGGAAGCTTCCATGATAGGTGGCAAAACCACTTCCTCTCTATGGAAATCCGTAGCCAAACCACCCAACTCAAGATAGATATCAGTCCAGGAATTTGTTAGGATGAAACTTCCGCCTTTTATTTTTAAAAAACACCTCTTAATATGGTTGGCGCGGGTGCGGCTCTATGACAGAGCACCAATTGGCGTGCCCTCTTTGGAGGATTTTCCCCCTTGGCGCAAGGGCTGAACTATGGAACCGCGCCAATGGAAAAAGAGATAATTTTAGGATTTTTTGCAGGGAGATGTCTTTAGGGCAATTAAAGCTCATCTTCAGAGGGATGCAATGAAAGTATTTTCAAGTCTTGTCTCTGTTCACAGGTCACGGAATGAACCCTCCAATGTGCGGGATGGGGATTGCAGGGACGGTGACAAATTGCTGTGTAACACTCCTACATATTGGAATATGCCCAAAATGATTTTGGAGAGTGATTTCCATTCATGGAAGGATATTTGCACTCGTATTTCATGGAAGTTTATTTGCACTCATCTTTCATTCTCTCATGAACCGAGTGAAATTTCTTGGGGAATTTCTAATCAACAAGTTTTAGGAGTTTGTGTCAGATTTGGGTAGACTCGTAGAATGATTAGCTTGTGGCTGCTATAAACTCTTTTTGTCAACCCATGGATGCATGGGTTAAATTTTCACTTGATTTGCAGTTTCCAATGATTTGACACTAAGAATCATTGGTTGACTGTGGTGATTCGTTGACTTCTTTTCTTCTTTTTTGCCCCTTTCCCTTAGATGGTCATTCATGGGAGGGGAAGTTCTAGTGAATGTATGATTTGTGGTGTGCATTTATCTATTGGTTAACTCTTTGGTAACATCCCATGACTGTTATTTCAATGGAACTTGGTTAAATAACAAATATTAAGTGCTAAGTAGGAGTTTTAAATGTTTGATACAATAACTAATTTTGGTTTATAGGATCCCAAATGTGCTTTTTTGGGCCTAAAACTTTACATGGCACCCGTTTGTTTACAAATCATGGAAAACATTTGAGTCTTTTTAGGTTATTTCATGGCCATACTGGACGTGTTTCACTATGGAAAGGAAACTATGGTCAACAGGAGGAAAATGTCTTAAGGGATTTCTTTCCATTGATAAGTAAAAGAATCACTAGTAACTGACTAGTTTCCTTCCTCACTTTTATCATGGAAAATGATAGAGGATATGTTTCAACTTCTTATAACCAATTCTTTACAACTTAAGGGAGAGGTGTTTTGGAAAGGATGATTAAATTTATTGTAATATTTTGTTGTTTTGTTTAAAGCTTTCATGTGTTCATTAGGTGATTTGGAGATATGAATTAATTTAGTGGAAATTTTTATATATTTTACATTTGAATGATGTTCTTTGTTTTATAGATGATGAATCATGATGTTATTGTTTTGTGTATAATGATTTATTTTTGTTTTTGGGCTTGGGCCTTGGCACAACATTTTAATAAAAAATTGCATAATGGTTTCTGTGAACATTACACTTATTTTACTTTGAAAGCTACTTACAAATCTAGTAATTCTGAACTCTTGGAAACTATTGATGCAGGTTTCTAGATCGATTTGAAGTTTTAATTCTGGAATATTCAGTGAGATGTCAAAAGCTAATCCTGGGAAGAAACTATCAAGGAAAATTGATGTATTATCATACTTTAAAAAGTCTCAATCCAAGAATACACATTCTCTTCATGCTTCAAGCTCCTTTGAACAATCTGTTACTGAGAGAGAAGTTAACTCTTGTGAAAATGCATTTGATATCCATATGATGGATGAAATAATAGGTTCCTCAAGTGATTAGGGTGAGATAAATGCAGTTTCAACAGAAATTAATGATGAAAATGTTAAAGATATTTCCTTGGAAGGTGACACAAACCATTCACGGAAAAGGAAAAAAAGCCAGTGGACCATAGGGAGAAAATTCCAAGATGATTGGCTCTCAATTTTTCCATTAATTGAAGAAATACCTTCTACAAATGAGGATTTACGAGAAGTTAAATGTCTTGTGTGTATTTGGAAAAGTTGCAAGGTAGTGAAATTTCAGATGAAGCTAGATACAATATAAAAGCATGTAGGAAAGGTTTATGAAAAGAAAATTGTAAATGGTAAAGAGAAATATATTTTCAGATGGAAATCTTTGGAGGAATGTCGACATAGCCAATGTGTGAAAGAATACAAAAAATATTTAATAAGTAAGAAGAAACTTGAGGCAAGTGGAGGAACCATCATATCTCAATTTGAAAAGACGATGGAAAGAAGTTTGTTATCGAAGATGATACAATTGAGCACTGTATTTCACATCTTATGTAAAGGTCATCCTATGACATATTATCCAGATCAGATGAAATTTCTATCTTTTCTTCACGTGCCAAACTTTCCATCTTCTCATTGTTCTGTAACTAGTGGTTGGGAATGGGCAAGATATCTAGCTCAAGTATAAATTGATGATTTGAAACAGGAGATTTCAAATGCTAGGTTTTTGGCATTGTCTTTGGATGAGGTTACAACTATTGATAATAATTCATGGATCTGCATGAGAATTTATATGGTTAATGACCATATTAGGCATTTCTATCTACTTGGGATTAAAAAGATGAGAGAGACTTCTATAGTTGAAAATATTTATGAACTTGTTCTTAGTACTTTGAAAGAAAGTGGTATGGATTATTTAATGATAGCAAAAAAGTTGGTATGTGTTGGAGCAGATGGAGCATCGGTAATGCAAGGACAAAGGAATGGTCTTTGTGTTAGACTACAACTATCAGCTTTGCCATATATGATTAATATTCATTGTATGGCTCATAAGATGAATCTTGCATTTAAAATAGTAAGCAAGTTTCCATCAGTTTCAAAAGTTGAAGATCTTGTACGTGAGACTCATGCATAATTTTCTCATAGTCCCAAACGATATTTAGAGTTTCAAAAATTTTCAGATGGTGTTACGGATGGAAAAAAACTACTGAAAGATGTTGATACAAGATGGATCTCATTTAATGGACCAGCTCAAAGACTATTTAGTGAGTTCAAATCTTTGGTAGGGTTGATGTATGAAAATCACTACAATGTAGACAAAGCTCAAGATCTTCTTTTTCGACTAACTGATATAGAAACATTATTTACATTTGCTGGAATTATTCCTATGCTACATGAAATGAATGTCCTCGTGAAAATGTCTCAGAATCACACAATGTATATTGCCTAATACACAAATGCGAGAAAGTCAGCATGCCTTGCATTGGATAATTTGTATATGATGCCAGACTCTTTTACTGGTCCAGAGTTCACAAGTTGGACTAAGATCATCAATATTGAAAATACTGGAATTTTTTTTACGTTTGATGAAAAAGGGATACTATGTATCACAGTGCATGGGTATATGGTCCCCTTTCATTATATTAGTAAGACGGGATGAATCACCAAAGATTGCCCCATGTCAAGAGACTAATTTGATAATATTGTGATCTCAGTTGGACAAAATTTGATAGAAATTGCAAGATCACTATCATCAGAGATAAGAGAACGATTTCCTCGAGATGAATTTTTGGAGGCCATGTGTGTGGTATACCCTCAATATTGGAACAATTGTCAATGTCCAAGAAATTTAAAAGTTGATTTTCAAAAGAGATTAAAATGTTTAGTAGACCACTTTTGCAAGAAAGTCTCGATACATGGAGAACAGATTGAAGGTATTTTAGATTCATCAAAATTGTATCAACAAGGTGGACGCTTTTCTAAAACAATGTGGAAGCAATATCTTTTTTTGGAGAATCCTAATGAAAACAGTGCTATAACAAGATTATGGAATACTTTAAGTGCTAGCCAATACCTGCAAGAAAACATATCAGAATATTTTAAATTAGTAGATTTGTGTCAAACCATGATTTTGGGATCAGTGGAGGATGAGAGAATGTTTAGGGCACTATCATTTTTGAAGTCAAAGTTGAGGAACAAGCTTGATAAACATGTTTAAGATTATATGTAACAAAGTATGACGTTGACAATTTTCCATATAAAAGAGCACTAGCGCTTTGGCGATCAGATTGTAATAGAAGGGGAGAAAATAATATAACAAATTTATCAATGAACTTGATACATAACATAATGTTTTGGAGGCTTATAATGACAGTACATCTGGAGAAGATCATGTTCACAATGTAGAAAATGATGACCAAGATGAGAACTGGGAAATTGAGATACCCTAGGACTCTTATTTTGGTATACATGTTCCGTTGATCATGCAAGATTACTACATGTCAAATTCAGGTAAAAATGGGTTCTATATTTTGTATTTTTCATTGTAACATTGCAGCTACATTTCATTCATGCGTGTTATTTTAAGATTTATGTTTCATATTTAATCCTTACATTGTTTGTTTCTTATTTGTGACAAGAAATGAAGCTGGATTTGATGATTTTGGGACCTATTTCTTTTCACATACACAGTGTTTGACTAGTATTAAATGATAAATAACTAATTTAACAAGACTAACGCAAAGCATCAATGGGCTTATTCAAGTACATGAAAATACCTTGATGTCTAGCTTTGACATCTTGGAAAATTTTAATGGTATATATGTTGCTTGTGTTTGGGGAATTTTGCTGAGTTTCGAGTTTTATATTTTCTTGGAAAATAATTATTGATATTTGGAAAATGTGTGATTTTATATTGGTATTGGAAACGAAGCTAGTTTTGATCTTTGATTGGAAATGAAGTTGGATTTGATGAAGTTGGGAACTATTTCTTTTCACATAGATAGTGTCCTAGTATTAAATGATAAATAACTAATTTAAGAAGTCTAACGCTAAGCAACAATGGGCTTATTGAAGTACATGAAATTGTGTTAATGTCTAGCCTTGATATCTTCGAAAATTTTAGTGGTTTGTTTGTTGCTTGTTTAGAGGATTTTGTTGAGTTTGAAATTAGTCCCTTGAATGCTTATGGTTCTCATATCATGCATAGATTGATAGATCGATAGATATAGTTCTATTATTATAACCATTATTGTTTTCTTTATATATTTTGTGGTTTGAGGAAAGATATTTTATTTCCTTTCACTTTGTGGCATGATTTCGACATCTTCACCTTTTAGAATATAGTAAAATATTTTTCTTATTATAGATTTTTCTTGGAAAATAATTATTGAGAGTTGGGTGCAAATGCACAATGTTGTGTAGCATTAGTGTGATAAATATGGGATAGTGCAAATCATAGTTTTGAAGATTAGTCTAATTTGACTCGTACCTAATCAACTGAGTCAAGTTGATTATTGGTTGAACGGTTAATTGTTGGTTCAATGGACAGAAGATCTTGCAGGCATAAATACCAAAGGGAAAAATGGAGCCCATCATGGGGTACTCTTTGTAATTCTCCACCATTGCTACCTTCCATGCTTCCTCAAACTCCTCTCCAACCTCAATATCAGTGCTAGTAGTAGCATGAGCAACAAAACTACGCTTAGCAGAACTAGAAGAACGCGTTTTCCAAACTACACGACAACTACTTCCCTCACGAGTCACCATGTGCCATGCTTGGTCTTGGTGGTTCTCTTCCTTCTACTCCTGGTTCAACTACCATATCTTCATTGGAACCAACACCCCGAACTCTACTAGACAACGATTCACCATTTTGTAGTAGTGATTCGCTATTTGTACTGGTGATTCGCCATGATTTTACAAGATAATGTAATCTCATGAGAGATTCGCCAAAAATATATATATACATATTATATTATTAATAAAATCGCCTTCCATTTTTCCTATGTATCATGGGGATTCACCTATTTATTATATATATAAATTTAGGGGGGTTCTTAAAAGTTTCCCTGCCTTAGGGTAAGCTTAAACAAGAAAAATTTAAAATTTCCCTTGACCAAAAATATAAAAAATTGAATCCTACAACCCTACCATTGACACATGAACCTATTTAACTTTGTTAAATTGTTAATCATTTTTTGGTGATAATAGTGGCTCCACTTAGGATGGTGTGCCCCAGTGGTAAATGAAAGAACCAGTAGTTCCAGTGCTGCTATCCATCTTCTTGAAAACAAAAAAAACTTTGAAAATTTCCAAGCTTTTTCTTAAACTCTAATGGCCTTTGCCTCGGGCTCATGCTTTATGATAAACTTGTCATTATTAGAAAAAAACACATAAAATGGAATATATACAATGAAATGAAATGATTAGCATATTTTAAGAAGAGTATTGCTTCAAAAACCTGCCATTGACAGGCCCTCCAGCACATGGTTGTCCATCGATCTCTTGCAAAATGTAAGTGTTGTTCCCATGAAATGCAGATCCTCTTAATGGAACTTTCCAAATGTTCTCAAACTTACCATGTTTCCCCTTCTTTTCAATCCTGGCCTCCCATTTCAAAACCACATCCTGGATTTGAAAATTTTCTTCCTTGACCTTCTTGTCAAATGTCTTTTTGATTCTGTTTTGAGATTGTTGATTACTATTATAGACTTCCTCCCTCTTCTCTTGCAAAGCTATCAACTGATTTATCCTTCTATGAATTTCATTTGGCTCCTCCTCCAATCCTTGCAATAGCTTCATGACAGGCATCCCTAAGGATGTAGGAAAAATGGCTTCAGCTCCATAAACCAGCTCATAAGGTGAAGTTCAAATTGACCTCTTTGTGCACACTCTATTAGCCCACAGAGCATACTTCAGCTTCAAATTCGATGACTTCTTATTCTCCTACAACACCTTTTTAATATCTTTCAAAATTCTCTTGTTAGAAGATTCAGCGAGACCATTCCCTTGTGGATAATATGCAATAGAATGCCCAAGTGAAATGTGATATTGATGACAAAAACTAATCAGCTTCTTAGACTTAAATGCCTGTGCATTATCAGTGATGATCTTCATAGGGCAGCCAAATCTAGACAATGTATTATTTTCCAAAAATGAAATGATAACTGAATCATTTGCTTGCCTATTTTGGATTGCTTCAATCCAAGTCTTGGTGAAATAGTCAGTCGCTGTCAGAATCGAGCGATGCTGACCTGGAGATGATGGATGAATCTCACCAATAAAATCTAGCCCCCACTGCTAAAAAATGGTGCCTCAACATAAATAGGCATCAAGGGTAAAGGTATAAGCTTCTTTTACCATAAAAAATCTGGCATTCATGGTAGGCAGCATCTTTTTGTAGACATTTTTAAAAATTGTAGGCAAATAATACCTTTATTTGAGAATCTTGTTTGATGTAGCCTTCCAATAATGATGGCCTCCACAATATCCTTTGTGAAACTCCTCAATCACCTTTTCAGCCTCCTCTTCCAACAAACAATTTAACAAAATACCATCAGTATCCTTCCAATACATATTTTTGTCAATGATGCAGTACCTCAATGAATTTAACTTCACAAATATCGCCTTGGATTTTTTCAGCTCAGTAGGTGCTCTGTGATGATGTAAGACAAAAAAAATGTCTCTGTACCAATCTGAAATGATGCACTTTTCTACAACAGGGATCAACTCTTCCTCTTCATCTGAAATTTCTGAAATTTTTGCAATTAAATTAATGTCAAGATAGTCAAAGTTTGACAGTGCCATCAGCTTTGCTAGGCCTTGTCCTTTGACCAATTTTGTAGGCTTGATCTCTATATTATATTCCAAAAAGTTAGCAATCCATTTCCCCCTCTTACCATAAGGATCAAATTGAGTTAGGATGTCTTTCACAACAACATTAGGAACAAAAGCTATAATATGAGAATGCAAAATGTAAATTATGGAATATTTGATGGCCTTGACTAAGGCATATGCTTGCTTCTATAATATGTTATACTTTAGCTCTAAATTATTTAATGTCCTACTAAAAAATGAAATTGGAAGTTCGGTACCTTGTTGTCCTATCTGCAACAAAACTCTAGCAATTGTATTTTCTGATGCAAATGTAAAAACCAGAAATTCTTTTGAGAAATCTGGGTTGATCAGCACTGGTGCTTGGGTGAGTGCTTTTATTTTGTTGTCCACTTGATGTCAGCTCCTTCCTTCAACATATTTTTTATATCCTTTACAATCTCAGCAAAATTAGGAATAAACCTCCTAACAAAATTTACCTTTCCAAGGAAAGACTGAATCTCCTTTCTGCTTCTAGAAAAATCCACTTTCTGAATTGCATTGACCCTGTTTGGATCAATATTAATACCATCTTTTGAAATAATATGTCCAAGTAATTTACCTAAAGTTAAATTAAATATTATTTTAGTGGGATTGAGAGAAATGCCAAACCTTCTACACTTCAACAGAATCCTTTCTAGGTGCTTCAAGTGATCTTCTTCCCTCCTTGAGAAGACTGTTATGTCATCTAGATAGACAACCACCATTTTTTCCTTATCCTCAGCAAAAGCAATGTCCATTTCTCTTTGAAAGGTAGCTCCTGCATTCATTATACCAAAGGGCATTTTGGCATACATGAATGTGCCCCATGGTGTGGTAAAGGTTGTTTTTTCCTGATCTTCTGGATGCACAAGTATCTGATTGTACCCTGAAAAACCATAAAGCATAAACATCCTTTGTGAGCCAACAATATTCTACAAAATTTGGTCCATCTTTGGGAGAGGGTAGTTGTCCGTCAGAGAGGCTTTATTCAAGTTTCTGAAGTCAATGCATATTCTGATTTCTCCACTCTTTTTTCTGACTGGAACTAAGTTTGCAAGCCACTTTGAGAATATGATTGGAACAATAATGTTGGCATCAAATAGTTTCTTTATTTCCTTCTCAATTAGAGGCATGAGAAGTGGATTATTCCTGCTCAACTTCTGCTTGAAAGGCTTTTCATTTTATTTAATGGGAATGGTATAATGAATGATAGTAGGATCATACTTCTTCAAATCAACATAACTCCAAGCAAAAACATCTATAAACCTTTTCATCATCTCAATATATCTCTGTCTCATATCAACTGAAAGAAACTTTGAAAGCTTAATAATTTTTGGCATAGCTACTGTACCAAGGTTACAACTCTCTACCTCTTCATCATCAGCTTGTATCCTAGGAGATTTGAACACATCATTTTGATCAAAAATATTCTTAAGGGGTATGAGGCCTTTGGGTATAGATTTATTCTTCAGCTGTAACAATTTAGAATTTCCCTTTGATTCAACAAGCATGTTTTGTTGATCTACTTGTGTATTTTCAAACTCTTCTTTCAACTCAATAATTTT
The DNA here is from genome assembly GCA_034641835.2 of Pinus albicaulis. NCBI lineage: Eukaryota > Viridiplantae > Streptophyta > Pinopsida > Pinales > Pinaceae > Pinus > Pinus albicaulis. Next base: position 106,517,790 of record CM076574.1, read on the forward strand.
TTTCACTTGGAGGTCATCTTCAAAGGCTTGACAATGGATAATGTTATCAGGGATAGCTGGTCTATGGCGAATCTCAACCTCATATATTTCAGTGGAATGTATGGGAATGATGAAAAGACTTGCAGAGACAGCTAGGGAGTCAAAAACTAAGTTTTGATCCCTAGTCTTAATAATGAATGAATGTTGTAAATTTTCCAACATGTCCATGACTAAATTTTTGTATGCCCTCATTCTCACATCCTTTGTTTGACACACACCTTCAACTTGTTTAATGACTAATTCAGAATCTCCACAAAATTTCTAAGCCCAAAATCAAAGATTCATATTCAACCATGTTATTTGTGCAATCAAAATTAAGTTTGTAAGAAAATAACTTACTTTCATCATCTAGACTTGTGATCCAAATCCCCGCTCCTACCCCCTCTCTTCCTATTGATCCATAAAAGTGCAACAACCACCAACCTTCTGCCTTCTCCTCACTGATTTGCTGACTTTCTATTTGCTGATTTTCTGTCTACTGAATTACAGATTGCTGATTTTCTATCTTCTTTTCATCCTCTGCTTCATCAGTCAACTCATTGAAAAGAATAGCAGATCCAAGTTAAGTATCAAGAGCATAAATTCGAAATTTCTTAGATTTATCTTTACTACTTACCATGTAAGCCATTCTTTTTTCTCTATAAAGTCTCCTTTGCTCACCAGAAACATGAATGGTGGCATAATTTAGGTCCATCTGCATTGTACCTTTGATTTTTTTTTCCCATGACCTTGATAACAACATGCCAAATTTAGGTGGAATTTCTGCTACCACAATTTCCATGACCATTTCCTTGGCAGGGACTTGTGTAAGACCAACAACAACATATTTAATTAAACCAATGCACTGAACTCTTTTTGAATCAAAGGAGAACAAATCCTTATATGGTCTAGTAATTTCCAACCCCATCCTCTCCATGATTAATTTGGACATAATATTGTGAGAGGCTCCTGAATCCATCATGACATTATGCAATTTCATGTCATGAATGCAAAGGCTAACATAAAAAGGAGGTACCTCCTCATTTTTCTCATCCTCTAATCTTGGACCCAAGTATATGGTTAGATGATCTTCTTGAATATTTAGGATATTAGTAGCTCCTGGTTGTGAATTCAAAATTTTCACAATCCTACTTCTGTATTCAGTCACCTTGAGAATTTCTCCAATAGGTACTAGAATTTTCATCTTAGAGATCTCATTTTCCAAACTGAAAATAGAAATAGATTTTTCAGTCTCTTTGACAAGAGGAGGAGGTGGTGTTTCTTTCCTAACTTTAGCAGGCTTGAGGGAATCTTTCTTGGGCTGTGTTTTTTTTGCAGTAATTAGCACATTTCTGTTTATGAGGTTATATTGTTTCTGCATCTCAAATATTGCATGTTGATACCCTTTAAAATAATCATATGGTTCCTCACCCTTATTAACTTCATGGTCAAACTCATCATGTTCCTCAGTTAAAAAAATCTCTGACATGTTCTCATCTAAGCAATGAATTGAGTCTTCTTTTATTTCAGGTTGATCTTCTTCATCAACTAATTTTTGCTGAAAAGGAGGCCTTACTTGAGGGTGAGGTGGATGATTTATGTTTTCCCTTGGCCTTTTCTGGTTTTGAGGTCCTCTGAATTGAGGATTTCTAAATTGAGGCTCATGTTGTGCAGAAGGAGCAGAGGCATTACCAAGGGCAAGCCTATCCATCAATTTTTCCATTGTTTTCATCATGGAATCAAATTTGTCATCAGAGGTGGAAGTTTTATATTCTTCTTTCAACTTAGTCTTACCCATCTTAGAATTTTTTGCTACTATCATATTGACCTCCATCTTCACTGCATTATTTTGCATTCTAGCAAGTGAAGGGGATTCTCTCTCTTAGAAATATGGAAAATTCATAATCGAAAGCTTCAGAATATCTCAGCTGAGCTGCTCCTGAAGGAGGCTTGAGATGGGTAGGGATTGAGTCATACACTTTGTTAAATCTCTTTGAAATGTTTTGAACAGTTTCATCAACATCTCTCTTCAAACTATTATACTTAGTGAGGGCTTGTACATGATTGGTTCTATTTTCCCACTTCCTCAAGAAGATATCTTAAAATTCATTCCAATTATGAAGGCTTCCAGGAGTAAGGTCTTTGAACCACTTCCTAACTTCACCAGTAAAGCTCTGAGCAAACAATCTCATCTTGACATCCTCATGGTCTAACTCTTCCCTATCTATAAAGTCATTGAACTGGTCTACATGCTCTTCAGCTATAATCTCTTCATCACTTCCCCAAGTTTTGATTCTAGCAGAATATTTGCTAGGAAGGGAATTTAATACAACTGGAAGGGCAAGAGGAGCATACCTAGTAGGTGCAGCTGGTGGAGGAGGCACATTTCCTGCCATGATGAATGGGACTGTGGTAGTTTTAGAGACAACAACAGTAGAGGAAGAGGAATTGTTAGGAGGAGGGTTGTTTGGTCTTTGTTGTCCACTGAAAATTGAACTCCAATTAGGAAGATGAAAACCAGTTTTACTTCTCAACAAAATTTCAAAAGGGTCAAGCTCCTTCAACCTATCTAAAGACTCTCTTTCTAACAACAACTCAGAGGTGACTGCTTCCCAAAACTCTTCTTTATCTTTTTGTGTCACTAGGTTCAGGTATCAATACCTCTCCTATGTAGGTCTAAGACAATTTCATTTAATTATTTTTCACTTTTAGACCTGAATAAGACTTCCTGAATTTTATCATAAAATATTTTATCTTCAGGACTTCTTAAAACTTCAGAGGACAAGGATTTTGTATGTAATGGAGTACCTGATATTGCAGAAATGCCTTGACTGCCTCTGGAGATGGTGTTTGGATTGTCCACAATGGTAGGTGGATCTAGGTCAGGATTAATCCTCGTGTGTTTCTTTCTCGAAGCCACATTTGATCATATGAATTTTTAATGGAGTCACCAAGGTATATGTAGCCTCTAACAACTTCCTGAGCTCCTGCTACCTTCAGAAGTTCAGCTTCAAAATTTCGGGAAAGTATAATCTTCAAGCTCCCAGCAGACGCACCAAAATTTTATCAAAATTGCACCTGATAGGTTTCTAATCAGAAAATCTCATGTAACTGTTTTAAACCAATCTTGTGACCGAAGCTTAGCCTCTTCAATCTGAGAGAGCTCTCTCAAAGGGTTAATGATATTGAATAAAGATGTATTTAGATGGAAAACTCTACTTGGAAAACAACTTGCTTGTGATGAGTATAGGTTGAAAATAGTATCAGTCTAAAAACATTGGGCTTATTGAGTCAAAAAATTCAGTGATTCAATAGTAAGTTCACTTGACATGGAAACTAAGGCAGGTAAGATTTTTTAGCAGAAGTACACACACATGAAACAGTAAATCACACAATCAATTCATCTATAAATGAAGTCAGAGCATTACATGCATGAATTCTGAGTATTAAAGATGAAAAACACTGAAAATAGTACACATCAAAGATATAGATAAGATAGGCACTAAAAACTCAATCAGAATCTCAGGTTGGTCAAGAAACAAGTCTCTGTATTACTGAAAACAGTCAATTTACATAAAGCTATAGTATTTCCAAAACAACTCCAACCCTTGACAAATTCGACTCTCTGCCCTTTAATAGACTTGTTAGATGATGAGATGATCTGCCTCCTCGCTAGATTCATCGAATTTTTGCCTAATGACACCTTGCATAACCATAAAACATCTATTTAATGAGAAAATGACAGCTATCCTACTTGACAGTCATTTTCCTAATATGACTCAAACTGTTCATTATTACAATAACAACCTTATCTCCTAAAACAATTACATCTTTGACAAATATGACTTCACATGTTCGAATAGGGTGTGATGGATCTCATCACTACATGACATCTTAATTGACCTCCTCTAAAACTGGAAACAAACCCTGTTTTTTAGGCAAACTAGTCCTTATCTTCAACGAAGGGTTTGCCTGATGAGATGGCTTCACCACGTGGTATTTAATCTTTGGATGACTGCTGGAAAGATCCAGAAAGTGTCCAGCTGTCCAAAAGTGCACAAAAACCTGTTCATATAGCTTCAAAATAGTACGTTACGAAAGTATGACAATTTCTTAGCGTACTTTCGTAAAGTTACAAAAATGCTTTTTGCCATCAATATTTCTAGTGCTTTTCTCTTGCATGATGTTTATTATGTCTTAATACATATTCCATACATTAGTTTCGTAGCATTTTTTTGTTCTTCAAGCCCAGACATGCTACAAACTGCTGAAAATAGTCAAAATTCCAGAATTTTGTGTAGCTTCAAAACTATACCTTCTAAGTGCAAAAACCTTGTTTCTAACCTGCCACTAGCCTTCAAAATCATAAACCAGCTCACAATATGCTTATTAAAGTGTTTCTTCCACAATGATGATGAGTTGAGCAATTGAATCTGTTAGTCATCAGTATTTTCTACTTGTTGTTGATGACTAGATTCCTTGGTTGAAGTTTTCTACAATCTAATCTCAAATCTGTCAATTTGTCATCTAGAAAACACCCCAAAAATTTTTTTGTCCTCCTACCCCTCCCTTTCAGTCTACGATAAGAAAAAATTCTAGTTTTCAAGTCCTATCTTGTTTCAGCAAAGTATCCATGTCTATAGCTGTCTTAGCTTGGTTTCCCTACTATCATTTTACCCTTGTTTCTCATGCCATTCACTATCCAAAATTTGACAAAGTGTCTTCTCTTCTATCACTGATCATCTTGTCATATGAAAATCTGATCATGCCTAAGAAAACACTCAGAATCTGTGAAAATTGTCTTTAAGTTAGATAGTGGTGTTTAGGGAGTTTTTCCTTGGCTAATATATCCTAAGACAAAAGGCTTGTGTCTAGTACCAGTCAGCCTTAAATCTTTCCCTATTCTACAAAGCAAGCATTGTTCTATCCGGTTGCACACCACTAAAGTGTCACTTTGTCTCATTTCAGAAGAAGTTCAACAAAGATCCAAATCAGGAAAAGAGAAGGTTCGTCACTATCTGAAGAAATATGCTTAGATCAGGCATAATCTCCATGAAACACCAAAAGAGCTCTCCAAGGTTCCAAAGCATTTGTTTTTACATTTCTGCAGGGGTGTAATTGAATGATGATCATGTAGGAAAATTAGAGCAAAGGGACAAGTTCAAAAAGGTCCCTCATGTTGAAGGGGTTTGCCATCAATGATCAGATGAAGAGCTGTAAAGTAAAGAGCAGCAAGTGTACATGTTATAAATCTAAAGGTTGCCTGAAGAGCAGAGATCATTCCTCATCAATAAAGAAAATGAAGTAAAATGAGATGTTGATTAGCAGTGCTCCATGATCTCCTCCAAAAGTAGTGCTGCATAATCGTTCCGAAGGGCATCATCATGTAGGGCATAAGAAGACAACTGCTTCTTATGTTACCTTGAACCTGGGTTTTGAAAAGTAGTCAAAGGCAATTTCAATAAACCTCTGACAACAAAGTCAAGGGAAAAGACAGTTCAATGATATCTAGTAGCAAACACTCTCCATATACAAATCACATTTCTTCTGGTCTTGTGTTCATAGTGATATTTTACAAAAGGATATATACATCTTAGACAAGGCCTCATAAAGCAAAAGGACATGAGTTTCAAGGGATTTTATCAATGATCAAGGTCAAATTCCACTTTGTTTCCTATTGGAATTCTTCAAACAAACATACAGAGCAGGTACAATGATTGAAATAGATGGAGATCCTGTGTTAAAGATAACCTCCTTCAATAATAAGTAGAGGGTTAGAAACACAATGATAGAAACCTCCTTCATATAAAATCAAAGGGTTAAAGACACATTGTTGTGACCTCCTTCACTAATAATCAGAGGGTCAAACATGTTTTTGAGAAACTTCAGTGGCTTCTTGGCACTTTTTCCTCCAAAGGATGAATAGAAGATGCATATCAGGGTTTAAAATTTTGTTTGAAAGGTTTCTGTTGATAAGAAATTTTGAGAAATAGAGATGACTCAAAGGAATGATGATAAGTTAAAAGCCTTTTTTATCACAAGCAAAGGGTGACATGATGGTGTTAAAATGCCTCTGTTTTTCTGTTCATGAAAGCCTCCTTCAAAGTATAATCCAAGGGTGGAGTTTTTGACTAAGAGTAGCCTCATCTAAATGGCCAAGGAGGTAAACCAAGCTCTATTTAAAATGACTTCTGCAAACTAATATAAAGAGACAATCCACCCAGATGTTTTATATGAGAAGGGTATCTTTCATTTAGATAGATCTATCCTAGTCTATCTAACTACTTCTTCGAGGTAAACAGAGGGCTAGCACTTGGGTTACAGCTACTATGAATCTTCTCATTCATAAGGATAAAAAGGTGACCATCTTTGGTAAACAAGCAAAAGATCAAATCATATGATAAGACCTCCTTCATTTCATAAACAAGTAGAGTTGCATATTTGTTTTCAAGAGGTTGAAGCAGTGCTGTTTTATGAGCCTCTTTCAGATGATATACTAGGTCATTGTTTTGGAAAGACCAATATAATCTATCTAAAAAACCTCCACCAAAATGGATAGACAAGTGTTCTAGCTAAAAGTACAGAACAAAATTCTGTAGGGAATAAAAATTCTTTGCACAAGGAAAAGGAGAATGTTATGGCATGTTCAAAATGACAATGAAGAACCATCAACTCAGTTACTGGATATGAATCTATGGATTGATGTACAAGATGACAAGCATACTACTTACAACCTGGTGCATATTGGTTCTGAAATTGAGATTGAATCTGGAGACAAAGTGGGAGGAAATGGCTATTCAGACATAAAATTATGTTCAGTTGAGAATGATTTAATTATTGGGATTTGTAGGGAGGATCCAATTCTTGAGAATAAGGATTATGTACTTGGAGACACAGATTAAAAAATTATGAATAATTCTCACAATTTCTCACTAACTAAACATTTTTCCCACCAAAAGCTGACCTTGAATTTCTTCTGGAAATAAGCAAGAAGATAAAATAGTTGCAACCTGCTGAAGTATGGTTGGTCCAAACAGTGGCAACTTTGAAATTGTTGACAAACTTCTTATAAACTGTGAATCTACAATTGGGCATGCAACGAATAGCAGCATGGATGATCTACTATGAGTCTCATCTTCCTCTACTTGTGTTGATTATATCCCTCACAAACAATCACAACAGCATGCACTAAACGAGACCAAATGCTCATTAGAAGAACAGAAAGCATCAAGTCACTTTTAAAAAGGGTTACAAAGGCTTAAAAAGGTGAGTTAATATTTTGAAATAATAAAGGAGGGGAGGAGTTTTAAAACCCTCATCAAGTATAAAGGAGTTCGAGCACATATCCTTGTGTCATTGTGAAAACCAAGCCACAGAGAAAAGAACAATTTTTTAAGGCATTTGCATCCTTTGGAATGTGCGGCGCGCCTATAGGCGTTTACAGAACAAATTTGCTAAAGGCACGACATGCCTGTGCCCGGAATTCAACGGGTGCCCAGGGCTGACCTGACAGCTCAAACGTGGCGCGTTTTCTTGTTCAAGCCTGCCCATCCCATCGCCCAGATTGAACGCGGTGCCCTTGCAATTTTTGCCTCCATCCAAGCTCCCAAGCCATGAACACAACTCCTCTCACCTGCCTTGTGCCCTCACCATACTCCTTTTTCATTTTGTGCCATTGAGCTGATCATTTTCACTATCTCCACAGCCATCTCTGAACGGCTCGGGCCACTCCTGAACATGGTTTCTGCCCACCCAGGCCAATACTCAAAGGAGCCCTCAAAGGTGTTGAAGACAGATTTTTTACACAGTAATCTCATCTCCAAAAACAACAAAACACATATCTTGAAGGTATTTACATCTCCTAAGCCCGAACTTTGTTTGATTTAAATTGAAAATTTGATATCAAAATGTCAAAGAAACAATGTTTAAAGAAGGGGCTTGTTGATAGTTTGAAAGGGTTTTCTTGTTTTGAGTAATTAAGAGAAAAAGGAAATAGTTTTCTCTCGAAACATATCTTGTTTTCCAACCTCGGAAAAAACAAAGATTTCAAAAGAAGGATAACAGTGATTTCAAAGGGAGGAACCTAGTTGTTTTTACGAAAACCATCATTGCCAAAAATCACAGAGAAACAGTAATTAAGGGAAGAAAGGCTTGTTATCAGTTTAAAGGGAGTCTCTTAAACAATGATTTCGAAGGGACAATGATTAAAAGAGAAAGGTCTGCTTATTATCAGTTTAAACAGAGTCTCTTAAAAAGTGTCAAAGAAGCAGTGATAAAGGAGGAAAGAATTGTTCTCAGTTTGAAAGAGTTTTCTTGCTGTGAGTAATTAAAGATAAACATAGTCTTCAAGGGGAGTGTTATTACCTAAATCTACCTCAGGCTGAAGGAAGGTAGAGTCTAGGGTAACATCAAACCACGCTTAATCTAGTAGCTAGCCCTACCAGATCAGGAGAGGGCTCTCTCCGGGTCAATCTCAGCAAAAATAATCAATGAGCCTTGAGATGACTTGAAATAAAGGCTAATTTTAGGCTAGGTATATATGTGAAAGAGTTTTATTTGATTTTGGGGGTTTTGTTGGAATCAAAAGGAAAGGTAGATTTTGGGTCCAGGAAATGATCAATCTTGCAGAGGGCTAAATGGGGCAAGAAAGGCAATTGTTTTGATGCTTCGAATTGAATGAAATGGATAGCTCAGACCAGGGAGGAGTTGAAGAGGGCAAGAGGGTTTCAAGAATCCTCTTCAGACAGTTGAAAACATGGAAAATTAAACAAAACTCAAGGTAGATCACTACAAATCTAATGAATTCCACCTTTAATACTTGTTTGTTTAACTTAAGAAGAAATGAGAAGGAAGATGATACACATGAAACATCAGTAAACTTACAATCATAGAGAGAAACACACCATCAAAACATAGAGCCACATGGATCCCAAAGAGTGCTGCAAACCCTGGTCTATTCCTTTGCCAAAATGCAGAGATGAAATGTACAATGAAGCTCCAAACAATCCCAAGAGTCCCACCCTGAAAATGACTGAAGAACTACAAGATATAGACAAGCCTATATCATCCCCATGCCTATAGGGGTCGAGCTCACTATTTTAGGAGCTGTTTCAAAAAGATATAAACTAAGAACTGGAAAATAGGTAGTGGAACAGCTTGCCTCTATAAGATAGTAAATTGATTCATTCAGTTACAATTCACTTTTTGGTGAATGAATCTACTTATATGAGTAAAAATGTGCCAAAATTACATCAAATCCATGAAATTACATCAAGTTACATCAAGGGTTTCACATTTGGTTGCCATTTTACCCTCCAAAAAGAAAATCTCCTAACGCTGCTTCCTGTGTGTCGAAAAAGTGGCAGAAAGGCCATTTTTAAGGTGTTTTTGACCCTTTAGGAAACCCAAAACTTGTCAAAATCCTTAGGTAATGGGTAGGCATGCATAAATTTTGATGAAAAATCCAGAAATACAAAGTTTTCTTCAAGAGGAGCTACCAATTATAAGCACACGCCAAGTGGCGCGACGCGTCGGTCAGGAAAATCTAAGTAAAGGCCAAAAAATTCAAAATGACAAAATGTTTCCCAAATTTGCTGAAATTTGGGCTGAATGTCCACCATCAAGCGCTATGCTGGGCCAAAGAAGCTTCGACCAAAATTTGGATTCTATCATGCCTTTTGCGATGCTTTAATGCTCTCTTTAACTTTGCCTTAAGAATCTTGATTCGCACCTTGCAAACATGATTCCTCGCCCAATAATGATTCTTCATGTGCCTAAACATGTTCTTTTCCTTGTTGGCCTTCTCCAACAACTTCTCCAGATGAATATTGACCCTCTCAAGCCAATTCTCTCTATCAGCCTCAATCTCTCGCTCAATGGATGTCATCTCGGTTTGGCTTCTTTGGGCAGCTTGCCAGTCTTCACGGATGTTTTGCAACTCCATGATTGTTTGCTGATCTTACAACTGTTTGTTTCACTACTCAAGGTAGTTTATAATCCATTGGGATCTTTTCAACTTGACGGTCAAAGTGTCTATCTCCGCCTTCTGCTCCTAAATAGTCTCTCTCAACTTTGAGCTTGGAGAGCTCAAATCCTCATCAATGAGTATGAAACCTATATCTTGGCCTCCTGAAGGCCCCTCATCCTGTATAGGCCTCTTACCTCTGTCTTGTACCTATACCTATGCTACTGATGATGGAAGCGAGACCCCTTCCACCCTAAGTGGAGATAATACTCGTCGGGCTGCTACAAATAATCCTGTAGTACCTCTCTGATAAGTGACATACATCGGCACACTAGTGGTCTCTGTCTCCTGACCTCCATGCTGATATGAAGTTTCACCTGCATCATGAACAATCTCTGGAGGAACCTGAGGAGCTGTGAAGAAATCATTGGAAATGAAATCTTCCCATGAAATACCCTGCAAGCCGAGCTGATGCACAACCACTATCTTAATGAGTGCATAATGATAAATATTGTTGTACTGCTGCTCAGGAGTTTTCCTCTGCAAAAGAGTGGTCATTCTCTCGATGCTCCGGCACATGAAATAAGGGAGATTCATCATCCTCACCCTGGTAAAATGCATCAATAACCTGATATGATAGGCATAGAGGCGTGAAAACTGACCCTCACAACTGAAATATCTAATAATGAGTTTCATCAGAGGCACATAGGACTCCTTTAGGAACCGGAAAGGAAACACTCTGCTGAGTTGTTTCACAAATCTAGGCCTGATATATGGTTCATAATGCACTCTATCCACCTGTTGTCTTTTTTTCCACTATTCTCTCACATTCGGTATTCTGGTTGCTTGAGAGATAGTTTCCGGTGTCAAAGTGAAAGTTACACCGGCAAGAGTTACCTGACCATCATGTAAATGTAATACAAACAAACGAGCCAAATCCTGATGATAATGTATCCTAGCAATCAGTTCACAAAATTGAAAACATGACTTTTGTTGGAAACATGCCATGGCAAGTGGGCAAGCCTGCAATTCAGCCAATGAAGTGGGCTCTTCTCTCACATGTCAGCCACTTTTATGAGGCCTTCTAGGTGCGTGTAACTCAGTGGTGGAATCACTATCTCGGTCATATGATGTATCAGTATCTGTCTCCATAATGTCCAAGGTTGATGCAAGGTCTATATTGAATTGGATAGATAAAAATGAGAATTTTTGTGCTTTTGTTTTAGTGCCAAATGTATGGTAGTATGGGATGGGCTGTAGTGAAATAGGGCAGTGGGAATAATGGAGTTTAAACAAGTGAAATTTGAAATGTAAGGACAGCCACTTGACTTCTTGGGAAAACTTGGGGTTTGGGATATTTTGCAAGTGAGATGGGAAAATGAGAATTATAGGAAATGAAATGACCTTAGGGATAGGGGAATAGGCTTAGGAATGAGTGCCTTTAGGGATGTAAGAGGATGGGGGATGGGGAAAAAACAAGGTGGGGAGATGGAATGATTGACACCAAAATTATTTGCAAAACCCAAAGGAGGCCCTTCTCAACAAGATAATAGGGTTTAGTTTTTGTATTGTTCAAATCCTTATAAACAACACCCAATACATTTCATTGGAAATTCAAAGGTCACATGGACTTACTTGGAGCAAAGGAGACCGAATCAATTTGGATTTTTGAAGAAATGGCAGAAATTTTGTGTTCTGAACCAATGCGCCGCGCAGTCAACCCGGTGCGCCGCGCTGGAACAAACTAACACATAGAAGAGCGACCCTATGCCCTACGCTCAGCCTATGCATCGTGACACCTACCCAGTGTGCCGCGCAACCAACTTCAACACAGTCGGCCATCCAAACTTCTTTCTTCACTCCTCCACGATTTTCCTTGGCTCATTGTTGTCTCTTGGCATGAAAATGAATCTTTGAAACATGAAAATATATTTTATTCCAAAGATTTCAATTTTTGTTTTTTGAAACCCACTTTGTAATGTTTGAAAACTTTGACACTTTTTAAATGAACTCTGTTTTGCTTGCTTTTGATTTTTGGACTAAATGATGAGCTTCTTGTCTGTTTTGCAAGGAATAGATGGCATGGAGTTTTGGCAAAGGCGACCAGGGCTGCGAATGGAGCATTATTACAATTGAAAAACTTGAAAATTACATTGCATTTATTACAAAAGATGAAATAGAAATTTTTTCTTCAAAAAAGAGTTTTGAAGAAAAATCATTATCAAGCATTATGATGATGAAATTTTTGGAGTGAAACCTTATTTGAACATCCTCATGTGCCTGCTGACCATTATTAGGCATTTTGAGACCTGATTGATAAAAACCTAGACCTAATAAGACTAAAAACCCTAAAATGACTCTTTGCCAAGGTTGAGACCAAAAATGACTATAAATTATTTTAATGAACAGAACTAGGTCAGCAGGTGCAAGACATGAGGGATATGAGTGACAAGCCCCTACCGTCAGAAGATCCATGCTCCTAATGGAATGCAGCTAATTGAACTGAGTGAGACACCTAAAATGAAATGCAACAAGAGATATCTGATCTCTGATGGAGGGATGAAGATACCAACTCTAACATTGGCTCCAATGGGGATGGTAGCTCCTTGGAGGTGCCAAGAACTACAAATTTCTAGGAGAGTATGCATTTCCTTCGTCCATTGGGCTATGGAGTCCATAACTTCGACAAACCAACACAAGACTCTTGACTCATTTTATTGACTGAAAATTGACTCAAACCGACTCAATTTCAAAACCAAAAATGACTGAAAGACCTGACTCAACAAACTCAAATCAAAACTGAAATCAATCTTCAGAGTTATAGCCTTCACTTCGAGCCCCAAACAGAAGAAAAGATAACAGCACATACTTGCAATGAAACTGAAATAAATTGGTATGTACAGTGACAAGGTAAAACAACAGAAAACATTTCAGAAATGATACCGCTTGAGTAGCCGACCATTGACCGTCCCTCCTGGACAATCTTCCCCGTTCATATCTTTCAGAAGAAAAGCATTCTAACCCCGATATGCAGCAATTTTGAAGGGTCCTTTCTATAGATTTTCGAACTTACCATGCTTACCCTTTTCCTCGTTTCTTGCATCCGATTTCAACACCACTTCTTCCAATTGAAATTTGTCCGCTTTTGCTTTTCTGTCATATATTTTCTTAATTCTCTCTTGTAGCTTGAACGTGTTTTGGAAAACTTCTTCTCTGGTTTTCTGCAAATGGATCATTTGATTTATTCTCCTTTGCATATGATCATCTTCACTGCCAGCTTCCTGTAGAAGTTTGACCACTGGAACTGCGAGAGAGGTAGGAAATACCGTGTCAACTCCATATACTAGCTCGAAGGGGGACATACCTATGGATTTATTCTGACTCACTCGGTCTGCCCAAAGTGAATTGACCAACTTCTTATGCCAGCTTTTCTTGTTTATTTCCAGCAGCTTTTTAATAATGCTGACCAAAGATTTATTCGACGACTCAGCCAATCTGTTGCCTTGTGGATGATAAGCGGTTGAATGCCCCAAAGTGATTTGATACTTGTCACAAAAATCAACCATTAATTTTGATTTGAAAGCTGCTGCGTTATCAGTAATTAACTTATTCAGACAGCCAAAACGAGACAAAATATTATTCTCAAGAAATGAAATTATTACCGAATTCGTAGCTTGCCTGGTAGGAATTGCTTCAATCCATTTCATGAAATAATATGTCACTGTGAGGATCCATTTGTGTTGAGCTGAAGAAGCAAGATGGATTTCGCCAATGAAATCCAAACCCCACTGCTGAAAAGGAGCACATACTTCAATGGGTTTGAGCGGCAAGGGCTGCAATTTTCTTCTCCCTTCAAAAATCTGACATTCATGACAGCTTTTAACAGTTTTATATACATCGGCAAAGAGAGTTGGCCAATAATATCCCGCTCTCAAAATTTTGTTGGCCGTTTTTTTTCCAAAAAGGTGGCCTTCGCAATCTCCCTTATGAAAATCTTCCATAACCTGCTTTGCTTCTTCTTCAACCAAACAATTTAGAAAAAAACCCCCTGGATCTTTCCAATAGAGTGCATTATTCATGATGCAAAACTTGGTAGCCTTCAATTTTAGAGTTCTACTTTTGTTTTTACCCATTCCTGGCAGTGGTGACAAATTTTGGAGCACATATACAATATCTGAATACCAAGGAGAAAGAAAAAATATTTCTGATACCTGAATTAGCAAACTTTCTTCATTTTCCTCAGACATAGCAGCAATGAGATTAATGTCCAAGGCATGTAAATTTGACTCAGCCATTAGCTTAGCCAGCCCTTTTCCTTGATAAGATTTGTAGGCTTTATCTCCACATCATACTCCAACAAGGCAGCAATCCATTTGCCTCGTCTCCCCTCCGGATCTGTTTGCACTAAAACATCCTTAACAGCAGCATTAGGAACATAAGCAAGAATATGAGAATGCAGAATATATACTCGAAAATATTTCAAAGCTTTCACTAAGGCAAGATCTTGCTTTTCAATAATTTTATACCTCAAGGCTGCATCTCTTAAGGTTCGACTGAAAAAAGCAATTGGTTTTTCATGCTGATCTCTTTTCTGCATCAATACTGCTGCCATAGTATGCTCCGAGGAAAATGAAAACAAAAGAAAATCCTAAGTATAGTATGGGCTAATCAAAACCGGAGCTGAAGAAAGAGCCAACTTCACTAAATTGAAAGACTTTACAGCCTCCTCAGTCCACTTCACTACGCTATATTTTTTAAGCATGTTTGTAATCTCCCTTAAATGTTCTGCAAGATTAGGCACAAAGCGGCGCAAAAAATTCATCTTACCATTGAATGATTGGATCTCCTTTTTGTTTCGGGGAAGATCAATTTGCTGAATAGCTTCTACTCGAGCTGGATCAATATGGATGCCATATTTTGATATAATATGACCAAGAATTTTGCCCTCATCCATGGCAAACAAACTCTTCTTCGGATTGAGTGACACACCATAATTTCTACATCGCTGAAAAACAATCTTCAAATGGTAAAGGTGCTCTTCATCAGAATTAGAAAAGACTGTAAAATCATCAAGATACACAACTATAAAAACATCTTTCTCATTTTCAAATGCCATATCCATTGCTCGCTGAAAGGTCGCACCAGCATTCTTCAAACCGAAAGGCATTTTAGCATAATGGAAAGTTCCCCATGGAGTGGTGAACGTTGTTTTGTCTCTATCATCCTCATGGACCAGAATTTGGTTATAACCAGAATAACCATCGAGTAGCGACATATGAGATGATCCAACTACTCACTGAACTATGTGATCCATTTTGGGCAATGGATAATTATCTTTCAAAGAAGCCTTATTCAAATTCCTAAAATCAATGCACAAATGAATCTCACCTGTTTTCTTGCGTACGGGCACCAAATTAGAAATCCAATCTGAAAATATTATAGGAACGATGATACCAGCCTTGTACAACCGATTCACTTCCTTCTCTATTGAGGGCAGCAACTTTGGATTTATTCTTCTCAACTTCTGCCGAAAGGGATTTTGATTTGGCTTGATCGGAATGGTGTGCTGAATTATGTTTGTGTCGTATGTCTTCAAATCTGAATAGTCCCAAGAAAATACATCAGCAAAAGAAGACAATAAACTGATATACTTTGCTTTTACCTGTGGTGGAAATGCTTTGGACAATTTCACCATCTTTGGATTCTCAGCTGATCCAATGTTTATATCTTCAACTCCCTTTTCGGTTGGACGCAAGGTTGGTTTTCGAGCTACGTCATCTTGATCGAAAAGCTCCTCTAAATATATTAGACCTTTAGGAATGAGATTATCCTTCAGCTGCAAAACTTCCATCTGATTTACTTGCACATCAGCCCCACCATCATCATGCTCCACGTCAATAGAAGTGTCTTTTAATTTTCCTTCATTTTTCAGAAATTCATCAATTTCTTCATCATCTTGAAACACTTGCCAATACCTTTGATTGTCTGGGACAATTGGACGATGCTTCACATGAATTTCAAATTTGTTACTTGAGTTCATTGGAATTTTCAAATTACTTGCTGCCTTTGCAAGTGCATCTGCAATACCATTCTGAATACGAGGGACACAAGTCAAAGTATAGTCTGAAAACAATCTCAAGATATCTAGAACTACATTTCGGTAAGCCCGCATTCGAGGATTCTTAGCTTGGTATTCACCTTTCACTTGCTTGATAACCAAATCGGAGTTGCCATACACTGCAATCCTCTTAGCATTCAACTTTCTAAGAATTTTCAGACCAGCAATTAAAGCTTCGTATTCAGCCTCATTATTTGAACAATCAAAAGCCAATTTATAAGAACAGACCCTTACATTACTCGGCACTTTGTTTTGGGCGGAAAAAGGGCTACGTACCCAAATGCCAATTCCAGCACCGTCATTTCCTACTGCACCATCAAAATCCATGGTCCACAAACCATCTTCATCCTCTTCCAAATGCTGAAATTCTGTTTGCTCTATTATTTCTACTTGCTGCCCATCAAATTTTTGCTGTTTTCGGAAGGTTGATTGCTCAACGGTATTTTCATGTTTTTGTATCTCTTTCTTCAAGACTTCTCTGAAATTCTCAGTGATTTCCAAAATGTCTTCTACTTCAACTAATTGGCTATTTACATCATTGAAAATATATGAATATAAAACAAACGATTCTAAATCAGTATGTACATAATTGATTGGATGATTTACCAGTTTCTCCTTGCTAGTGATCATATACTTCATCTTTTGCTCCCGATATAATTTCCTCGTCTGACCAAACACGGGAATAGTAGCATAGGAGAAATCAAGCTGCAATGTCCCTTTAAGTTTCGCTCCCCAAGATCTGGAAAGAAGCATGCCAAATCTAGGAGGAATATCCGCCACAACCACATCCATCAAAACATTTTTAGTAGGAATCTGATCCAAACTGACCACCAAATATTTGATAAGCCCAATGCATCTTACTCTACTAGAATCGAAAGAATAAAGGTCATGATACTTTCTAGCGATATCCAATCCCAATTTCTCCATGATTTCCCTAGGCATGAGATTATGAGAGGCTCCGGAATCAAACATAGCATTGTGTAACACATAGTCATGCAATCTAAGGCTGATATAAAAAGGAGGCACATCACTATCTAGAGACTCACCATCCAATGCTGGACCAAAAATCAACTCAGGTTGATCATCTTCCACATTTACCATATCAGACAATGGATCTAAATTCAAAATCTTAGACACCTGACCCTTATAGCTGTTGTTCTTCATCAATTCAGTCAAAGGAATGGATACTTTTAACTTAGCAATTTCATTTTATAAGTTAAAAACTGAAATTTTCTCTACTTCTTTAGCTGGAACATTCTTCTTTTCAGTTTTCTCCTTTGATACAATCGGCTGATTGGATCTTTCATTTGCTGATGGGGATTTGCTAGTAGTGGGATCAGCTATCTCTTTTCCCTTCTTCTGTACAACGGGTGAATCATGCTTTGGTGCTGAAACTTCCTTTCTCTTTTGAATTGGATTAATGGGCACATCTCTGTTTCTGAGTGAATATTGTCGCTGCTGGGGTGTCAAGGCATTCATGTATCCCCTCTGATACTCATCAGAATCTTCCTCAAGAGTTGTCTCATTTGCCAAGATGAAATCATCGTCTTTTTGTACGGCTGAATTTCCTGAATACTCCTCATCTTCAGTGATATAAATTGGCATATCATCAGGTGTAAAGAAATGATTCTCTTCTCCTATTACATTCTCCTCATCATCTGATTCCGTACCAACAAAATTCTGCTGTAAGGGTGTCCTCACCTGCTGTTGTGCTGTCGGCTCTTGTGATCACTGCTCTCTTTGCTTGATTTTGAATTGCGGTTGCTGCTGGTCACAGAAGTTAGGATTTCTGATCTGTGGTTCAGGCTTATCGAGTGTTAATCTTTCAAACATATTTTCCATCTTCCGAAGCATTTGATCTGACGTGGAAACCTCTTCCTTTATTGCTACTTTCTTTTCAGCTCTCATTCTAGCTCTCCTGGCATTCAAATTAGCTTCTACACTGACTGCAATTTTCTGCATATCCTCTAAAGCTGTCAAACTTCTTTCTCTTAATTGATAGGCCATGTCAGGATCAAATCCATCCGGAAAATTAATCAAAGTAGATCCCCTAGGTGGCTTTATATCATTAGGAATTGCATTATAAACAGTATTGAATCTAATACAATAATCTTGGACAGACTCACCAACATTCCGCTTGATATTGCCATATTCGGAAAGCATTGAAAGAGGATCTTTCTGGACTTCCCATTGATCCAAGAATTGTCTCTGAAGATTAGCCAATGTAGCAATACTTCTAGGCGGCAAAGCTCTGAACCACTTTCGCACTTCTCCTCCAAAGGTTTGAACAAACAATCTCATTGTTACATTTTCCACATCAATCTCATGAAGGTCAAAGAAATATGTCATTCTATCCACATGTTGTTGGGCAGTGACACTTTGAGGAGTGCCATCAAACAATGGAATTTTTCTTTGATAATCTGCGGGCATCTCGTCCAAGTTTTGAGGCAACACGAGAGGTGCAAATCGGGCAGCCATTGCTCTGGTTGGATTTACAATCGGTCTTGGGGATATAGGAGGAGTTCGAGCAGTTGATGTATGAGGTGTATGAGGTGTGGATGGAGGCAAGACTACTGCAGATTGTTGATCAGAGATAGATAGTTGCACGGGAATGGTAGGAATGAAAGGAGGCTCGGTATGAATTTGTGAACCGGATGTAACTGCAAATGACCAAAGAGTTGCAGATGTAGACTCTATGAACTCAGGGATATTTCTTGCCACAATGGAATTCTAAATATTCAAAATGTAACTGTCAATGGATCTATTATCCTGTTCAATTTCAAGATACTTGATAAACTCTGGATTTATGACAGTAGAACTAATAGCACTTTCAGACTTCGTCTCAAACAACGACAACTCAAATTGTTCATCAAACTCAAGATATTCAAGATACTCAAAAACAGCGGGACATGAATGATATTTAAACAAAGGAATCATAGGAATTTATTGATGAAGGATTCTCGAAATAAGATTGGGATTTTCATACACAAGAGGTGGATCGGGATCTGGATTTGCTCTGGTATGTCATTTAGAAGCCAGTGTGTTGAATTATTTTCAAAAATCAAAGGGAAAAAACCAAATTGTTCAGCCTATCAAATTCTAAACTCATCATCCAAAATTCTAGAATGATCTGATGTACTGGGGCAATTTACAAGTTAGATTTTATGTTTACAAACTAGACTGGAGATTGACTGAAGCAACGTTTATCTACTTTCGCTAATGCAAAGCAAGAGCATTTCGAAGGCTACCTGGCATAACTTCAGGCTCCGTCTGTAGCTTATAAAACGAATAACACTAACAAGCAAACCATTTTAGTTCCCTAGTATGGTCGCCACTGTGTTATTACCTAAATCTACCTCAGGCTGAAGGAAGGCAGAGTCTAGGGTAACATCAAACCACGCTTAATCTGGTAGCTAGCCCTACCAGATCAGGAGAGGGCTCTCTCTAGGTCAATCTCAACAAAAATAATCAATGAGGCTTGAGATGACTTGAAATAAAGGCTAAATTTAGGCTAGGTATATATGTGAAAGAGTTTGATTTGATTTTGGGGGTTTTGTTGGAATCAAAAGGAAAGGCAGATTTTGGGTCCAGGAAATGATCAGTCTTGCAGAGGGCTGAATGGGGCAAGAAAGGCAATTGTTTTGATGCTTTGAATTGAATGAAATGGATAGCTCAGACCGGGGAGGAGTTGAAGAGGGCAAGAGGGTTTCAAGAATCCTCTTCAGACAGTTGAAAACATGGAAAATTAAACAAAACTCAAGGTAGAGCACTACAAATCTAATGAATTCCACCTTTAATACTTGTTTGTTTAACTTAAGAAGAAATGAGAAGGAAGATGATACACATGAAACATCAGTAAACTTAAAATCACAGAGAGAAACACACCATCAAAACATAGAGCCACATGGATCCCAAAGAGTGCTGCAAACCTTGGTCTATTCCTTTGCCAAAATGCAAAGATGAAATGTACAATGAATCTCCAAACAATCCCAAGAGTCCCACCCTGAAAATGACTGAAGAACTACAAGATATAGACAAGCCTAAATCATCCCCATGCCTCTAGGGGTCGAGCTCACTATTTTAGGAGCTGTTTCAACAAGATCTAAACTAAGAACTGGAAAATAGGCAGTGGAACAGCTTGCCTCTATAAGATAGGAAACTAATTCATTCAGTTACAATTCACTTTTGGTGAATGAATCTACTTATATGAGTAAAAATGTGCCAAAATTACATCAAAGCCATGAAATTACATCAAGTTACATCAAGAGTTTCACATGTGAAGATGAAAAAGTCAAACTAGCCAAGACTAGGCGAAAATTTGAGTTGCTGAGTGAAAACTGAGCCAAAATTCCCAATGCGCCGCGCCTGAAATCTCTATGCGTCGCGCCACTTTGAGGCTGATTTTGTGGGCCTTCCCGAAGTCCAAATTGAGTGCATGATAGCTCGTTGGAAAGCGCTGCCTGTCTACTTTCTAACCAAAGTATAATTTATGAATTTGGTTGCCATTTTCCCCTCCAAAAATCAAATCTCCCAACACTGCTTCTTGTGTGTCCAAAAAGTGGCAGAAAGGCCATTTTTAAGGTGTTTTTGACCCTTCAGGCAACCCAAAACTTGTCAAAATCCTTAGGTAATGGGTATGCATGCATAAATTTTGATGAAAAATCTAGAAATAAAATGTTTTCTTCAAGAGGAGCTACCAATTATAAGCGCGCGCCAAGTGGCGCGACGCGTCGGGCAGGAAAATATGTGTAAAGGCCAAAAAATTCAAAATGACAAAATGTTTCCCAAATTTGCTGAAATTTGGGCTTAATGTCCACCATCAAGCGCTATGTTGGGCCAAAGAAGCTTCGACCAAGTCTATCATTCCTTTTGCAACGCTTTAATGCTCTCTTTAACTTTGCCTTCAGGATCTTGATTCGCACCTTGCAAACATGATTCCTCGCCCAATAATGATTCTTCATGTGCCTAAGAACGTTATTTTTCTTGTTGGCCTTCTCCAACAGCTTCTCCAGATGAATATTTACCCTCTCAAGCCAAGTCTCTCTATCAGCCTCAATCTCTCACTCAATGGATGTCATCTCGGTTTGGCTTCTTTGGGCAGCTTGCCAGTCTTCCCGGATGTTTTGCAACTCCATGATTGTTTGCTGATGTTCCAACTTTTTGTTTCGCTGCTCAAGGTAGTTTATAATCCATTGGGATCTTTGCAACTTGATGGTCAAAGTGTCTATCTCCACCTTCTGCTCCTGAATAGTCTCTCTCGAATTTTAGCTTGGAGATCAATGAGTATGAAACCTATATCTTGGCCTCCTAAAGGCCCCTCATCCTGTATAGGCCTCTTACCTCTATCCTGTACCTATACATGTGCTGTTGATGACGGAAGCGAGACCCCTTCCACTCCAGGTGGAGATAATACTCACCGGGCTGCTACAAATAATCCTCTAGTGCCTCTCTGATAAGTGACATACATCGACACACTAGTGGTCTCTGTCTCTTGACCTCCATGCTGATATGAAGGTTCACCTGCATCATGAAAAATCTCTGGAGGAACCTGAGGAGCTGTGAAGAAATCATTGGAAATGAAATCTTCCCATGAAATACCCTGAAAGCTGAGCTGATGCACAACCACTATCTTAATGAGTGCATAATGATAAATATTGTTGTACTGCTGCTCAGGAGTTTTCCTCTGCACGAGAGTGGTCATTCTCTCGATGTTCCAACACATGAAATAAGGGACGTTCATCATCCTCACCCTGGTGAAATGCATCAATAACCTGATATGATAGGCATAGAGGCGTGAAAACCGGCCCTCCACTAGAAAATTTGGCGCAATTTCCGACGGCCAAATCGTCGCTATTCCGACACACAGTCATCGCAAGAGCAACAATTCGAGGCCGGGAAAAACGTGGTTTGTCGTGCGGTCGCAATTCCAATGCCTTTACAAAGTGTCGCACTACCGACACTTCCCCGTCGCTTCCAAACACGCGTCGCTCTTCTGACGTTTCCCAAACCGACGTTTGTAAAGTGTCGCCATTCCGACGAAATTTGGTCCGACGTTTTTAACGTCGCTCTTCCAACGTTTGTAAATTCTCGCCATTCCGACAAAATGTCGTCTGACATTTTGAACGTCACTCTTCCGACGTCTTTATACTGTCGCTCTTCCGACGTGTCTAAACTATCGCATTTTTGACACCGTACAAAATTGTTAGAAGACCGACGAATTGCAAAAGTGTCACAAGACCGACACTTTCCAGAAGCGTCACAATATCGACGCTAGGAAGAACTGTCACAATTCCGATGAAATGTGGTCCGAAATTTTGAACGTCGCCCTTCCGACCTCTTTTTTCTATCGCTCTTCCGATGTTTCTAGAACTGTCGCAATATCGACGGACATCACAAGACTGACGAAAATGGAAATCGTTCAAAACGTCAGAAGAGCGACGCTTACAAGGTGTCGGTATACCAATGGCGGTTTCAATTAAAAAAAAAAATGAAACTTTAATACAGGACAGTAAATCTCCAATGTTTTTTATCACAATAAGAAATCAATGATCAGTGATCACGTCAAATTTTCCTCGTAGCGTGATGGGTCTAATAAATTTTATTGTAAAGGTTGCTGGCCAGTGACAACTGGTGCGGCATTTAAGGAAATGCATTAAAGAAAATTAATTAGGTTGCGAAATCCAAGCCAACTGGCAACAACCCTGATAATTTTCCTTACCAACTTCCAAGTTGTGACTCGGGCTTCAGACTCCAAAGCTAAGAATTTTCTTTTCATCGTGTTGGAGAAGAGAACTGCAACCTACAGCAAAAGAGAAATTCCTCAGTCTCACTGCTCAGGACTCGTAGTCATTCCTTGCTAACACGGTATGTGGAGATTTTGATAAGATAACTTTCTTCACCCTTGTTTTTACTAAATTTATTCTTTTGAAAAGGGCCTGGTTCCATTTCAGAAATTTTCAACTTTCGACTTCTAGAATTTGTACATATGATTTTTGGACTGAGGTTTTGTTATTAATGAGGAGATAGTGTCTTGGTTCTATCTGTATAAAATAATTGCCTCTTTTTTTTCTTCATGTTCAGGGTTTTTGATTTTATCAAAACCTATCTCTCTTTTAAGCATGCCCGCAAATTAATATATTCTAGGAATGTACACAATTCCAGGCTTCATGTACAACGTATTGTATCAACTATATTTTAACAAGTGAGCTGCATGCCCATATAGTGTTACAGATTACAGGGCTTCATTTGGAGAATAAATGATAAGCCTGGCAGCAATAAATCCAAGTAATTCCCCTCATCCCTTAAAAGACACCTCTAAATATAACTAGAAATTTCAAATAGTTAGTAAAGGAAAAGTACAAAGATATAACAGATCTGTGTTGAGCCAAAAACCTATGCATTCACAACAAAACTGGGATGGATGAAACTTAAAAAAATTATGGACTTTGAAAAAAAATCGTCTTATGCATACAAAATGAAAGAAGCATTGGCATACTACTATGTTTACAAATTTAAGGACAGGCAGAGTGAGTCTCCGGGCAACACAGTTTCATGTGGAGACCCTAGATCCTTGTACCCACAATATCTAGTGACTTAAAAATGATTGCCAAAACAATGCCTTTGCTATGCATGTAAGAACACCACCTGTATAATGAGGGAGATGTAATATTGTCCAAGAAGCAGATTTATACAGAGTGGTCCAAGATTGTGTATTTATGGAAGATACAACCGATTTTGGCATGAAACATGTATCCAAGATTTCAATGTGGCCTTATTTTAGAGCCCATTGATGATTTACTATGAAACCTAAACTTTCAAAACAAACACATTGAAATCACAGGATCTCCATCATGAATATCATAAATATTAATTGTCTTTTAGGCACTGGCAGTAGATACCATAAGAGGCCCACATGGTCTGTACCACCAATGTTGATTCTCTGGCACAACATTTGCAAAGCCAAAATTTCTCCCCGAGACATCCCTCTCTGCCAAAACTGGAGAGATGGTACTGGACGTTGAAGTGAAGGCCTCTGATTCAGTATGGAATGCCATAATTTATTTATTATAAAAGTCCCATGAACAGAAACCCGAGTCCAATGTACAACCTGCAGATGCTGCCACAACATATTTACCAGAGCGACCATCTGAACCAGCTGCTCTGATCAACCAGCAATCACCCCACATGTTTGGGGTAAGCCCATATGGAGCTTTATATTCAGCCTTCTCCTGGAGATTGGAAAAAAACAATACCGAGTATTACTCATACATCAACTGCCCTTTATGTTAAGGGAAAATTTAAAGAGTGCATAAATATTCTTGAAATCCCAATCATAGTTTCTAGAAAATTTCAACAGTCTTTGAAATGAACTATATCCTATTTAAACTACATCAAATATTTAGGAAAATCATTTTTTTAAATAGAAATTGGTGAATTTTATTTCAAATATATAAATTTAAACCATGAGAATAATCTAACCCCTAGGCTTTTCCCTATTTCTAATAGAAAATCCCAAAATGTATAAATTATAACACCCATAAACCCCAAAATTAAGTACAATAATTAAAACCTCCACACCTCTGAATTTGCTATATCGTGAAAAGAAAAGCATCCATCATCATGGGAAAGCAAAACCGATTCTCCTTTTGATACAAACCAGCCTGCAGTAGATGTCTTATGGCTGAGTTGATTCAATCGATCACAGGAAACCTCTTCAGTTTCTTCAATATTGCCAAAATGCTCTGGCTTGTTTTCCTGATCATCATCAAAGTTCATATTTTCATCACATTGAATTAGTTGGGGTTCATTACGATCAAGTCCAGTGCCTATTGCAGAGCTCCAGACATCCAATCCAATATTGGAACTACCATACCCGTTCCCATTAGAGATTGTAAATCCTGCTTCTGGCTTTAATTCGGTAAGTTCAAGAGCACAAGAACTGGATTCAGTTGATTTAGACTTGGTATAGTTGTCCTCTAATTTGTATTCCGATACAACACTATACTTGTGCTTCAACGCAGACAGAAATTATGCAGCAATGGGATCTTCATCTATGGGGATTATGGATCTGCCCTCAAAAGCATCTCGAATATCTGATTCATTTTCATTCAACTGATCATGCAAATCCACCCTCGTCTTCAGCACAGCAAGCTGAACTAAAGGCCGGTTTTTCAGCAATTTATGGTGGGGGTAAAGCCTATCTTCCAGATCTTGACTATTTAAGTGTTTAATTGGTTTTTTCAGAGACCTGACCATATAATAAAATGAATCCTGCGAAATAATAAACAATAGTAAGGCCATTATTTATTGGTTTGAAATAATAAACAACATGCAACAAACCCGCATAATTAGTAAATTATTTAAAGACAATGTTGGCAATATGTTTCCTGTATCCTATTATATGATTGTCCTTGATGGAAAGATTTGTATTTAATGGAGAATCGATATAAATAAGGACGAGTTAATTCATGTGTGAACATATGTATGCATCCTGATGAAGGATAATTGACATCCGTAAGAAACCTCGTGCTCTGTATGTTGATCGAGGAACCGATGTTAATACGGTTGACAGTGTATCCAAACTGGTAGACAATGGAGTTATATATATTCGTTAAATATATGATGGAAGGGTCTACTCTATTAGTAAGGAGCTGACTGGCTTTCATGGATAAAGGAACGAGGAGCGAGAGCAAACCAGTTATAACGCGAAAGAACTAAAACAGAGTATTTGGCATTGAACTTTCGATGGAACACGGACTAACCCTTTGGAATCATGAACGGAACCTGGAAGGAAAGAGGTGGAACATAACAAACGGAAGCGCAATGGAACCCTGCGTGGAAGAGCGGAACCGTGATTGAGAAAATAGTAAAGGTGGTTTGTGGTTTCTATCGCACCACCTTCGACAGGCAAGCAGTTTTCAAGAGGTATGGGAGCGATTCCATAGAACGCGCAACACGCGTCCTTCTACGACTCCACAAAACCGCTTGTCACTGTGCACCATCGCGCGTTATTGCTCGACCCAGGATGCCCAGCGATATTGATAAGCACCGTTGATCTGGGAAGGGGTCATCGGATGGTGTTCATTTGCTATAGATGCGTGAAAGTTACCCAAGGTACGGTGTGCCATTGCGCGTTATCATCCGTGCATCATCAACAAACGATATATATCGGATCATCTGATGCCGAGCAATGTGTTCTCCGCCGTCAGATGGAAACGATCGTAAGCGATGGGCCCCAGTTTTTTAAATTATATTGATTGGGCCGTCGATTATGTATGTGGGGCCAGAACCAAAGGTCTATTTAAAAGCATTTTGATAAAAGCACTGGTTATTACTATAAAGTTCTACTATATATTTAATTGCCAAAGGTTGTGAATAATATTTATTTATCAAATTCCACGAATTTGATAAATAAAAGAAAGGAAACCATCAGCGGCACGCTATTGGTACTTTACCTTGGCTATAGTATTATTTGGCGGAGATAGAGATTACCTTTGGGACAATTCGAGCATGGAACAACAAAGATTGGGATTTCAATTTGGATTGGTTCGACTTTTAATAATACCATTAGCAATTGAATGGTTTTGACCCATGGTTTCAATAAAGGCGAAAACTATATAAGGTGATGAGAATCATAGTACGAGGTGTGCATGCAGAGGCATTGTAAATAAAAATCTCTTTATGAGATCTTCATGATCGAACTCTTTTGTCTGATAACGCTGAATCCATGATGCACCTATGGAGTTGATCGAGGAAATGAAAAAGCTCTAGGAAGATCAGCAAAGAAATAATAAAGATCTAATGCAAGTCTGATGAAGAAATTGAAGAAATTCGGTGGATCTGAGGGTTGAAGTCTTCTGCATAGAAGTGGAAGCTTTCTGCCAGTTCAAGCTGGTGTTAAATCAGGGGGTCGAAGCTCCCTTCCAGGAGAGGCTGGAGAACGAGAGAAGGTTGAAGCCTTCCGCAGGTTGGTGCCTGCGTGCTGGTATGAGTCTGCGCCAGCACAAAATTGTAAGATGTTTTCTTTATAATAAATATTGAAGACTGAGACGACAGCAGCGGTGGTTTTCTCCCAAATTGGGTTTCCACCTTAAATACTAGTGTTCATATGTGTTCCTTTTGTGTAATGGCTTATTCTGTTATTTCTTTTCACATGTTTACTAAAAGAATGATGCAATAATCCAAGTAAAGAATTAACAGCATAATAAGATCTCTGGTGAAAAGTTTTTAGTCAGCCCTAAATACTGATTCACCCCCCCTCTCAGTATTTTTCCCAACAGACAATAACTCCTACATATTAAAATATAAAGTTATAACATACTAGCTCATACTCAAAAATAACATCTGTATCAATATTCTTCTGTATCTTCTTGATCTTCATCCAACTGATCGACATCTATATCAACATATGATTCAGAAACGATGTTGAAATGATTGACCATGTCATCATCATCATCAATTATGTCATTTTCATTAATATCCTCATCGACATCATCATCAATAATTGTTTCCTCATCTCCTATGCCTGGTTCATCTTCTAAGATATCTTCTTCGTCTGTCCATGCATCTTCCTACTCATCTGCCACTGCATCATCTTCTTCTTGATCAATATCATCTTCTTCCTCTACAGTATACTCTACTGGCCTTCCTCTTGGATCATATCTAATAGCAAATGACCATTCCTTCTCACCTCGAACCTCTGAGTAAAAGACTTGTTCGCATTGGCTTGGAAAAACATAGCGATATTTTCCTGCTTCAACCATGTTTTAACCACTGGAACTAATAATGTTAAAACAAGTGTTCTATCACTATGTACATTCCTATTCGTAGCCTATACCATTTGACGTCGAACAAAACTATTTTGAAGGAATTAAAGTCACACTCAACTATATCATCTAAGAACCCATAATATCTATTTTCGTATTCTCGTATAATAGTTCACATTCCGGGAGGAAACATTAGTGATTCGGAATATCGTTAGCTATCCCACTATCGAATTCTTCTCGTTATCATCCAATCGTTTAACGCGAAATTGATTTACTGCATATTGCACCACATAGCCTTGTGGTGTTTCAACCTCACATGCCAAATATGTGGAAAAGATGCATTCTCAATTAATAATTAAATATATAATTTATACAAGATGAAAATTAATCGAAAAATTCAAACTTCTTGTCACATTATAAATAGGTGTGAATTAATTGCTTACCTTTCTATCTTTCAAACCATATGCTAAATCGATTTCCCTGTCCGTAACGTTCCCATCTCCACTACGATACACTTCTCTAATCAATTCAGACAGTAGTTGCCATGATAACCTACCGTCGTTACGTGCTTTACATGTTTCAATCCATTCACTCATCCACTCAAGATTTTTTGCAATGTATAAAAGTAGCGCCTCATAATCTTGAGCACCTGAATAAAAAAACAATAATTCACCAATATTAATAAATATTACTTATAACCATGGTAAATTATATTAATTAATAAACTATGAAAGAATAAAACCCGAATGAATATAATGATCATATACATGATGTAAAAAAATGAAACATTATATGTATTATACATAATAAATCTTTTACCTCTCACTTTCTTCATTCTACCTTTTCCCAACAGGTGCTCCTCTTCAAAATTTTTGATGGAGTTCACATCCCAAATGCAATCCACCGCCTTCATGACTGGCGCAGCTAATTTAGGAAGATAATGACTAATATACACCATGGATTGATATACCACATATCCCTCCACCATAGAACCCTCAGGTCGTGCTCTTTGTTTAACCAAAGCCTTCAAGGATTTTAGGTGCCTCTCGACCATCCACATTGACCTTGTGTGTACTGGTCCACACATTTCAATCTCCTAAACTTGGTGTATCAAGTAGTGCTCTTGTGCATTGAAAAATGTTGGAGGTAGATACTTTTGCATTTCACACATTAGCCGAGGAATTTCTCTCTTCCAATACTTTATTTCATCTTGATGGATTTCTTTCAATGACAACCATCTGCAAATCATTACGCAAGGTTATTTCAATGAAACATAATATATATTTCATTACAAGTAAATTAATACATCATTTCATCAAGTACAAAATAAATTGTAGCAATTAGATTTTGCGTATAAATCAAAACTACTTACCTCATGTATTTACTAAGACCATATATAACTTGTTTGACATTGTTGTCGAAGTCGTTTGGGAGAGATACAGGTAGAACATACTATAACAATAAAAATGAATCGTTATTGGTTTCCAAATTAAACAGAAAAAAGGAAAATTTAAAATATGTATTCAAGCAATAACAAACAAAAACGTATACCAAAAAAATTACCTTAATAAAGGTATGCCAATCATGTGTTTTCACCCCACTGAAGTCACCTTTCTTCGTTAAGATATTATTTATGTTTGAAGCAAAAACTATTGGAAATTTAATTCTTCTAACGACCTCTTTTACATCATTGCTTTGTTGTTCTGTTAATAACCATGGAATATTATTATAATTTGGACCTCCATTTTTATTTGATTCGTCGATCACACTTTTCATTGCATGATTTGATTTCTCAATGTCAGCACAAATTTTGTCAATTTTATCTCTATCATGTGCACCATCTATGGTTCACCATAACATTTCTGTCACATTCTTCCCGACATGCATTGTATCAAAAAAATGAGCTATTTTTAGGTCCTCATAGTAGGGCAACCTCATGAATTGAGAAGGATAACATTTCATTCCAGGTGGAAGTACAATATTAGTACCTTCACGGCGACGATGACCTTGATATCAAAGAATAAAATAAATCAGAACCATATTAATTATAAAATACAATAAAATAAATTCATTAGTTAAAACAAAAATTCCAAACATTACATAAACAAATAATATATATATATACACACACAAATTACGTACCAGCTGCTCGACGATTATTAATTCTGTTATATTCCAACATCCACAATTGAGGTGTCATTCTTCGTGGTTTTAATCTAGTTTCTTCTTTATCATTGAAAATATGTTTTTCAGTAGTACGATACTTATGGTTCCTAGGGAGGAAGTGCCTAAACTCATCAAACACCATCTTTTTTAAGTCTGGTGAATGACGATACTTAATCTTAGGGCCACAAACTGGACATGCAAATCTACCCTTTGTTTGAAGACCTGCAATAGATGGATCAATAACAATTAATATACTATGAGATAATTTTTAAAACATGCAATATGGTATATCTAATTTAGATAATTATGTATCATATTAAAGTGAAATGAAATATTACATACCACAAACATGTGTTAGTCCTGGGGCATCATGAATTGTCCATACAAGCATTCCACGACATTGAAATCTCTTCTGCTTGATTGGTTTAGTGATGTCATACATAGTGATGCCATGCCATAACCGTATTAGCTCATCGATAAGAGGCTCAATATATACATTCATATCTTTGACCTGGTACTTACCTAATTGTTCAAAATTACGGAACATAATAATTACTCCCATGATATATGTATATATAAGTAAATAAATAAAATATATATTTATTCAAACAATGAGAGAAATGAAAATGTTACATTCAAAGAAATAATGTATCAAATACCTGGAATAATCATAGTCAACATTATGTACTCCCTCTTTATTGACATCCAAGGAGGAATGTTATTGTTGATAACGAAAATAGGCCACACTGAGTAAGTAGATCTAAGCTCTCCGAATGGATTAACACCATCAGCTGCCAATGAAAGCCTGACATTACGAGGTTCATTTTTTAAATCTACATATTTTTCCTCGATTTCTCTAAATGAAGAACCATTTGCAGACATTCAAAGAACACCATATCCACTTCTATTCTTTGAATGGTAATCCATAAACTGTGCTATGCTCTTACACCTGAACAGTCGCTGCAAACGTGGAATTATGGGAATATGACGAAGAACCTTTTGAGGCACCTTTTTCGTTAGTTGATCTGTTCGATATCTACTGGTACCACATTTCGGACATTCTGTTATTCGACGCATGTTCTCCGTAATATATAATATGATCTTTAGGACATGCATCTATAGTGTTATATTCCATTCCAAAGTGTTTCATAATAGCACGTAGATCTCGATATGTTCGAGGTAAATTATTTGGCGATGGTAACAAATATTCACCCAACAATCTACAACAGAAACAAAAAGTAGTGTCTTGTAAAGATTATTAATCATATATATATATATATATATATATAATAGTTATTAAAACCGGAACCGGTGACCGGATCGGTGGAGCTAATGAACCGGGTTTCGAACCGGAACCGGTCTAACCGGTAGCGATCAGATCTCAATGAATCGGTTTTAAAAAAAATACATTAAATAATTATTTTTTAATAAAATGAAAAATAAATAAATAAATAAAAACTATTTTTAAGATTTGAAACCATGATTCCAAGCCAATAGAGACAAAATATGAAAAGTTTGCTCATTTATATACCATGCAAAGGTGAATATATCAAAATGGCACCAAATGCAACACATATCATCGAAAAATACATAAGCAAAATTGTTGAAGTAATGTATCAGGTTTCTCTTATATTATTCACTGTGTTTTATTGCTGAGTTAATATTATAATGTATAATCTGTCCATACTCATATCTGTTGTCAATTCATTGTATCAGCCTTAAAGACAATTCTAGGTTTAGTATATATATATATATATATATATATATATATATATCAGAGCAGCATTTTGAAGATCTTGTATTCTTCATTATCTATGTTTGCTTGCCAATAAATTTCTAGAAAAACATCTACAACACTTAGAGGTATTGAATTGGTTTATGAAACCCACTATTAGTGCTATTTTTAACAAGTTGAGAGAGCATTACAACTTCAGCAGTCTGCTCACAATGTGTTTGACAAAATTTATCACTGAAAAGATTCATTAAAACCCAAAAAACTCAGTAGCCAGTTTAGTGCATTTCCAAGCGGGAATTTTCTAGTGGTCAATTTATTATTGCCAGTCACATTTTCATTAGGTTGTATGTTGTTGTCCCTTGAGTGGCGTCAGACCATTTTCATCAGTCTTGATGCCATGATCAAATTGCTTGTATGTTGTGTGAAAGGTTTTGTATTTATGCTGCTGCTATGTGTGAGCAGAGAGAGAGGGTCTGACAGTTCCTAGCTGAGTGTGAAATAAGGTTGTTGCTGATTGTTTTGAGAACAGAAATTGTCATCAAGTACACTTGATAAGTTGCATGTTGCCAGGGATTTTATGTTAGCCAGCCTTGTATTTATCAATCATCATGTGTATTGTTGCTACTATAAGGTGTTGAGTATGAGTTATTAGACAAGTTTTTTTCTATTATAATAGAGGAATTTGCAGCTCATGGAGGAGACACTGAGGAATTTGCAACTCATGGAGGAGCACCTAACCGGTCGGTTAAGTACGAAACTGGCTGGTTTATGCATAAACCGGCCAGTTCCGTACTTAACCGGCCGGTTAGGTCTGGTTAACCGGCCAAAACAGGTGAGAATAGGCTATTGACCGGGTTGCAAGGCCAGTTCCAACCGGCAGCCGTCCTGACCGGCCGGTTTTGATAACTATGATATATATGTGTGTGTGTGTGTGTGTGTGTGTTATTATTTTACACATTTAGTACAACTAAAAAAAGGGAAAATAATCAACATTTACATATATGTGATCATATATACATATTGCATACCTTAGGAGTTGTGTCATACATCTATTCGACAAATTATTTATAACCTTTAAGTTCACCAACAACAATAGCAGAGAGCTGGTGAACTTAAAGGTTATGAATAATTTTTCGAACAGATGTATGACACAAATCCTAAGGTATGAAATATGTATATATGATCACATATATGTAAATGTTGATTATTTTCCCTTTTTTTAGATGTAATAAATGTGTAAAATAATAACTTATATATATAAGTTATTATTTTACACATTTATTACATCTAAAAAAAAGGAAAATAATCAACATTTACATATATGTGATCATATATACATATTTCATACCTTAGGAGTTGTGTCATACATCTGTTTGAAAAATTATTCATAGCCTTTAAGTTCACCAGCAACAATGTAGCAGAGAGAAGAGTTGCATTTGAGTGTTCAAAAAGTCGTTCACTTGACCTTTCAATCAGAGGTACATCATAAATACCGTCACTGTTATCTCCACCATCATCATCTGACTCACCATACAAGTCTTGGAGCATTTGATTTGTCCCATTATTAATGTGAACTGTCTCATTACTGTCATCATGATCTACCTCCATGGGATCATTAAAATTACCTTCATCATTCGCTTCATGTTCTTCACCTTGTACAACATCATTTTCAATACTAATATTTGCTGCAATATTCTCTTGTACTGGTGCAACATCATCTAATCTACTACTATTTAGCTGTGGAAGTTGGTTGATCATCTGCAAAAAGTTGGGGGGAAACTGTGCCTTTATGAAAATTACAAACATTAATAATTAAACATTAGTGCGCATACAAAAAATATTAAAATAATACAAAATTTTACAATATAATCAAAATGAAGATAGATAATTAATTACCATGGGACGATAGTCATTCGATCCACCATCAATGTGCCCATATTTCCTACAATGCATTGTTGTTGTTGCTATTAAAACTCTAACATTATTTCTCATACAACATTTTTTACAAGGGCAATAAACTCTGCCATCACCCCTTTCACCCTTTTGAATTTTTTTTCTAGCTCCAATGTTTTCTTCCATTGATGCAAATTATACTATAAAGAAAACAATAAATCTCTCTCAATGGTGTAGAAAACCCAAGACTTGTTGAACTCAATGGGAGCTCAATATATAAGCAAAAATAAAATAAAAGTGGGCATTTTACAAATTGTGAGCTTTTTACAAAATGTGGGATTTTTACAAAATTGTGGGCTTTTTACAAATTGTGGGCTTTTTTTATTCTTAATGCATTTTCTATAGAATACTAAACAGATTTGTCCAAAATTTCAGATGCAAACTGTAGTCTCTACTACGTTTGGAAAATTGGAGGTTTATAAAAGATAAATTGCGAACATAATTGTACCATTATGATAAGAAGCTGTCAAAAGCATTCCTTCTGCTTCACAAACGTGGAACTACCTTAAGAATGCTTATGGTTGATATAAATATTAGAGCATGGCAGTTAAATGTAGTAGTTATGCTAAAATATTGAATAACAGCTTGAGAGTGCTCTTCAGATACTGTACGAATGCACCAAATTAAGGCTGTACCATTACTAAAGATAAATGGCCAAAAATAGTCAATTTTGATATCGTGAAGTTATGTCTTTCTCGGTAGCAAACTGGGGATAGGATGGCAAATATGAGAGAACTAAGTTCCAAGGACTAAAAAAACAAGGCCAACATAGTTCTGCCTTGAATTAGAGACAAAACAAAGCTGCCCAAAAAAGTGTTTAGAAAGCAATCATTGGAAGCTCCTATATATAGTGAGTCAACATTTTCCTATCAATGTTTGTATACTAAAACACAAAGAAGACCGTATAGTGCCACAATCCCAATGAGAAACTATAGAACAAAGCAATATTTAACCACGTTTAAAGTGTAATGGATGTACCATAGCAAAGGATTTTACCGTTTAATCGTACTATGAGAGATAGCAAGATTTTGCCTTGCATCAGAAATGTAGTAGAAATGCAGACAAGGCTTTGGCTCACACATTTACGTACGTAATTGGCGTTGGTGGTGTTGTAAGCGCTCATTAGTAGAATCTTAAAGCCATTCCGGAATTCTTTTAAACTGGAGAGGGTTTTCTGTGGTTATAAATCCTCATGTTCAAATTCCATTGTCGATTGGTTGTGTTTGATATTATGTTTTTACTGTCCGCAGTTGAATTTTCGCACAGAAAATTATCAGTCTAAAGCGGAGCAATTTTGTGATGTTTCTTTTGCTTCCTATTGTGAAGTATTTCGCTCATAACTCTACTCGTTGTAACAGAGGTCTTGGGCATAGAACAGGGGACTTGGGTTTTTTGGAATCAAACTTCAGGTTAAGATGCTCATCTGAAGAATGGCACAGTGAGCCTTAGCATGGAGTTGGGAGTACCAATTTGAAGTGCAGTTAGGGCATTGTACAATAGACCAGTTAGATTTCTGGACCCTAATACAAAAGTTTCTTCTTCTTTCAAAACGTGTTTCTCCTTTTCTGTAACCAATGTGGGTCCTGTTCTTGTTTCAATTGGGGATGGATGAGAATTTGTTATTGCTCCAGATGATCACACTCTGGGTAGCCCTGGAGGCTATTTGGGGGTGATGAGTCCAATAGGTCTCAATGAACTGTTGTCCTCGTTGGGGGATACTATTGCAGTGGAATTTGATACTATTTTGGATGTTGAATTCCACGATCCTAATGGAAACCAATACCTTCAGCTCCAGTACCTGTTCACAAAAGAGGGTGCCATATTCATTCATGCGTGCAGAGAGGGTGAATTGCAGGCATTGCAACAGGAGGTGTTGTTGTTGTTGCATTGGCCACTAGATTGTTTGTCTGGTTCTATTACAAGCGCAGAGTATTGAAAAGGACAGACAAATTTAGTTCAGATATTGTGAAATTGCCTTGGAAATTCACCTACAAAGAGCTCAGCAATGCTACGAAAGACTTTTTTTGAATTTGATTGATAATTGATAATTGCAAGCAAGGGTAATCCCCTTGTGAAACCCAAATTTCTGAGCATTTTCTAAAACCTGATGACGGAGTCATTGTAATGAACAAGCGCCTAGGTCCATGTTATGTCCAAATCTACCAAGCACCAAGATCTATAAAAAAAAATCAACAGTCTCTGCAAACTAAGAATAAGAGGCAGAAAATGTATTCTGCTTACCTGTTCGAATAGTGGTTGGGGTTTACCACAGCAAAAATTTGACAGAGCCCATGTAGCATTTCGTATCATTGAAATTCTGGCAGTATCATTCAACTGGGCAAGCACCTGCCTCGGAGCTCCATGACTGAGGGCAAGATCCCTAAATGATGCAGAGTCTCCAGCAATATTTCCCAAAGCCCAAACAGCCTTACAGGAACACCAGTTGAACTCAAAGTTGGGTAGTAGTTTTTTAAATCAAATTCCAAAATTACATACGTATAAAGATAGTTGGGAAGAATAATTTTATGCCTCTAAAATGAACGTGCTACCTGTTCTCAAACATTATCATTCCCAGAGGTAAGAAGTTCCACAAATATAGGCAGTGCCCCGTAATCAATCACAACCTTTGTATTCTCAGAGGCTCCAAAAAAACCCAAATAGGGTCAACCCTACTACAAGAGGAAGGGCCTGTAGTAAGAACTTACCATTTTGCAAGAACTGAGGGCGAATGCTG
This sequence comes from Pinus albicaulis, assembly GCA_034641835.2. NCBI lineage: Eukaryota > Viridiplantae > Streptophyta > Pinopsida > Pinales > Pinaceae > Pinus > Pinus albicaulis. The sequence continues at coordinate 106,554,243 of CM076574.1, forward strand.
TTCTGCAAGAGCTGAGGGCGAATGCTGAGAGCGAATGTTGTTCTGCAAGAGCTGAGGGCAAATGTTGAGGGCGAATGCTGTTCTGCAAGAGCTGAGGGCGAATGCGCGCGTGATATCAGACGTTAATGTAGTTTTTTTTAAAATCATTTTTATGTAGCGCGCATTTGAATTTTAGCATTTCAAATCATTTTTATTTACATTTGATTTTTGCATTTCTAATACAAGTGACAAACAAATTTCTACAAGAGGTTGAAATTTTTAATAGATAGCCATGAAAGACTAATTAAAATGGCTTAAAATGCAAGTGGAACTTCAAAATAAATGTAATTGAAGGTTCTCTCCACTAAATTTTTGCAAAAGTGCTTACATTATTTAAGTTATCTAGGATATTTTTTTTATTACACAATCAAAATTAAATAATGAAATAGTTGGGTAGTCTTATTGTTTCAAATTAGGACACAATTTTCAAATGGTGATGAAGTTTCATGTTATGATTAACCGACAATATTCTCCTTTCCTATCCTTGAAAAACTATACAAGGTTCCCTGTTGCCACATGAAACCCTAACTCATGTAGCAGCATAGGACTAGTCCTCCATTTTGCCCGTCATAAGGCATTTTGCACATATTTGACGACTAGAATTTGCGAATTCCCATTTTCCATGAGGTGCTAGGAAGGATAGAAGACTTAATTTTGACGTTTGAAATTTTTTCAAAAACGTTCTTACGCCCTTTAATTTCCACTTACCAATAATTTTGCAACACTAGTCCTCTTCGCAATTGCAAGGATGTACTCAAAAAGTAAGGAAAGTTACTTTTTTGGCTCACTCAATGATCCAGGTGGATACTGGTGGCCACCCACCTATTCCACTTGGGGCCCCACCATTGTCTATTTCAATTTTTCAGTTTCGGCACAGTTTACTATTTTTAGCAGTTTTTCGGGTCCTAAACTTCCGGAGCCATTTTAAGGCCCTAAACGACGTTTTTTGGGAAAATGGAGAGCAACATGGGTCCATGGACCGATGTTGCTTGTTCCAAATTTGTAGTCCTCGGATAGATCTTTCTAACGAGGTATGGTACGCATCAAACGGAGATCGTATGCCAAAATTACGCCCATGGGAAGTTGAAACACCAATTTACCCAAACGGGGCCCATAGTTTTGGCGCTTCATCTCCTAGGGTTAGGGTTTTGGCTGTTTAGGATTTCCCATTGTTTCTAAATAATAAATATGCCCTCGAGCCTCATTGTAACTCAGTTCAGAGGCCTGTAGCTGCCACATCTCTTCTCAGAGATAGCTACCAGCGCCCTAGCTAGTTTTATTTCCATTCTGTCTGTAAGCAAATTTCAGTTCTTTGATATTAATGAAATGAAGTGTTATTTCCACCGCATCTCTGTATTTATGGTTATATGTTTATTCGAAGGTATATCCCCGCATAAATCCTCGTACTCGTCGGTATCGTAGCCGGTTCCGTTTTCTCAATCCTTCTTTGCATGTCCCCAACGAGGTCGGGGTATAAGGAGTTAGGGCTCGATCTGGTGGAACCTTTGCAAGATCAACCTCACAAACCCTGACAGACGCCCATGGGGGACGAAAAGAAAGATGAGGGAGTAGGAGATCCTATCAAAATATTGCTCAAGGAGGCCCTTGAAAAACAAAGGAACGCGATGATGGATAACTTTGCCCAGATCCTTCAACGGCTGCCCACCGGTGGCGCATCTGCATCCAGCAGCCACTCTGGAGGTGTGACTCCTTTTAAGGTACAAGTAAATTTTGACATTCCCATATTTGAGGGTCAAATAGATGTAGATGTCGTAGATGGATGGTTGAATCTATTAGAAGGATATTTCTCGGTTCATGACTTTTCCGATAGGGAGAAGATTATTTTTGCACTCCTCAAAGCTGCCCCCCATGTCAAGGACTGGTGGGAAAGCCACTGTGAGGAAAAGGACGAGAAAGAACCCTCTCTGTTCTCGGTCGTACCCACTTGGAATTCTTTCCGAGACGCTGTCAAGGAACAATACTATCCTGTGGGGAGCTATGAGGACAAGTACATACAATGGACCACGCTGCGGCAACAAAGGGATCAAGATGTGCATGAGCCGACGAATCTGTTCCATACCCTGCGCACCAAGTTGGGTATCAAAGATTCAGAGAAACATCTGGTGCTAAAGTATCGCAGTTGTCTGCACAGATACATTCAGGAGGAAATGGAGTTCCTCGATATCTCCTCGCTTGGTACGGCATACCGGTATGCTGCCAAGATTGAGCAGAAATTCAAACAGAAGAAGCGAGACTTTGGATCTGCGAATCAAAAGCAAGGAAAAGGTGCTTCCAAACCGCAAAACAAAGGACAGAGCATGGCGGCTAAAGACAACCCATCAAAGCCACAAGACAAGAACAACACCGTAAAGCCAAAGAAGGACACGGAAAAGTGGTGTGAGTTCCATAAGAGCTCCACTCACAACACAAGTGAGTGTCGGGCCAAGCAGTCGCTAGTGGCCGAGATGAGGGCTTCTAAGTCAGATGCATGCTCCGACTCCGAATCAGAACCTGAAAAGGGGAATGAAAAAGGGAAAGAGATTATTGATGCGGAGCCCAATGCCACTGTTGCCACTACAAAGATCCAGAAGGAGGAACCGGAAGATCCAGAGGAGGAGGAACGTCTCTTCCACTCCCAGATGTGGGTAAAGGGCTCCCCTGTACAGTTCATTGTCGACAATGGGAGCCAAAAGAACCTCATTTCTGCAGACGCCGTGAAGCGGTTGGGCTTGCCGACCACAGCTCACCCACATCCATACACCATCGGGTGGCTTCACCAAGGACGAGATCTCCGCGTCAGCCAGCAGTGCCGCCTTCCCTATAGCATCAAGCCCTTCACGGATGAGGTATTATGTGACGTTGTTCCTATTGATGTTTCTGATGTATTATTAGGACAACCATACTTGTGGAAGCATCATGCGGTGTATGAGTCTCGGCCTCGTGCTGTTATTGTTACTTTGGGAAATAAGTTGTACAGGATACCAGAGGTACCACCTCCTGCTACTATCTCTTTGGTTACTACAAAACAATGCAGTAAGCTCATTTCCCAAACCAGGAAATTTGTTTTCCTGATGATCCGCCCCCAGGGCAAGAAGAAGACTATGGCCACGACCTCCAAAAAAGGCTCCTCTGCATGACGACAACAAATGGATAAGGTTGTGGAGGAGTACAGGGACATTTTCACCTCACCCACAGGGGTTCCTCTACAATGTCATGTCGAGCACCCAATTGATCTGACCCCAGGTGCGCCGCTACCCAACGAACCGATCTATCGGTGCTCTATTCTGGAGAACGATGAAATCAAGAGGCAGATTCAGGAGCTGCTGCAGAAGGGTCACATCCGACCAAGTTCATCGCCCTGTGGGAGCCCGATAATTTATTATTGTGAAATCATAGTTCTAAATTATCTCTTTTTCTGTGAGCAATGTAATCTATTAATTGTAAGTAGATTCATTATAAAAATTCAAACTGATTTTAGCGTGAATGATGACAATTTATATATTAATTGGTTTTTAAGAGTATTTGTATTACGTAGGAGCACTGGAAAGATAAATCAGGACTTCATTTTCTGTTTTCCTTATTTTATTGGGCTGAACTGGAGAAAATTGAATATGAATAGTGAGTTAATTGTAAGATCAATTGGCCAAGGCCATACATCAACATTGACCATAGTGGGGAAGTATAAAAGCATGGATATTCATGCAAGTATAGTTATTAATGTAAGATCAAAGTTAACTCTTAGCTTCACTAAAGAAATAGAAGGCAAAGATCTAACATCAACTGAAATTCACGTGAAAAAGTAGATGAAAAATGTACAATCATCCAATGGAGAGGTAATCTATAATTATCCAGTAAGACTCTTGGCTATGCCTTGAGACTAAACTATTTCTCAATATTTTTGAATAATCATCCATTGGAATTTAGTAGGAAAACCATAGTAAATCATTGTCCAATGGCCATGCAAAAATATAAAAAAAAAATATTTGTTGGTTTTTTTTCAATAGGTGGACCATGATGGGACCACTGAGAAGGTGGGGGTGTTTTTTTAATCATGGAAGTGAGGTTTAGTAGATTGATAGTCAAGTTACCTTTCCCTATAAATTTTCTCGATCAAGTTATTCATTCATTGAACTTTGATTCATTCCTAATGTTTTGATACACAATCCAATCCAGTTGAGTCTTGAGTCTTCATTGAGAATGGCATTCATAGGTTGTCAATAAAGAGGTTATCATGCACATGCACTCTTATTTTCTTGGTATCTTTGTAACTATGTTCAGCCCGAGTTCTATATTTTTAAATTATCATAATAGTTCGTGATTATTAGGCTTTTATTTTGTCTTTTAAGAATTTTAATTTAATTATTATTAATCATTAAATTAAAATATATATATATATACATATATATATATATATATATATATATATATATATACATATATACATATAGTTATTATAGTTATTAAACTTTCAATAGAATTATTAAACTTTCAATGGTACATCAAATTTCATACATGAGAACCCGGATGCGGGTGAAGTTGGTAGTGTTTAACGTGATGGGATGGGGATGTGGCATAAGGGGAAGCCACTGGCCCACCCGCAAGAGTGTTGTCATTCAGTTCTTAATGTCGACTGATCGGCGTTTAATGCCATTTACTCCTGGTGCTCGAATAAACCATAGTCCCACTCCTCGATACACATTCGCATGCCGCGACATGACTTAGCCTCCAGTTCATACTTATGGTGGTTTATTACAGTCGATTCATAGTTGCACGATAGACTGGGTTGTTATTATGGAACGTCCCTCTGGTCTGAACAGAATTCCCCCGCCTGTGAATCTGTGGTGCGCTCCAGGAGCAGGGCTTTCTAATGTTCGCATTGTAACTGGTAAGAGGAGCTGTCTCAATTGTTGTTTGGATTTTGGAGAAAATCTCCACTTCTCCCACGCTGGTTCCTGCAAGCTTGCTTCTGTCGCCCTGTTTCCCCTCTCACCTCAGTCTTCTGTCCATATTTTGCCTCCCTACCCTATTGTCTCGAGTGCGACTATGCCGCGCCTCAGGCAGAGAATGCGCTTCCGAAGAGGCTCCACGAGGCGCCAAATTCGACGCTCTCCCTCCACCTCTGGAACCTTCTCTGCGTCTATCTCCCACTCTGACAGTCAACCTAGAGGGCGCCTTCTCTGCTCAGGCCATCTCTTTGCTTCCCCCACTCCTTCCGCTCCTCCTGCTCAAACCCACACCGCGCATTTTTCATTTAACAACACTCTCAATCAACCCAGGGTGACTGCCTCAATTACGGTCATCTTTCATGAAGAGCCTCAGGAAATTGTTCCCAGTTCTCGCCCAGCGGAATGCAGCCTCTCAGCGGCTCAGGATTCGGCGCAGTTTGTTGAGCTGAAGCACCCTGATAGTGCGAACGTGCAGGGTCAGATGGGCAAGGCCACGCAGGACTTGGCGAACAAGGAAGCGGTGGGTCAACCTACTGAGAGGCAGGACGCAGTGCAAGCGAGCGAGGCGCAGATTACTCCTCCTTCTCTCGGGAAGGTGATCCATTCTATTGCTGACCTGTATAATTCTGACGGGGAACCAGATGAACTCTGGTGCAGAGTTGTCTACGAACCTGATCCTGATGAATAGTTCCTCCTCTTCACTCTGGTTTTTTGCTCTATTTCTGCCCATTCTCACGGGCTTGTTCATGTGTTTCCTGTTGTCTCTGAAAATGCATCTGTTTTTTTTGCTTCGATATGGTCTCCAGTACTACAATTCTCTGGTTCCCCTGCGCGGGATTTTTCAAATGAACTGTTTCAGACTGGTGTCCCTCTTGCAGGGCAGTCTTCAAACTATGGTTTTTTGTTTCAAATGCCACAGCACTCGGCAATGATCAGGCTTCGGCCCGCTGTACTGTACTCCTTTTGTTAATATAATTACTTTTACTTAGAAAAAAAAAACTTTCATACATGATAAAATAGATACTGACAAATGGTACATCATGGCCTAATTAATTTCGCTCAGCAATTTCAAATGGTATAACATTTAGTCAACAGTAATCATCAATTTCTGCACACAGAGACTAATTTCTCTGGAAGCCTGAGATTTCTTTGGCTTGTTATTCTTATAACTACATAGACATAATTAATAGAGAGATTGAGGACAGAAAAAATCTAGCACTTAGTCTCCACTACTCAACATGTTTTGTGAGAAATAATACATAGATTGATTTCTCCGAGTGCCTTAGCGTTCTTTAGCTCATTTTTTTAATCACAAAAACAATAAAAAATGCACTGAGGATTTGTTCTTAGTCCAATTATGCAATTTTTATAAGACAGATTATGCAATATTAATAATAAACATAAATTTATTGCAATTTAGGGAAAGCTCGTTCATGTTTTTTTCTTTATATTGGAAGGTTACTTTCTTTTTGAAGCAATTTTTAGTAGATCATAGCACATATTGAGGAAATATTAGTTTGACAAGAATCAGTTGTTTCTCTTGAAACTTTAGGTATTAAAAGTCCATGACACAGATATATCACACTCCAAATCCAAAGAAAATGGAAGAGCGTTCAATTTTTTTAATCAAACTTTTATTGGTGAAGGGTTAATTTATTACGAGAACGTCATTAATGAAGTGCAAAATTTTAAACGTAATGTTTATTGACTAGAAAAATAATGACCAAAACGTCAAAAAAATTTGTGTGACGGGTAAAGAGAAATCCAAATTCCAACCCTGCCTGCCACTTGTTGGTGAGTGGAGGTTATTCACTTTTCATTTACAACTTACCATGTTACTCATGTTACCAATATTTTCACATGGCTCACTTTTAGGTGACTACTTATTGTACTTCTTCTTTATAAAGAACAATTGGTAGATAATTGTATATATTATTTGAAATCTATAACAAATCCAGGCAACAAAATTACAACAAATAGAAAATTATGCAAAAAATTCACCAGGGCACTAATAATGTGTGGATACCCTATCATTTCTTAGATCCTCATAACTTACCAACACCTACTATATTGGTATACACATAATATGGCATTTACCTGAAGTATTTCATATGTATCTAGAAGTAAATAAGTTGTATGACAATTGTTATGGCAGATATAAGATGTGTATTATAGTTTATATGTCATTTTTTCTTAAGTAGCATGCATGTGCGGTCCATATAGTGACTACAATTACCAAATATATTTCAGTGAAGATGTGAAGATGATCTCTCATTAGGTCCTAATTACTTAAAGCATCATTAATTAGCTTTCCAAATGAATAAAATATGTTAACAAATTAGTAAAAACTAGGAAAACAAATCATGCTTTAAAAAAATATGTCACAATGAGTCACACTCTGAGATTTATTTAATTACTCATCAAGTGTCGCTACAACATATATATGATCACCATTACCATAGAAATGGGACATGTGACCATCATTTTGGTTTCGCCAATGACATTCCACATCATGAGCATTGTTTAGGGTTGATTGTGTTTATTTTTTTTAAACAAATCATTTATACATTTTATGGAAATTATAGACACAATTTATAATCACATTACAAGATCATGATGTATGGATATTCCTTATCATTTCTTAGATACTCACAACTTACCAACACCTAATAGACTGATATACACATCATATAGAATTTACCCCTAGAATTCCACATGTATCCTAAAACAAATTAGTTGTATGGCAATTGTTATGGTGCATATATGATGTGTATTACAGTTTATCTTATAATTTTGTTGAAGTAGCATACAACAATTTACATAGTGATACGAGAACCACTCTCTAGAGTATACATCGATTTTGTACACATGGATTTTCAGTTGATTTTTAAGATATATCATTGGTGATGCTCACATGATTATATAATGAACCATTAAGTTGAACTATGAAATTATTCCTCACAACACACACATATTGTTGAATTAATAATTTTTCTCATATAATTTTTTTAATCTATTTTGAGAAAAAAATAAAAATTATATATAATTATTTCGAAGAAGAACAAGAGAGAGTTACTTACCATATCTTCGTAAAACATATAATAGCGACGTTTGGAGGCAGCCGTCTAGCGACGCTTTGGGGCATAGTGTCGCAATTGTGACACTTTTTCTAAGTGTCAGTATTGCGATACTTTTCTCTAAATGTCGGTATAGCGACGGTTTCCCAAGATCAATGGCCCAAAGTGAACCTGATAACTTACCTTTTACCTTTTCGGTAAGCGTCGCTCTTCTGACGTTTTGAATGATTTCCATTTTCGTCGGTCTTGTGACGTCCGTCGATATTGCGACAGTTCTAGAAACGTCGGAAGAGCGACAAAAAAACTTCGGAAGCGTGACGTTCAAAATTTCAGACCACATTTCGTCGGAATTGCGACAGTTCTTCCTGGCATCGATATTGTGACGCTTCTGGAAATCGTTGGTCTTGTGACACTTTTGCAATAGTGTCACACTTTTACAATTGCAACACTTTTTCTAAGTGTCGGTATTGCGAGACTTTTCTCTAAATGTTGGTATAGCGATGGTTTCCAAAGATCAATGGCCCAAAGTGAACCCGATAACTTACCTTTTCCCCGCACCTTTCCTTTTCATCATGGCCGTTCGCTCGTTGAATCCAGATCCGACGGCGCTAATACATTTCCGCGCTCATAAAGTAATCGTTTGATGTTCTGGCAAAGCCGCGCGAAATGGGTGGTTTTTCCAAACCACCCGCGCTTACGTGTCGCCACCACGTTGTATCGCGTTCGAAAAGCTAGTTTCCGCTTACCACCATTTACCCTCGCGAATACCACTGGCGGTATTCCCTAAACCTCACCCGTTTAACCCGAGTTTAATGTCATTTAACTATGGTTATACCATCGAAGGATAACATTAAAATTATTATTTGCATTCAAATTTTCACCTTTTCGCTTTAAACCTGTAAAAACATTGCATAACCGTTTTCCTCAAAATCACGCCGTTTGAACCCTGAGAAACTTTGCAGAGCCATTTTCAACCTACCAGTACCATTTTTCGACGCCCATTGCCCTGAATTTCCATTACAAAGTACTACATTGTCCTCTGCGAAGCCATTTTCAAAAAAATTGAAGACTGAGCACCTCTGCAACGTCTTCAACCGAATTCCGCTGGTTCTCCAGGTACTTTTATTCGAAGTTGCCCTCTGAGATTTCAAAATTCCTGTCGATTTCAAATAATTACCAAAGTTACTGCAAAAAAGTGTCCATTTTTCATGTAAAACTCTGTCAAAATTTCCCTGGAATCCCTAATTGCCCTTTCTCGCAGTTTTTTTCATACCCTGGTCCGTTTTGCTGTTGAAATCGATTTTAAATACACGTCCTGAGCTTTAAATTCCTTGCATTTCCTAAAAACCCTGCTCAGAAACCCCATTTTCAGTAGAAATTCGCCAAGAAACCCCTGTTTCTCGTAAAGGAACTTAGCAAACCGTTTAAGCTTGCTTCATTCATTATTAAAAATGACCAAGAAATAGGTAACCCCCAAGAATGGAGGCCCAAAATCTCAAAAGAAGTCTTCTTCAAAGATTCCTCACCTTATGTCCTTCAAAATCGACAAACCAACTCCTGCAGTCACGGCTGATTCTACAGAAGTGGTCAGACCAGTCCAGCCTCCAGTCATTTCTCCAGAGAAGAGCCCTTTAGTTGATCTGGACTGTAGAATACTAGACCCTAATGTAGAATTTAACCCGCTTGATGTCTATAATTGGTGCTATGGAAAATCAGTGGAAAAGGGTGACAAAGATATTCCAATTTGGGAATCCAATCTTCCTAGATATATTGTCCCTCTCACTCATTCTGTTCCTGACTTTATCAGATTATGCGAAGCCTATTATATGCCAGAAAAAAGATGTATTGTAAACAAAGAAAAAGAAACCATGTTTTACATCACTGAAGAGTCGATAAATTCCATGCTGCAAATGAATCATGACCCCAATTCTGCTTCCCTATCAATAGAAGATTTAACCCAACGATATCTTGACTTGGATTTCAATGCTAGATTCAAAATATACCAGACTTTTTGTCCAAATCAAGTTGATATTCCTAAGTTAAATCCTCCTTTCGACACCGTTGATTTCCCAGATGAAACTAGACAGATTGTCTCAATGCTCTCCTTCATACTAGGATACACCAGTGATGAATTCACTGATGTGGCTATCCTAGGTTTTCTATCAACTCTAAGCCCTGGTCAATCACCATCCATTCAGTTCAATTTTGCTATATTTATTGCTGAAAGTATGCATTATCAGTTATCCAAATTATCAGAAGAAGGAGTTTTCAGATACTCCTCTTATCTACTCCACCTCTTCCTATATTACCAAACAGATAAGTTTCCAATTGAATGTCAGAAAGTGGATGCAGAAGGAAAAGTTCTATCAGTAGTATTTTGGTCATCTATTCTAAGGAAATGGAACAAAGAGTATAGTTTTACAGATTTAAATGACTCATTTATAGCCCCTGCTATGTATCTCTTGGAAAAAGAGGAGATCCCTAGGATCAATGATGAGACAAGAAGAATTCTGCAGTTATCAGAGAGCTACAAAACTGGATATTGGTATTTATATAAAAATCATACAGAAATCAGAGTGTATGGCTCATCCCCGGCCCCATATAAGTTACCCAGATTTGTAACTACAAGAATATTTGCTTTAGAATATCTGAGACAACTATTGAATGTAGATGAAATCCACTTCATAGCTTTCAAGAAAAAGACCCAATTTAAGCTGAAAAATCAAATTGGGCCATTCATTGTGAATAACAGAGACGCTGCCAATGAGATAAATGTCAAACTTAAAGAGTATAAGTTCCCATGTAGTTTTACATGGAAGTATGACCCACAAGGTATTTTGAGTGCAGCAAGGGTAAAATGTAAGTTGTCTGTTTACTTGCATGATCCTAAGCCCCATATTGAAATATATGTAAATAAAATTGAATGGGGGCCAAACACCCTATCTGATGATGATTCACAGGCAGTACAGGTAATACAGGTAGACAGTGGCAAAGGAAAACAGATTGAACAGACAGTACAGGTGGCTTCTACAAGCAAAGATACTGATAATGTACATAAAAGAGACAAAGAAGGAGATAGTTTCATAGCTGAGACTATTGAGGACATAAAATTCAGAACTCCTTATAGTAAAAGAAGCAAGTCAACAGAAGAAGAAAAGGATAAGGCTATAAATATTGATATAAATGATGAAGCAACAAGAATAGTCACTCAAACATTAAAAGAGCTTCAAAATGTAAAAATTGGAACACAACAAAAAGATACAGTCATGAAGGAAAACCAGGCTACTGTTGATTTGCCTCCTTCTTCTCAGGAAACTGACAATACAGAGTCATAGATTCAGATCAGATTCAGACAGATTAAAGAGAAGAATGAAGAGCTCAAGAATCAATCTCATTCTAGATTTCTTAAGGAAAATCCTGGAAAAAAAGACAGGCTTCTTTCAGCATTTGATTATTCATCCAATAAATTGGTAAAGTCATTCTTGAAGCCTACAGTGGCTGAGCCAAAATCAGTAGCAGATTATTCCAAAACAGATCTTGAACTGGATGCAGATGCCATTCATGAATTAGATCAAATTGAATTTCATAGGAGCAATATTGAAATGCTATATTCCAAAATTGTTAGTAAAACTATGAAATCAATTAGGCTTGAGAAAACAGTGCTCAACCTCCAAAATCAAATGAGGTTGGACAAAGCCTCACTGTATGCTAATAATTTAAGAATAAAAGCACTAGAAGATATAGTGATTGAAGCAGGGGGTGACCCAGCCAACATTGAAGGGGAAAAAGTATTAATTAAACAGAAAAATGAGGATATAGCTGCTCTTAGAAAATAGTTGAAGTTTCCTCAGAGTGAAAACTCTCAAGCAAAAGAAATTCTACAGCAAAAAACAGAGAATGATTATTTAAAGCAGCTTGTACATCAAATGACAGGTCAGATAAAAACAATGGAAATTCAAATAAAATCTCTAATGAAAGAGAATGAAGAACTAAGAAAAGCACAACCAATGGTCATTCCTACAGTGATCCCCACTGTAAACACTGCTATACCATCTACTTTGGCAGAACACTTGCACCGAACGGAGTACTGCCAACTGCAGTGCCAATTACTTCTCTAATATCTGCCTCTTCTTCTTCATCCTCACAGAGGACCACACCACAAGACCAAGATAAAGAGATTCTTAGTTTGAGAGGCACTATTAAAAATTTGGAAAAATCCAAAAATGATGCCTTGACTACTTCTAGAGGACATGAGCAAAGGGATGATCGACTATAAGAACAGGTAAAGATTCTGCAAGCACAAGTAAAACTTACAAATCAAGTGGCCTTTATAAAAAGTCATTTATGGACCAAAATTATTGATGGCATTCATTCTCAATGGCCTTCAATTCGGATAATTTATGAACAGAGGGAGTTACTTCAAGTTGCTAGTGCAGAGATTGACAAGACTAAGAGGGAAATTGACAAAAACTAGCCCAAGCAATCCAAATCATAGCTTTTTTAAACAGTAAAACCAGGGAAGAGTTGGAAGAATTGAAAATTGTTGATAGAACAGAAACCATTCTTCAAATCAAAAAGGTCCTGAACAAAAGAAACATAGTGAGTAATCTAGAGGACCGGTGTAAAGACATGAATTTATCCATCTCAAGATTTTTAGCCAAATAAAAAACATTGTCAGAAGCAGGTTTTCCTGATATTCACACATTGAATGACAAGTTAATGCCTCAGAAATATTATGATCTAAAAATCAGAAATCATGCAAAAGAGCAAGCCAGACAACAACTGCCTCAAGGATCACCAACAGGCAGAATACTTCTTCAGTATTTTGAAAATCTGTTCTTTTTAGATAATGAGATCAGGCATATGTTCACTATCAAGCCTAACTTTGCTAAGTATACAGAGGCAGATGAAAGTTACAGAAAATTGAAGACTATGAAGATCCCCTCTGCAGAAAAGTGGCAAGAATTCACAGATCTGCTGTGAATTTAATGGATAAAAAACATGAAATTCACTTGGAAATTCATTTTTTACTGTTACCTCAAATGGTAAAAATACAGGGTTAAAGTGCACAACAACAATCAGTTCAAATTAGAATAATCAGTTCTATTTTTGCTTGTAAAAAGGTAACAGCTTGCAAACTGTTTTGCAGCTGTCCCTCTTTTTAAGTTTTCTTTCCTATTTTTGATTAAAACATTATCTCAATTCCCGAGATATCTTGTAAACATTTTTTTGTATAAACACTTCACAATTTGAAGTATTCAGTGTGAATAAAATTTCTCAAGACAACTATAGTTCGTGCTCTCTACTTGGCATTTTAATGTTTTCTACTTTGTTCGTGCTCTCTACTTGGCCATGGGCCTGTGGGTGATATGGAGTTGTAATTTTGTGCTGAATGTGGTAGTTTTGCAATGTTTCAGCTAATTTATTACCTACAAATTGTGGTCCTCCATCTGTGATTATGTCCCTTGGGAGACCATAGCACACAAAGATTTGGAAAAGAAACTGTACTATGGAGTCCTATGTAGCTTTTGAAAGTGCCTCTGCTTCGACCCACTTAGTGACATATTCAGTTGCAACTAGGATGTATGTTTTTTGGTTTGAGGGAGGACTAATAGGGCCAACAAAATCAAGTGCCCAACATTCAAATGGTTCAATCACTAGTTGAGGGTTCAAAGGAATTTCATCAGACTGCCCAGGGCGTCCTGCCCTTTGGCAGCTATCACAGGCCTGCACGAATTTTTTGGCATCCTTAAAGATGGTAGGCCAGTAATAGCCTATTCGTAAAACCTTATGGGCAGTTCTACGGTTCCCAGTTAGATCCCCTTCTTCAATATTCTTATCTGTAGCTTAAGGATTCTTAAGTGCCCTTTTGCTTAGATTCCATCCACTCCATCAAATCAAGCCTATACATAGCCTTATAAGGTCACCTATCTTGCCCTTAGCACATTTGCATCTCTGAGCCTTATTTCTTAGTTCTGCTTGCCTAGAGAGTTGACTCCATTGCCCAATATTCTGGTAGATCCTTCTCGTTTACCTTGAAATCTCTTTATTCCCACCAATCTTTTAAAATCAAACCCAAATACACAATCATAGCTAGCCTAATATCTATTACTAAAACAAAGCTAAATCATATGGAGAGATCCCTCTCTAGAGTTCAAGAAGGCTAGATCTTGAATTCCCAAAGCGGTTCTTGGTTACCCTTGGTGTTCTTAACTACAAAAATCCCTATCCCACAACCTGAGAATTACTAGGGTGATAACAGGCCTTGGGGTATTATGATCCTTGGAGGAAACTCCCATAGATAGAAGAGTTGACAGAGAAAATTGGATCGAGTACAAAGGTGTCGTAGGTGGGTTTTACCCTGCACCAATTGTTATGGTGCATATATGATGTGTATTACAGTTTATCTTATAATTTTTTTGAAGTAGCATACAACAAGTTACATAGTGATATGAGAACCACTCTCTAGAGTATACATCGATTTTGGTGATGATCACATGATTATATAATGAACCATTAAGTTGAACTATGAAATTATTCCTCACAACACACACACACATATTGATGAATTAATAATTTTTCTCATATAGTTTTTTTAATCTATTTTGAAAAAAAAAAAAAAAAAAAAAAATATATATATATATATATATATATATATATATATATATATATATATATATATATATATATTTCTAAGAAGAACAAGAGAGAATTCCTTACCATATCTTCGTAAAACATATAATAGCAAGAAAATTAATCTATTTAAATTTCATTTCCAAACATATTCATGGAGTAAAATGAAGATTAAAAGGAGATATTCATGGATTTACCTATAACATCACCTCATAATTAAGAATGTAAATGTACAATATTGATGATACATAGGTTAGGAGAAAATTAATCTATTGAAATTTCATTTACAAACATATTCATGGAGTAAAATGAGGATTAAAAAGAGATATTTATGAATTTACTTATAACATCACCTCATAAAAGTGTAAATGTCCAATATTGATAAAATTTATTTATATATGATAAATAATAAACCTTTATCTCACATGTATCATATAATCTTATAAACAAACAATTGCACCGGGGGTGCAATCCTCAAAACTTTTAAACTGTCTAATGTATATGTACCTATTTAAAGTATTCGGGGCCCACATTAAAAATGCCCAAAGTGAAATATTTGCGCATATGTTATATATGAGCCAATGGTTTAAATAACTATCGGGCGGTGAAAAAAAACTTATAACAAAATATTAATAAAACTATATCATACGTCCGGACTTCAAAAAAAATAAACCCGATTTCAATCACAAATTCGCGTTCCAAAATAGCCTGCTGATGTCACCCTAATTTGTGACGCGAAAACTTCATTGAATACGCCATATAAAAATTCGGGTCCTTTTTTTGGCTTTTCGTACGGAGGAAAACTGTGACGCGAAAATCAAATTAATTCCGCCCTATAATGTTTCGGGTCCGGAATTCCACAAAGCAGACGGGCCAAAAAATAACGCGATCGAATCGCCTGCTTCCACGTGGATGGCTGATTTGGTCTGTGGTCTGTGGGACCACGTTCTTCTGAATTAAAATCTCCCGTGTTTACTATTAAATTTCTCTGTTTCCAAAACAATACAGCGCTCTGTTTTCAAGTGTGCAGGGACTGTGATTTCAAAACCAAAATTGACTGTTCATCAGTTTTAGAAAGCGGCTATTTGACAGAGCCATTCAAACAGATTTAGAAAGTGGACAGAGGACAGGGTAGTTGAAATTAATATTTCAACATCCCTCATTCACTGAGAATACCCTCCTTGGTGCCTTCTTTGCCGGACTACGATGTGTTCATCAATAGTCGTGAACCCGATGTCCGTTTCTTCGGCAGGCATCTTCACAACAGTCTTGTTTCCAGAGGATTGCGAGTCTTTCTCGACAGCATAGAATTGCAGGCTGGACAATCCATACCTTCACAAATCAAAGACGCAATTAAAGGATCCTCTCTCATTATTACTATTTTCTCTCCAAATTATGCGCAATCGCAAAGATGCCTCCATTAACTACTCCTCGCGTTGTTCTGTAAACCGACCATTTTTGCAAAGGCCATATAACTGTCATTTATTGCATATAAGTTTCGTTATACCGACGGCGGCCAGAGCGTCGCTATTGCGACGGATCCCTCTAAACGTCGTCAGCGACACGTAGAAATTGTGTCGCAAACAAAGCGTTGTTATTGCGACGGATGCCTCCAAACGTCGCAATTGCAACACTTAGACATTGTGTTACAATTGCGACGTTTGGAAGCATCTGTCGCAATAGCGACGCCTTGGAGAATAGGGTCGCCATTGCGACGTCTTCCTTCAGACGTCACAACTGCGACACGTTTTCTAAGTGTCGGTATTACGAAACATTTCTCTAAACGTTAGTGTAGTGACGGTTTCGGGCGGGATTGAAAACATTTGTGGAAATTTCCGACATTTGGTCAAAAGAGTCGAAAGCAAGTGTCGGAAATTCCGCCAAATGTAGTAGTGCTCACAACTGAAATATCTGATAATGAGTTTCATCAGAGGCACATAGGACTCCTTTAGGAACCGGAAAGGAAACACTCTGCTGAGTTGTTTCACAAAGATAGGCCTGATATATGGTTCATAATGTACTCTTTCCACCTGCTGTATTTTGTTCCACTGTTCTCCCACATTCGGCATTCTGGTTGCTTGAGAGATAGTTTCCAGTGTCAAAGTGAAAGTTACACCGGCAAGAGTTACCTGACCATCATGTAAATGTAATACAAACAAACTAGCCAACTCCTGATGATAATGTATCCTAGCAATCATTTCACAAAATTGAAAACATGACTGTTGTTGGAAACATGCCATGGCAAGTGGGCAAGCCTGAAATTCAGCCAATGAAGTGGGCTCTTCTCTCACATGTCAGCCACTTTTATGAGGCCTTCTAAGTGTGTGTAACTCAGTGGTGGAATCATTATCTCGGTCATATGATGTATCAGTATCTGTCTCCATAATGTCCAAGGTTGATGCAAGGTCTATATTGAATTGGATAGATGAAAATGAGAATTTTGGTGCTTTTGTTTTAGTGCCAAATGTATGGTAGTATGGGATGGGCTGTAGTGAAATAGGGCAGTGGGAATAATGGAGTTTAAACAAGTGAAATTTGAAATGTAAGGACAGCCACTTGACTTCTTGGGAAAACTTGGGGTTTGGGATATTTTGCAAGTGAGATGGGAAAATGAGAATTATAGGAAATGAAATGACTTTAGGGATAGGGGAATAGGCTTAGGAATGAGTGCCTTTAGGGATGTAAGAGGATGGGGGATGGGGAAAAAACAAGGTGGGGAGATGGAATGATTGACACCAAAATTATTTGCAAAACCCAAAGGAGGCCCTTCTCAACAAGATAATAGGGTTTAGTTTTTGTATTGTTCAAATCCTTATAAACAACACCCAATACATTTCATTGGCAATTCAAAGGTCACATGGACTTACTTGGAGCAAAGGAGACCGAATCGATTTGGATTTTTGAAGAAATGGCACAAATTTTGTGTTCCAGCCCAATGCACTGCACAGCCAACCCAGTGCACAGTGCCCTTCTGATGCACCGCGCTGGAACAGACTAACACATAGAAGAGCGACCCTATGCGCCGTGCTTAGCCTATGCATCGCGACACCTGCCCAGTGCGCCGCGCAACCAACTTCAACACAGCCGGCCCTCCAAACTTCTTTCTTCACTCCTCCACGATTTTCCTTGGCTCATTGCTGTCTCTTGGCATGAAAATGAATCTTTGAAACATAAAAATATCTTTTATGCCAAAGATTTCAATTTTTTTTTTTTGAAACCCACTTTGTAATGTTTGAAAACTTTGACACTTTTTAAATGAACTTTGTTTTGCTTGCTTTTGATTTTTGGACTGAATGATGAGCTTCTTGTCTGTTTTGTAGGGAATAGATGGCATGGAGTTTTGGCAAAGGCGACCAGGGCTGCAAATGGAGCATTATTACAACTGAAAAACTTGAAAATTACATTGTATTTATTACAAAAGATGAAATAGATAATTTTTCTTCAAAACAGAGTTTTGAAGAAAAATCATTATCAAGCATTATGATGATGAAATTTTTGGAGTGAAACCTTATTTGAAAGTCCTCATGTGTCTGCTAACCATTATTAGGCATTTTGAGACCTGATTGATAAAACCCTAGACCTAATAAGACTAAAAACCCTAAAATGACTCTTTGCCAAGGTGGAGACCAAAAATGACTGTAAATGATTTTAATGAACAGAACTAGGTTATCAGGTGCAAGACATGAGGGATATGAGTGACAAGCCCCTACCGTCAGATGATCCATGCTCCTAATGGAATGCAGCTGACTAAACTGAGTGAGACACCTAAAGTGAAATGCAACAAGAGAGATCTGATCTCTGACGGAGGGATGAAGATACCGACTCTAACAGGGAGGAAAGAGCTTTTGTCTAAAAAAAAAAGGGGGAATTGTCTTCAAAAACCACAAACAGATCTTATTAAAAGCCTCTTTGCTCAAAACGTATTGCTGGAGAAGTAAAATTGTTTTCATTTAACAAATACTTGTTTTCCAACTAAAGAGAAAAGCAGTGCTCAAAGAAGGGGTCTATTTTTCAATACATTTCAAGGTCTTGTTTGGTAAGTCAGTGAAGCGTATCAGAAAGCAAAAATGCCTCCAAATAAGGACAGTAGAAGTGGGTATCAAAATAGGTATGAGCCTATTACAACTCAGGAGGTGAATGAATCTCCTTCAGTACTCTTCAGTTTTCATGAAGTAGGGTGCTTGGATTTTTGCCAAAAAGTCCAAGAAGTAAAATATCACCCTCCTTTGACACATTTGTTTGCTTTGAGGCTGAAATGAAAGCATGTCCATCTAGAAGGTCTGGATTTCAAACTCACTCCTAGGGCTATCTCCAAAGCAACTAAGATCTCCTATATAGGAGAAAAGTGGTTGAAACAAACATACCTAGATTTGAATCACTATAAACCCTTTCTAAAACCAGACCATCAAGATACTTGCCAAGCTATTTTCCCTTTTTCTCACTTATTGAGCAGCTATTCCTACCTCATGAAAGTCATCATGAAGTATTTCACATGTAAAGGGAGGCTTTCCCGGATTTATGCCT
The DNA here is from genome assembly GCA_034641835.2 of Pinus albicaulis. Taxonomy (NCBI): domain Eukaryota; kingdom Viridiplantae; phylum Streptophyta; class Pinopsida; order Pinales; family Pinaceae; genus Pinus; species Pinus albicaulis. The sequence goes on from CM076574.1 coordinate 106,573,462, forward strand.
ATCACATCAGGCTTCTTATGCATTTCACAAGAACTCAGTTGTTGAACCTACCTTTCTTCCTCTATAGAAGCATTGAAAAGATGGCCTCTACTGTCCAAAAGAAGCCCTCCGCTCAACAACAAGCTTTTTTGTTTCATCATTCCCTTATCAAGATCATTATCCTCCATCAACTTGAGAAAAAGGGAGTTTCTTGGGAATCTTTCATCTCCCATCCCGATTTTTCCATTGCCTCTTCATCTCATGCACCTTCCTCACCATCCACTCATCATGTTTCTCCTTATTCTAGTAAATCCATTCCTAAAAGGAAAAAATCTCGTATGATTGGAGAAAAATAAGAGAAGAAGCAAACTAGTGATGATGAGGGACAAAGTAAAGAATCTAAGCATGACAGTGGGGAAGAAGGAAATGATGGTGAGCATGAACAAAATGATGGTGAGCATAGCAGTCATAAAGAGGAACATGATGGCAGCCAACACAGCAGTAAGCATGAGGGTGATGAGGGAGAAAATAGTGAAGGTAAAGAGCACAATAGTCATGAAGAAAGCAGGGACAGAAATAAACAAGACAGCCCTCAAGCAAGAAATGATGATGGCAAGAAAACACCAAACAGTGAGCATTCTGAAGGGGGCAACATGGAGCAAAAATATCAAAGCAGTCCTAAGGGCAGCCAAGACCAAATCAGTGACCATGAGCATAGTAGTGGTGAAGACAAACAAGGCAATGTTCAAGCAGAAGAAAACATTGACAAAGGTGAAGCTGGAGCAGATGATGATGGAGGCAGCAAGGTAAAAGACCAAGTTGAGCAAGTACAAGTAGATAAACCTCCTCTCTCTTCTCTTCAACACAACCAAGAGCATGTGCTAGCTGCCTCTCCTAGGAAAAGGGCCATGACTCTTCCTCCAAAAGTGGCAAAGCCTAGAAACACCAGATCTGCAAAGAAAAAGATCACTCCAACAGTGACTAGAAATGTCACAAGAGCGCTAAGAAGTAGAGGCAAACTGCCTAAGAACAGTATTTTTGAATTGCCAAAGAGGAAAAGGAACAGGAAGTCTATCCAAGGCAAAGGTAAAGAAAAAGAGGAACAGCAAGAGAGTAGTCATGAAAAGGAAAGGGAGTTTGACATCATACAGATAGATAGTGATGCTAGAGATAACGAAGCTAGGATTCTTGAGGCTCTTTTGCAAAAAAGAGAAGCCCAAATTCACGACCTACAAGCTGATCTTGAAAGGTCAAAGGACCTCATACATGTTATATAGATGCCAAACAAACAAATGAGTGGTCAAATGGCAGTTTATGAGGCCCAAGCTTTCAAATACCAAAGGAAAGCCTACAAATCACAAATCAAGCTTGAAGAGCTTATGGGAAAGTTTGATGATACTGAAGAAGAAGAGCAACCAATGAGAAAGAGGCCTAGGACTATGGGTCTCAAGAAAGCTTTGGAGAAAAACAAGGAAGAAGAGGCAGCCTTTGTTCGATCTTATCCTCTTACTCAATTGCTCAGCCAAGAAATAGAAAATGATAAAGAATCATGGCTTGAAAGGGACAACAAGAATTTGGAGGATAAATTAGAGAAAGCTAACAGATACTTGAGTCTACAAAAGAAGATGACCGGGCACTACAAGAATTTGAACCAATTTTCCCGAAGAAAGCTCAAACTTGCTCAAGAAAGGCTCAAAACTGCCCAAAAGAGGCGCCCGGCGGAAAACGTGGAAAAAAGAATATCTAGGCTTGAAATCTTGGCCTCAGTTTCCTTTCATGTTTCTAAGAACCCATAAGGGGTTTGCTCGCCAAAATTGAGAAAATTTTGACATGATTTTGTTTTTTGTGTTTTTTGGCCATAATTGCACATTTTTCAAGGAGCTTCCATGGGTGCTGGGAGCATCCTCAGCTCATGAAAGTAATTTGTTTGGATGGAATAAATTTAGGGGCAGATACTCACAAATTTTCAGATCCAAAAGAGGTGTTTTGGTCCCCCAATGAGGCGAAAAACAATGATTTTTAACTTTCTGCCTCACATATCAGCAAGGGCTACCTTTTTGGTTTTTTCCACTCAGTCCACATTTTGACATACTTCTAGGGATTATTTTGGGAAAAATCAAGTGGTTCCAGAAACTATACATCTAGGGCTTTCCAAAAAGCCATCACGGGCCTCGTTTTGACATCGGGAGGTCCCTCAAAAGTTGTCTGCAAGACATGAAATTTTCTGCTGCTACGTTCCTGTAGAATTTTGGAAAAAAAGGAAGATTTTTGACGATGTCATGTAAAGTCAATATTTTTTATTTTTTTAGAATTTTATAGATATTTTGAAGATATTTTGTGCCTTGGGCTTTGCAAAGCCTCAAGGAAAAAATCAGATATTTGTTCTAAGCCTATGAGCTTCTAGTCAATTTTGTGAAGCTTATCTTCTCATTTCCTATATAACTCATGGAAAATCATTGTAATATTGTTGGTTGAAGAGTTGATAAACAAGCTGGACTTTGAAGAGCTTAAGAACTTGATTGAGCTTAGAGCAATATATGTTATGATTTTTGATGATCAGACTTGTTTTATGGAGTGAATAGCTTGACTTGCTTGCCTAGATGATGGAGAGGATCTATGTACAGGATTCCATGGCTTGGTAAATGGTATTGTGCTTCTTTTCAGTTATGTTTTCTTAGTTTTTGACATATGTATCCATGCTTCTTGCTTGCTATAGGTTAGTAAAGAATATTTTGAGGTATGTCCACAGAGGCACATCAAATTTTCATTGCAGATTCTATGTTTTCATCCTTCTTGGTCATGTCAAAGGATTCTTAACTGCCCTTTGGTCCACTAGGAACTTGTTATTTATTTCCTTAATGATTAATATGACATGCTATATTGTTTGATTCATGGCATGCCCTACTTACTCATAGTTGTTTAAACCTCATTAATGAAATCTCCTTTGAAGTATTGAATGTCTAGTTTAAATCAGAGAGGTCTTGTTTCGATCTTGCCCTCTGCCTATACTTGCAGACTTATTTCAAAGTTCTCATCAGTTTGAATGTGTTGCTTAGGAGTTTCCTTTCCACATTTTGAGCTTTTGGTTTGTCTTACATGTGTTCTCAACCACTAAAGGTGATTTTCCCAAAGTTAGAGGGTCTTGTACTTCTATGCATCACCTGATTGTTTATTTTCTGCATTTATTAGTTTGAGTTTCATTCATAGTGATTAATGGTTAGCCCTACCACATAAATGCTTGTTGTTTAAACTATTTATGCTTAAGATCTCTTTGTCTTGCACAAACTTGATGTTCATTTCACTTCATAAACCACCTGAAATATCCATTCGCTATACTAAATCGGCCCTGCAGTACAGCCTACTCATTGTCTTGATATCATTGGCTTGCTTTTGACCCCATAGCCCAGTTGATATCATTTTCTTGTTCTATTTTGATCCACTTGATCAGTTTTCCCCCCAAACAACTAAAAAAAAAAAACAAACACACTTAACAACTAGGCTAAAATCTAAACAAAATAAGCGAACAAGCTCACATCCTTCTCTTCATTAGAGAGAGCCCTCTCTGATTCCAGGAAGGCTAGGTCCTAGGGCTCCAAATATTGGTTTGATGTTACTCCGTCATTTGGTCCATCAATCTGCCAAATCACAGGAACCTAACAGGCTCCTGAACTATTGTCATTTTAAGACCTTTTTTCTCCAATTCCTCATGAATTAGTTCAAGTTGTTCCTGGAGGCCCTTAACCTGATCTTTCATATTTTTGTTGGTGGCTTTCAAATGTATGTTCATTTTCCTGACATGTTTTACCTCTTTCCTCAGTGGAATTGTCCATTTGATAAGCTGTTGTGTATTATCTAGAGTCTTGGAAACATTTTCAATCTGCTCTTCCCAAATTTCCTTCATCTTTTCAAACTGAACCTTCTCTTCATTGTGTTTCCTTGCTTCTTTCTTCATAACAACAATTTCATAGTTGGCCAACTTCAATTATTCTTCAAGGAGTTGAAACTCTATTTTTTCCATCACTTTATCTGCATGTGATGAAAGGTCAATGATTTCTTGTGGTGGATGGACTGTGTCAGTAGGTGGGTGAACCTCTTTACTGCTCTCTAATATCTTTCTAGCATGCCTTGTCATAGGCTTTATTTCTTTGAACATAAATCCTGCATCTTCTCCTTCAAATTCTAATTTCTTTGCAGATTTGGCCTTTTTGAGCTTCTATCCACTTTCCTCTATGTCCTCAACCTGGACTATAGGAGTTTCTTCTATGTCAATGGCATGTAATTTGTCTTCTAGATTTCCTTTAGCTACTGCTTTGTCTTCTACAGCCATTGTTTTCTCTTCTAAGGCCACTGTTTGGCTCCTTGTCATCCTTTTAGTTCCTTTTTTACTCACAACTTGTTTTTGTTTTTCAGGTTTGACCACTTTTGACTTCTATTTTGCAGGCGGGATATTTGGTGTATCAAAACTTTGCAATTGCTCTATTTCCATCATGATTGGTTCACTTGGTTCTACTCTTACTGGTTCACTTGGTTCTGCCACCAATGGTTCACTCTTTTCTGCTACTAAGGGTGATGGAATTCTCCTAGGTTTAGGAGTTCTTGAAGGAGTAAGAGAATCCAACTCAAAATCACTAACAAATAAAAATGAAGACCAGTCTCTGCCTAGTCTTTGGAGTTCATCTAAAACCAATAGTTTCATTAAACCATGATGAAACACTGAAGTCTAACTCCCTTCATATTTTTCTTGGACCTTATCTGCCATTTTTGATAAACTTATATGTAAATAGAAAGGCATATCAAGAGATGTCTTACCAGTAAAGTGAAGGAGTAACTTGAAATGGTATGAGTAGACTTTATGATATCTTACTTCACAAGTAAAATACTTTTGGATGATGAGCAGCGATTTTGAATAATGATCCTTCATGCAGCTCCTTGGAATGGTATTAGTGAGGTCCATTTCACTATTTTCAGGCTTCATAAACTATTTGCATTGCTCCATGTTAAACTTGAACCCTTTAAACCACTTCTCTTGTCCCCTTGGAGTCCTTGTTGCTGCTGCAATGACCTTTAGTGTGATGGAAAGATTAAGCATCCCCACTTTGGTAGCTGTTCCACTGAATTTTAAGGAAAATTATTTGGAAAATTGTACATGGTAGCCTTGTAATCTTTCACAAAACTATAAGCAACTTGTCCTTATGAAGACTTCCATAGCTGTTGGGTCTTCATTGATCAGATTAATATCTGCTGGTTCATATCTCAGACATTGTCCACCCTTATTTATCCTTCTTTTTTCTGCCATGGTTTCTTTAATGTCTTCTCATCCTCACTTGATAGTTTGCAGCTCACTTGATAGTTTTCTCAGACTCGCTTGATAAACCTTTGAAAACACTAGCCACAACTTTGGCTCAATGCAATAGCTCTCTAGAGCTCGATATCACACAAAGAAGAAAATAAGAATGAGAAAAGACTAAATTAGGAAATATTTTGAAGTTTGATGTCCACTTCATAACACAATGATGACTCATACATGCCTAAAATGGTGATGATGACTTTAGACCTAACCATGTACCTTGATCTTATCCCTCAATGACTCGAATGGTATCTAACTTACCCTTTCCCAATGATTTTCTAACACCTAACAACTAACTTGACAAGACAAATAGGAAACCACGCTTTTGTAGCATATTTAGTGTAAATATGGGTGTTTTAACTATGAAATTACCAGTAGTTTCATAGCGAAAAGTGACATTTCTCAGTGTATTTCGCTACGAAACTGTGGTTTCTTGGCTAAAATGGCCATTTCGGTACAAAAAACTTGGGAATTGAAATTTGTCAGAAAACTATGAGTGATGTCACATGAGGGGATTTGAAAGTGAGTGGGTTTAGACCTTAGGGTAAGCTTAAACAAGAAAAATTTAAAATTTCCCTTGACCAAGAATATAAAAAATTGAATCCTACAACCCTACCATTGACACATGAACCTATTTAACTTTGTCAAATTATGCTTCATTTTTTGGTGATAACATCGCCCATCAATAGTTTTGATTTCTATCACTCCATTCTCAAAAAATTTAACCACTTCATAAGGTCCCATCCAGCATGTGTGGAATTTCCCTTTGAAATGTTTAAATCTAGAATCATAAAGAAGTACCCAACTACCTAGTTGGAATTGTTTTTTCTTGATAGACTTGTCATGCCACTTCTTGCACTATTGTTGAACCAATATATTATGTTGAACAAAATCCATTCTAAACTCATATAACTCATTCAAATGTAGTAGACGTTCGTGCTGTGCTTCTGAGCGATCTAGTCCCAACTAAACTGTAGTCCGGAAGGTCTTGATATGGAACTCTATCGACAAAATGAATTGTTTCCCATATACCAGCTCATATGGTTTGTGTCCCGTGTTGTTCCTGCAAGTGGTTCAATATGCCCATAAGGCTTCCGGAAATCTGTTGGCCCAATCCTTCCTATGCATGTTCACTATTTTGGTGAGGATGGACTCGATTACCTTATTTTTAGATTCCACATGGCCATTTTCTTACGGGTGATACAGTGTAGATTTCCTATGACGAATTTTGTATTGATCCATCACACCCTGTACCAAATTAGAAATAAATTGCGGCCCATTGTTAGAAAAAATATATATAGGCACACCAAATATAATAAATATTTCAGTAAATAAAAAGTATACAACATCTTTTTCAGTAGCAAAAGAAACAACTTTAGCTTCTACCCATTTTGTAAAAAAATATGTACAAACCAATATATGCTTTTTATCTAAAGATGTCGGATTTATGGGTCCTACAAAATCAATAGCCCATTTCTCAAAGGGCTCAATCATAACCTGAAGACTTAAAGGAATTTCATTGGTTTGGTTTGGTTGGCCCATTCGCTGACAGCTATCACATCGCTTGTTGGCTTGAGGGGTCCTGATCTAGGTTCAAAGTTAAGCTTAACCAACAAAAACCTCTTACTACTGGCCCTTTCGGTAGTGACCCAGTTGTTTAGGTCAAAGTATCACTCGAAGCAGTATGGGGGGGTGCTGGAACCAGGTTTCCACACCTTGAGAGAGAATCAATTGATGTGGGTGTCTTCAAATCTACAATGATAGTGGGTTGGCCTTTGGAACAGAAACCCTAACCAGAAACCCTAATTTGGGAGATCTAGGTCAGTTTACGTAGGTTATCCTGCGCGCACACATATACGTTTCAAAACCCCTTCAACATTCTTAATACATAACATTCAGGTTTGTCAATAGTAGATCTATGCATTCAACATTCATATAAGGCCAAAAAAAGTTACGAAACCGATCCAAGTACAGATAATGCAATAAACGAAAATAATACGCAAAAACATATCATAAAGAAAAACATAGATGCATTTGATACTCAAAATTATCCCAAGACAATCCTTTATTCATTCATAGTTCATAACTTCCTTACAATACTTTAGTTCTACCCACGCACACAGCCAACAGGGTCCACACATAGCAGGACTAAGGTCTCTACGGACACAGCCAACATGAGCCTTCTAAACCTAGACAGATTCACTTTACAACTCACAACATCATACCAAAACTTACTTCAACCTTCAAAACTTATCTATATGACTCGATCTAGACTCCTATTTATAGCTTTATCCTGTGCTCATTTAAGGTCCGCAAACGGTGGTTTGCGACCCCTAGTTCTACCCTTTTTCCCATTACAACTCATGAGGGGCTTTGACATGCCCCAAATCCCCTTGACCTGTGCATTTATTAATGCGCATGACTTAAACTTACAAAAAATACTATATTTTTATCAAAATTGCGGTCCTAAGGGACCCCGATCCAATAAGCCCCCAACACAACCTTGTGACTCATACCAAGTCATAGAGGCGCTGGGGTTTTCATCTTGGTCTGCAGCTCCTCAATGGCAGAAATGAAGGGCGCCACGACGCCCGCTCACTAATCAACTGCACTCTGCATTGTGTCCACTAATTTCTATGAATTCATCCCTTCTACTGTGAGATTTATGCTCTGATAGGTCTGGTTCAAATTCTTTATGGTAGCATCCAGACCCTGCGACAGCTTCCTCGCTTCATTGGCCGATGGCTTCATGTGGCATGTCACAATATGATTCTTTCTTCACAGCTCCTCCACTTCATCGTGCAAGATCTGGCTTGTCTGTAATCGGGCCATGCGCTGAGCAGGTACGAAAGTAGGCATGACCTCTTGAAGATTGTCAAATGCCTGCTCCTCGGCGCGTAATTCCTGTGAAATCTTCCTGAATAGTGGGTCCATTTACACAGATTTCCACAGACCCATAGTTGTCTCTAGCAGGGGTCTTCCCTTGTCGACTGTGGCAACAATACTCTCTGAAGCTTCCTTGACTAGGGTTTTTTGTTGCGTGTGCACTTCTGGGGGAGTTTTTGGTTGCAGCTTGGCTTGCAGCATCACGATCTGTTGCTCGAACTTTGCCTTCATTGTCTGTACTTTTGATCTAGAGGTTTTCAGCACTACTATCAAAATTTCAATTTTAACTTGTGGCACGGTGGAAGCAGGGACGACCACCTTTGGCAGGTCGGCACACAATCGATCAATAAAGTGTTCCAATTCAGCTTGCTGTGCTACTACAACCTGTTGTGCTGTATGAGATTGGAGGGATCTTCAATATTTGTCACTATATTCTAATCAGCTTCACTTAGATGCTTGTGCATGTGCACCTCCCTGAAATGTAGCTTGTTTATCATGATATTTTGTATCACACGCAGCTTACCATTGTGCAACATTGACAAGTATATCCCAATCTCTGGGCAGGTCTACACCTGTGCGCGCAATTTTGGTAGCTCAACAGTGACTGCTGCGCCCGGGAAAGGGTAGATCCTGCTATTTGTTGTGCTGATGATCATGGTTGTAGGTTGGCTTGCTTGGATTGGCCTTGCTTGATTCATGCTCGCCTAGATGTTTTCGGTCTTCGACTGCAACACTTGAAACCCTGACTGTAGCACTTCTACCGCAACCTTGTACTACTCTTCCATTGTTATCCATCGATCTCCAAAGGCATATGTGACCACATCTGCTATCTTTTCCAGGTCCTCCTCGATCAGTGTAATGTCCTCTGTTCCTCCGACCTTCGAGCCTTTCCTCTTCTTGCGCGAACCCTTGGGGGTTTCTGCATCACGCTTTGTTCCTCTTGGATACTTTGCTTCAGTACCATCCAAACCATCTAGGCCTCTAAGGTCCAAGTCTACTTATCCTTTAGGCTCCTACTGAGTGTCTTTTTTGTGTCTTTTTCTGGTTCCTTCACCGTGTCCTTATCTTTTGTCACTTCTTCACTAGACGTGGAGGCTATGATGGGCACAGTAGAGTCTAGCCCAGTCTTCCATGCTTTAGGCCAGGTTTCCAGGACCTAGTCGATTTCAGCTTCCGTGACCATGTAACGTAGGTGGTACCAAGAGGGGTCCTTGCACAACCAGATCTATACATTATGCATCGTGACCTGGAAATCCATAATGGCTCTATACTTGGCATACACGACCGAGGACAATTGGGGCCACGAGTGGATAGCTGCTGCCAGCACACCCTAAAATAGAACCTAGAATATTTTTTTCTCTTTTACTCTCTGCGGGTCTGGCGAATCCCACAGATTGGCATAGCATGCCCCTTCACACACACCAACATCAAGCTTTGGAAGTATTGTTCCCTCTGGTGTCTCCCATGCAATTAGAGCAATCAAAATAAGCATCCGCGAGTAGCTTAACTTCTTCCCTTCTTCTCACGCCTCGCACACTTTCTCTAGAAATTCTTGGCAGAGATATTGCGACCAGTTATAGCTTATGCCCTTCTCGCACTACCCTACAAGTGTGATAACGTGCACAGGGACCACCTTAGGTCAGAATTTGCACACTACCTTGCATCCCAAGAACAGGGTACCAAGTTGTACTGTTGGGTCGACAATTTTTTGTACGAGGAACCCCCTGGAGTCATGCCTGACCTTCTAATCCTTCTTAACCTTAGCAACGACCTTCTACTTATTAATTTTCCCACAACTGGCCATGGGATGGGGCCCCTTCTTGGGCAGGCCGATGATCCAGTGGATCAACGTGACATCTATTGGAATTCGAGTTGTGATCCATAACCTTATGTCGTGGATCAGCGCCAACAATTGGCACACACAGATACTGGTGATTAGATACCTGCCAAAGTAGGGAATTCTTAGCAGATTGAGAATCCCTGCATTTCTCAGCCTGCGCACCCACGACATAGGCTCTACCTTTACCACTCCATGTAAGATGCGCTCTAGGTAATATTCAGGCACGAGCTTCGGGAACATGTCTTCGTTCTCCAATTCATAGTCGTCAAACATAACCAAGGGGAGTTTTCCAAACATGTCTCCTTCCAACGTAACCGCCTCTGGGATCAATGGCATCTGTAGGTATGCACACATTATATCCAAATATTTTGGTGACCTCACAGAGGGTCTGCGTGGCTTGACATACTTCGGGAGCCATGAGATGGGCTCAATGAAGAGCGCAGCCTCCTCCGTCGTGCTCATGGGTTTCTTAGATGGGTCACCTATAGGGGATCTATCCTTTGTTGCCTAGCATGGGTATGTGAATTTCCTAGGTGATGTCCGTGACTTGGAAGATGGCCCCTTCATCATCTTACCCTTTCCTTTAGCCGGTGTGGACACGACTTCTTGGACCTTTGGTACGACTTCATGAACATCATCCGATCCCAACTCTGTAGATGTTGTGAGCAGGACAGAGTGATCTTCAGATGGCATGCTCTCGGGGTTAGTGGTTGTCATTCTTGGGCGAAAAATGAACTCTGGGTTGCTTCTGTCAGATGCGAGGGTCTCTCGGCCAGACATACAGTGCTCAGAAACAAATTCACGGTGCATTCAAAGATAATCTCAAGGCGCAATATACTCATACATCAAAGGAACTTAATGTGACCAGTGCCCTTCCTTTTATAGGCGATCTAATGTAAAAATGGCCAGATCTCTATTAAATGCATATTACCCTCGTAAAAATGGTCACAAATCCCATAATATCTTCTCATTAAATGTAGAAACCCCACTACTTCCAACGGTAAAATCACTTTTTCACCCAGTTTTATTGTTCCAACGACTAGTTTCTGTTGTTGCGCACTACCTCTGCAGCCTTGTCGCACCTGTCTGCACTTTTCCCCTGCGCGGCGCACAGAAAAGTGGATTCCCATTCTTTGGCTATATAGTCATTTGGTAGGCACTGGGATCCCTATACAGCTCTAATCGGCTTCCAGTCAAATACCCAGGAAGACCCTCACTGGGAAATGTGGCCAACCTCACCGCGCCTCCATCAGTGATTTCCTTCACAATATATGGCCCCAACCAATGCTTCCTAAACTTCCCTGGGTGGCGCGCAAACTTACTGTCATATAACAAGACAAAATATTCTTCTTTGAAAACCTTATGTTTGATATGCCTATCATGCCAATTATTTTCGTGCGCCTTCTGAACTTGCTAATGGAAGTTAGCAATGAACTGATCCTCCTCTAAGGAAACCAGTTGTGCAAGACATTCCTCCATGATGTTAGGTTCAACCATATTAGTGAATGTAGCGATGCGCAGGCTTGGGACAATATATTCCATTGGCATGATGGCTTCTTGCCCATAGACCATCCTGAAAGGTGTTTCTCCAGTAAATTTCTTGCATGTGGTCCTATAAGCCCATAACATAGAAGGGATGCACACGTCCCAATCATTATGATTTTCATTACAGAACTTTGTGAGTGCATTCTCCAAAATTTTGTTGGAAGATTCTACTGCACCATTCGCTTGAGGGTGATAAGGAGTACTCTTCTGGTGATGGATCTGAAATTTCTCCTTCAGAGCTTCAATGGTTTCATTAACAAAGTGTGTACCCCTATCACTCATCAATATCTTTAGGCACCCAAAACTAGTCAGAATATGTTCAAAAATGAAATGTGCAGCAGTATTTGCGATATAATCCTTAACTGTCTTAGCTTCGACCCATCTGGTTTCATAATCTGTGGTCGTGATGATGTAGCGCGCGCCAGTATTATTCCTAGGAGGATTGATAGGTCCCACAAAATCTATAGCCCATTTTTCAAAAGCTTGCAAGGCCATCTGAGGCTACATGGGAATTTCAACTTTGTGCGATGGCTTCCCTGTTCTTTGGCATGCATCACAATCTCGAAAATATGAATGGGCATCACTGTGCAATGCATGCCACCACAACCCAGCACACAATACCTTATGTGCAGTATATTTCCCTGCATAGTGGCCTCCTGCCACCCCTCCATGAGCCTTAGCCAAGATTTCCTCCCTTTCATGTTCCAACACATACCTTCTTAGCTCTTCATCTGCTCCCAATTTTTACAATTGACCAGCAATCAGGGTAAAATTAGTAGCGCGTGAAACCAAATCCTTCTTTTGTTGCACCGAATATTCAACAAGCGCACTTCTAGTGGTCAAAATTGAATAATATCAGCAAAGTGCTCATCAACCACCTTGATAACAAAGATTTGCGCATCAGGTAGCCCCTCCTCCAGACTAGTAGTTTCCTCCCCATTTTCGATACATGATAGATGATCGGGTCCAGCATTCAATCTACCAGGCTTCATAATGATTTCAAATTCATATTATTCGAATAGCAGAAGCCATCTAAAAATCTTCCCCCCAACACAAGCTTATTGACCAGTTATTTCAACGCATAATGGTTAGTGAACATCTTGAAGTGCCCTCCTAGCAAATAGTGTCTATATTATTGCAGAGCATAGACCATGGCCAATCCTTCCCTTTTTGTGGTTGATTGGTTGTGCTCTGCATTGGAGAGCTTCCTACTGTAAAAAGCAACGAGGTGGTCAATGTATCCTTCTCCTGGCTCCGCTAAAACAACTCCAAGTGCTATACCATATGCATCCACATGTACATGGAAGACCTTAGACCAGTCTGGGAATATTAGAATAGGTGCAGCAACCATATTTTCCTTCAGCATCTCAAAGCTCTTTTGACATTTCTCGTCCCAGAAAAATGACATATCCTTCTTCAATAATTTATCCATAGGCGCAATGATCAGAGCATAGCCTTGAATGAATTTTCTGTAATATCTGGTGTGCCCCAGGATGGAGCACAACTATTTTTCATTAGTGGGGACTTCTAGGTTGATGATAACTATAATCTTGGTTGGATCTACCATCAACCCTTGCTGACAGACCATATGGTCCAAAAAAATTCCAAAAGGAACACATAATATTCATTTATTCAAGTTAAGAGAAATATAGTGCTTCCTACAAGTGTTAAGCATCATGCGTAGGTTAGACACATTCTTCTGTACTAGTCCAAACACAGTCCAGTCATCAAAATACACCTCCAATAACTTGTGCATGAATTATTTCAACACAACTACTAATACACGTGAGAAGATAACAAGTGCATTCTTCAATCCGAAAGGCATGAATGTGTATTGGAAAGACCCCCATTCCATTGCAAATGTGGTCTTGTTGTGGTCTTTTGGCATAATTCTGATCCGATGATACCTTGAAAATCCATCAGTAAAATAATAAGCCTCTTTTCCTCCCACATTATCCAAGATCTTGTCTGAAAATGGAGTAGGGAAAGGGTCATGCACACATGCATCGTTCAACTTGCATAGATCTACACAAATACTTATCTCTCCCTTAGTCTTCTTTTCTTGAACCACCATTGGGCTCACCCAATCAGACTGCTCGATAGGCTCATTGATTCCTGCAACAACCATTTTTTCTAATTCCTATTTCACATTTTTCTTATACTTGGGATTTAATCATTATCGTTGCTGCTTGGCAGGGCGCACATTTGGTTTCAGTGTGATTTTCATAATGTCCAAATCTCCTACAATTCCCTTGAGCTCAGAGACCTTTGTGGGAAATAGGTCCTGATACTCTATAAGTAGTTCCGCAACCTTCCCCACTATGTCATCATCCCAATAATCCCCTATTTTGGCCAACTTGGGTTATTCCTCCGTCCCAATGTTGACTTCCTTTAGTTTCAAAGGCTTATTTACGTCTACCATTCCTAGGGAGTGTCTTGCTACTGCGCGCTCCCCCTTGACTCAGGGATGTTGATATTTCTTGGATCTTCCTCATTATCTTCGACTAACAGGCTCCTGCAGTTGACAATATCGTGCATATGCGCTTCGCATGTTGGTGTGTAATATTCCAAAATTGCATGCAAAAAATTGGAATATTAGATTTTTCTCATATCACTTAGGAGATGAATAAAAGGGTAAGGAGACCCATGCATTTCATAAATGAGGATAAAATACCTCATGTTGTGTAAGAGGGTCATAATTCCAGCTGGATTTTACGCTCTCATGTGTGAACAGAGACATTTTGCATGTGGACGAGGCCAAGTTTGACCAAGTCAACAACATAAATGTAGGAGGAGTGGATCAGAAAATAAAAGAGCTCAATGTGAATGTGTTTTAGCATAGATAGCTATATGGGAGCTTGATTGAAGACCCTTAGGTGTGAAAAGGGTTGAAGCAAGTTGAAGTGGTCAACCTTGACCAAATCAAACAATGCAGTTTAGAGGAGTGGCTCTAATGGAGGCACAACACAGTTTTGGAGGGAGATTGTTTGTGTGAAGGTGGAAACCCTATTGAGTTGGACCCAAGGTGAGAAGGCTCACTTAGTTTATAAGGAAGAGGATGGCAGCCATTTGGAGGTTATCTTGTGTATTACATTTTCATGTCTGCTTAGACTTTTTCTCTCTTAGCTGTTTAGCTGAGATTGCCGGTGCTGCTTAGCACTAAGGGATTCTTCTTCAGGAATTACTTCTCTTCCCTTTTATTAGCTCTTGGGAGAGATCTGATCCATCATTCCTCTTTTCTGGCATTGGTTCCAAGCTTCATTCTATAGGAGGTCGAGCTGAGTTGCAGGGTGTTACTAGGGAGGGTTGAGAAACCCATTTTCTGGATTGGTTTTGCATAGGAGGGAGGTTTCCTTCCATTGGAGAATCATTTTGGAGCATTATTGGGCTGATATCAGATATTTTGTAACAAGCCAAAATAGTACCATCACTTAGAGTGTTATTCCACTCAGGAGTTGCATTATTTCTGCAAGGCAGTTTTAGTAGTGACTCTTGTGGCTCTTTCGGGGAATTTTCCTATGATTGGAGGATGGATTCTTCCATGGGGGAAGAACCTTGTTCATATATACATTAGATATTCATTCTTACAGCCTTGTACACTCATGTGCTTTAGTTTCAGTGATTATTTAGTAATTTTCTGAAAACCGGCATTTGTATTCAAAGTGTTTGACAAGAAACCCTTACTGGGTTCTCTTGTATTTTGTATAAAGTAGACTAGATCTCATTCTTCTGAGCATATTGTCTAATATAATTATATATCTATTTGTCTCTACCATTTATATGTACAACCCCCTCTTAGACTGCGCAGTCACTTCTATGCAGTATTTCTTATGTTGCAGTGTTTGGGGTTTTAGCTCTTTTTGGCAATCCTATATGTGGGAGATCTGTTTAATCCACCTATTTTGATTTGTTTCATCTCTATTCTTGGATTTAGGTTGTATATTGGCTGATATATAGGATCCAAGAGTTAATTTTTTTATTTTATAACATAAGTTTCTGGAAATGCGTTTTTAGTGCATGCTTGCTGAGCTATTCCAAATTTGGAATATTACAGTGGTATCAAAGCAAGATCTTCGGCTCAGCCTATGGACTTCAAGCCAAAGTGCTATAAAGGAAAGAGAAAGGCCAAAATGATGAAGAGGATGAGTTTACTCTCATCACTTTTTAGATCCAGTAAGAACCTCTCCGAGGAGGTTGAACAAGAAGAAGAGAAAAGGAGTAGTGGAACTCCTAGAGAGTTTCAAGAGCAGAAAGAGCCATGCACTTCCTATGATTAGGAGAAAAGAATAGTGTTGCAGAGAGCTCCAGAGCATTGGGACATATCCTTTCCTTTTGAGAGGAAGGACAATTTTCTGGGAGATGGAGGAAACTTGGATCACATGGTTCTAAGTGAATACCTTGTTGGGTACAAATCCCAACCTAGAGCCTTCAAGGAGACTCTAGATTTTCCTCAGTTCATTCATTTGGAGGAAGAAATAATACCTTGTGGCCAATGAAGAATCAAGGGAAATAGGTTTCTATTGTCTACTTATGATGGGTCATCTGCAGCAAGGGTTTGGGCAAGGAGACTTGATGCATTCTTCCTACTACATCCGGTGATAGAGGAGGAGGATGTAGAGATTTCAGCGCTGCACCTAGAGGGTGAAGCACATATTTGGTGGTTCAGCCATTTGAGCCATACAGGAGTGGTCAATTTTTCTGAATTTACTCGAAGGTTGATGGGAAAATTTGGTGAAGGAAAATCAGAGGAGAAGAATCCCTCACCACTAGTGGAGGAGACTTGTACAAGCGTTGTCACAACTATGGGGGAGAAGCCCTCAACATCTTCAGTTGGAGGAGCCAACCTATTGGAGGGAGAAGCCCTTACAACCACACAAGATACTCCCAAATTTCATCAAGGTTTGCCAAATTTTTCATCTCCTATTGTTTTAGCAAACCATACGGAGGATTATATACCATTTCATACTGCTCATTTGGAACCACATGATTGCACTGCACTGTGCCACCTTGAATTTATCAAGGAAGGGATGAAACACCACCCTAATGAGCCACTAATGGGCTGCACACCACATGTGAGGTTGCGGTGTGAATTCTTGGAGGATTGGGTGAAATTTTCCCCAAACAAATTTATGCAGAACCATATGGAGTTGAGACATGAGACAGCCAAAACACCATGGAGGAGAGTTATAGCACTGTCAAGAGGTAGCAGTGAGGAGGCTTTGCCTTCAACCCACTTGGATCTTTATGGGTTCAAGATGATCATTGGTGTGAGATCTTCCCTAGGAGATCTCCAAGGAGTTGCATTTCAGCATCCTATGGAATGCAAGAAGAAAAATCTGATTTGGGAGGAGGGTAGTCTTCTTTGGAAGGGTACCAAGGTTGATCATGATGGGAGGCACTCACATTGGGAGGAATGGGAGTGGATGGAGAGAAAGAGCTGGTAGAATACTTGCAAATATATGACAACCAGGCAGTAGGAGGCTTGGTTGCGTTGGCTTCTCTTGAAAGAGTTTGGCCATCATGGGACCTATCCGTTTTCCAAGGGTATGTGGATGGAAGGGACTTGGAAGGGTACTTGCATCACGGGGTAGCAAGGAGTGTGGATGCATTATGATTATATGGTCATTATGTTCTCACCACATGGGTTGTATGATGGAGGTATGAGGAGGCAACAGAGACTTTTGTTGCTTTGGAGGATTGAGAGAGAGCAAGGGAAGATTTTCTCTCCCATTTTGCATGATGTTGCGGGAGGAGGAGATGGCACCATTATGGGAGGTGTCTTTGACATTGAACATGTCAAATAATGGATTCATGAGTTGGCAGGAGCCTATTTGCATAGGCCAATAGCGCTGTCACTTTGGAGCAGGGACTTGTTGATGGAGTGTTCCCAGGATCACTTCACATTTGATGCACTTGGTGGACAAGGAGAAGGTGAGCATGATAGAGCAGGGGATGGATTCATCTATCACTGTGGTATGTCCTTCTTGACTTGGGCTTCCAAGCATGAGAGGGAGGGTCTTCATGCAGTATATGGTTCATTCCTCTTCATAGGAGTATGTCAAACCACTATGGAGGACTCATTTATGGATCCTATCATCATCTTACTTTCATTACATGGTAAGCATTTTTTTTTTTCACTTATTGATTGTTCAACACAATATTTGCATGCTCTTACCATTTCTTTGTAGTACATTTCTCTACAAAGGGGCAAGTTTTTCTTTGGGCTCCATGGACCATTTTTGGCTAGCTATTATGATGGAGACAACCATCTATCACATAACCTTGGGCAAGTGTTTGGTTACTCCTTGTATGCTCAATTGATACATTCATCCATTTACTATTTTCTAGTAGATGTGATGACTTATACAACTAGCCATTTGTCAAGAAACAACTTGCCATGCTATTTTATGAAGCTACAGTGGGGAAGACTGCACTGTGACCATTGGGGAAACTGTTGGTACCTTCCAGCACCACATGAAACCTTCAGTATTCCCTTCATTATGATGTTTATCATGAACCTATTTGCTGATATTGTTCTTAATTTTATGGGGATCATGATTGGGGGAGAAACACATTGGGTGGATGTGTTCATTGGGAAGGAGAATTCCCACACTTTCTACACTACATGTTCTAAGGGGAGCAAGGGGGAAGATATGGCCACCACAGAAAAAAAATTGTTTCTTTATGAGGAGGGCCATGAGATGGATGGGATGCCATATGTTGGTGATTTCTTATTCATCATGTATGAGATGGTTTGGGCCAGCTTGATTCACAATGTTGGAGAAGAGGTCTTTGGAGATCTAGTCTTCATCTTTCCAATTGAGTGCAACTCTATTGCAACCCAAGGTCAGAAAATTCTCTGAAATTATCCTAAGTGGAGAGGAGGACAACGTGGGGTAGGCTACTCTGCCTACCATATTCAGATTTTCATCCCACCTACTTTGCAGGAGCTCAAGGTGG
This sequence comes from Pinus albicaulis, assembly GCA_034641835.2. Classification (NCBI taxonomy): domain Eukaryota; kingdom Viridiplantae; phylum Streptophyta; class Pinopsida; order Pinales; family Pinaceae; genus Pinus; species Pinus albicaulis. Next base: position 106,592,019 of record CM076574.1, read on the forward strand.
AGGGAGATTTCTGGGAGTTGCCATGGTGGGGGGTGACTCACCTTGTATGGATGATTGATTGGGGAATGGAGGATCCACTTGGGAAAAGGTTTTTTCCATTAAATTTCAGTCTCCATGCCTTGGGAGACAACTCTTCAGTTCTATCCTTGAAGTTTCTTGAGGACAAGCAACATTTGGGAGGGGAGGACTGTAATATTCCAAAATTTGCATGCAGTAAATTGGAATATTAGATTTTTCTCATATCACTTAGGAGATGAATAAAAGGGTAAGGAGACCCATGAGTTTCAGAAATTAGGACAAAATCCCTCATGTTGTGTAAGGGGGTCATAATGCCAGCTGGATTTTACACTCTCATGTGTGAACAAATACATTTTGCATGTGGACAAGGCCAAGTTTGACCAAGTAAACAACATAAACGTAGGAGGAGTGGATCAGCAAATAAAAGAGCTCAATGTGAATGTAGTTCCGCATAGATAGCTATATGGAATCTTGATTGAAGACCCTTAGGTGTGAAAAGGGCTGAATCAAGTTGAAGTGGTCAACCCTGACCAAATCAAACAACACACTTTAGAGGAGTGGCTCTAATGGAGGCACAACGCAGTTTTGGAGGGAGATTGTTTGTGTGAAGGTGGAAAACCTATTGAGTGGGACCCAAGGTGAGAAGGATCACTTAGTTTATAAGGAAGAAGATGGCTTCCATTTGGAGGTTAGCTTATGTATTACATTTTCATGTCTGCTTAGAATTTTTCTCTCTTAGCTGTTTAACTGAGATTGCTGGTGCTGCTTAGCACTAAGGGATTCCTCTTCAGGAATTACTTCTCTTCCTTTTGAGTAGCTCTTGGGAGAGATCTGATCCATCATTCCTCATATCTGGAATTGGTGCCAAGCTTCAGTCTACAGGTTCAGCGCAGTTTCTGTAGGAGGTTGAGCTGAGTTGCAGGTGTTGCTGGGGAGGGTTGAGAAACCCATTTTCTGGATTGGTTTTGCACATGAGGGAGGTTTCCTTCCATTGGAGAATCAGTTTGGAGCATTCTTGGGATGATATCATATATTTGGTAGTAGTCCAACATAGTACCATCACTTAGAACATTATTTCACTCAAGAATTACGTTATTTCTGCAAGGCAGTTTTAGCAGTGACTCTTGTGGCTCTTTTGGGGAGTTTTCCTGTGATTGGAGGATGGATTCTCCCATGGGGGAAGAACATTGTTAATATATGCATTATATATTCATTCTTACAGCCTTTTACACTCATGTGCTTGAGTTGCAGTGATTATTCAGCAATTTTATGAAAATCACCATTTGTATTTAGAGTGTTTGACAAGAAATCCTTATCAGGTTCTCTTGTATTTTGTATAAAGGAGACTAGATCTCATTCTTCTGAGCATATTGTCTAATATAATTCCAGATCTATTTGTCTCTACCATTTATATGTATAAACCTCCTCTTAGACTGCACAGTCACTTCTATGCAGTATTTCTTGTGTTGCAGTGTTTGGGGTTTTAGCTCTTTTTGGAAATCCTAGGTGTGGGAGATCTGTTTAATCCACCTAGTTTGATTTGTTTCATCTCTGTTCTTGGATTTAGGTTGTATATTGGCTGATATATAGGATCCAAGAGTTAATTTTGTTATTTTATAGCATAAGTTGTTGGAAATGCATTTTTAGTGCATGCTTGCTGAGCTGTTCCAAATTTGGAATATTACATGGCACAACACATTCTATCTGAGGCCGAGAGTCACCAAATACAAGTGCTTCTATATCCTGCAGGGCTTTTTCTAATTCCTTCAATCCCCCAAACAAGCCAAAGGTTGATAGAAAATTGTCAGTCGTCGTAATCTAATGGAGAGTCCCTCGGTGCAACTCCGTCTCCAAATGCCATGTAGTAGTTATTGGTCCCAACGAATGAACAAACATATGAACCCATTCATTCCAGGTCTTCTTATTCCAAACCTCTATCCACATGGATAGGTGTTTGCACGGGTCACCCTGACCATAAAAAAACTCATTTGGTGGGGTAGCGGGCGGCTCAAAGTGCAACTTCATCATTTTACTACATTCTTCCCAGTACTTAAAAATCTACGTTTGTGCGTATCCCACCAACACGATGGGGTTGCGTGCATGGTCAGATCAAGTGACGAGAACCTCCGTTCTTCCGGGACAACCTTTTCCATTTTTTCCAAAAATTATACAACACTATCTGAACCATCAAAATAGGGTAATTCTCTTACCTTTGAGGAGATGCATCGAAATTTTTTAGTGATCTCGAGACAACACAATGCAAAAACATCATGCAACTGATTCTTCCAGTTCTCCATTTCCCCATTTGAATCCGAGAAACACGAGTTATCCTTTTCCCAATTCAGCATTCCATCAGCTGTAGGGTTGATCCAATCCTCATCTCACACAGTCTGTTTATAGATATTATCGACGTCATCTCCTTCGCTCACTGGTTCTGTATATCTTTCTCCTTATGCCAGATCCAGAGGTATTATTACCTGCATACCATTTTTTTCAAATATCGTGCTTCTGTGCTTCAGGTTGGTGATACCTCCCATATTGATGGCCTGTTCCAACCCTAGCAGCACAGGGTACGGGTCTGCATCATCCACAATTTGTATTACTTTAAAATCTGCACATACCTTTACTCCAGCAATGTCTACCAGAACCTGTGGGAGCCTTCCAAGTGGAATGATCTTCTGCTGATTATCCATGCGTAACTGAATCGTGAACTACTCCAGCTTTGGTTCGCCCATATTTTTCCAGGTCTACTTAGGTAGAACATTTTCATCAGAACTTAAGTCCAAGATGACCTGATCCATCTCATACTCTCCAATTTGCACGGTCATGCGCATCTCTCGATCAATTTTCTTCTTGTTCTTATAGATCTTGTTTACGGACTTAGTCTTAGTTCGAGGAAATTCCTTTTCTGTGCAGCTGTCTATCAAGGCTTGAAGATTTTCCACTGCCTTATGATTGTGCAATAACTTAATGCAGGCTTGTAGGAAAGGTTTAACTTCATCATCAATTTTTTCTTCCATGATAGACTTGAATGTGGATGCACACGCAGCAACAAAATCCTTCCTGGCTTCAATAAAAGTCTCATTTTCCTTTTGTAGGTTGAGTCCTTATTTCTTGTCAGAGGCCTTCCTCATCAATGGATCTACATCAAACTTCTTTCCCTCGTCTCCTCCATTGGCAACGCCACTGCGTGTAATTATATTTACACTTGGATCGTCTTCAAGCGGCTCAGCTTTAACCATTTGTATGTTCTGCATAGGCGGCTGCTGTTGTTTTTCCTGCATTCTAGCAATTAAAACATGACATTATTAAATCACATGGTCAAATTGCCTACAATACCTGCAAGACTGTCGCGCAGGGTTTGGGTAGTCACGTGGATAGTGTCCAGCGTCTCCATAGTTATAGAAAATTAATTGTCCTCTTCCCTGACCTGCGCCTCCACCTCTCCCTCCTCCCCTTCCTCTTGTTGGAGATCCTCCATGCCCAGAGGGAGATGATGGTGACGATGGGTCGGCCTGCACCCTATAGAGGTTGGCACTGTCCATCATTAGCTCAAATGAGTGACAGTGGTGCTCATTGTGACCAATTAAAGATAAAAACTTGTGCCATTGCTGCTTCAATTTTGGCACATAACTTCCTAATCGAGGACAATGGTCTATATCGTGTTGTCCAACTTGATAGTGTGGGAGTACCACTCAGCCCTGCAACATCCTTGGGCCACAATGGGTTTGGCCCTCGTGCTTGCATGTAATCTGAGAACAAAGTGCACTGATATTTGGTGTGGCCATAACCCTTACAACATATACACCATACATGTGCGCAAAATTCCTTTCCTTTGTATCTGCGCAGGTTTTGAATCTCCAAGTGCATCGCCTCCAACTGATTTTGGATTTGCAAAGTTCCAAATGGGTCGTCTGCTTTGGGAGAAACTTCTAGTTTCATAGCAACTTCAAGGGCTTCGGCCTAAGGATTCAATCTTCTACTGATTCATAGGCCCGCGCAAATGTGACAAGAGCATGGCAATAAACCATTCTTTATTCTGTTTATATTCATAAATAAATCCTCCCTCGCTGATAGTGCGCTTCAGCCATTGATCCCTCTCCCAAGCAGATTCATTTAGCCCTTGTTTGATATATTTTAACTCTGTTACGCACTATGAGTAGGATTTTGGCTTTCTGAATTGTTGTTTCAAAGCATCCTTAATCTGAGCAACAGTGGGATCAATGTGCTGAGCCAAATGTCCCATGAACCAATCTAACGTGCAACCTTCAAACGCCATATCTATCTGCACTCTCTTAACAGCATTAGTGTTAACATCTTGTGCAGTCCATACTGCGTTGGCAACAAACCAAAACCTATCCATGTCCTCATCTCCCACACCCTTGAAGGTGGGTAGCTTCATAGCGACCATATCTTCTTCTAGTGGCGGTGGTGGTGGGGTAGAATATGTATTACCCCTACGCGAGCTCGACTGTGGAGTAGCAGGAGGGCTACCTTCAGTGCACGTAGCCTCACCATTTTCTATATCACTATTAGGCGAGTTTCTCAGAGGGATGTATATAGATCTGTCTCCTCTCTGATTAACCCGATAATACTTTCCGTTGCGCATAGTGCTTTATAGCTTATGTGGGCTCATTCACTCAGTGTTACTGCATAAAACACCCTTTTCACACAATATCATCTTAATCAACAAAGGAAAATGATTAGAATCTAGATCAGGGGCAAAAATTAGCTCCAAAATGAAATTGCTCAGAATTTCACCTAACCATATTCAAAGCAGCTAGTCCGTCGCAAGGAATCCAACGCAACTTGTTTCGTTGAAAACTAAGTTCGGATGAAGGAGTTATGGTCTAATGATCATCATTCAGAACATGCAATTTTTTTTAAAAATATTGCAGAACAGATACAGCTGATGACATGGCAGTCCAGTCAACATGTAGAAAATCTTCTTCAGTTTTTATGTCCAATGAGACTGTGACAAGTGTCACAATTGGATTCGCCAGTTAGTTTATGAAGGTAAAAATTACCTAATATCCTCCAAAGTTGAATGTGGGTTCATGATTATTATGTGTTGGAATTTTTTTTTTTTTAATATATTAAAAATTAGATTAATATATATATATATATATAAAATATTTTATATGGTTTTTTAAAATCATATATATATATATATATATATATATATATATGGTTTTTAAAAATCATATATATATATATATATATATATATATATATATATATATATATATATATATATATATATATATATATATATTAATTTAATATTTTATATATTATTAAAATTTTAAATTGCACATAATTTTTATTAAAAACCTGAAATTTGAATTCACATAATATGTTGGTATGTTTTATATGCGAAAATTCATGGCATATTAAAACCATTACAAACCTTTATGTTATAATATACGTTGGCAAAGTTTAATATGGGAGGCATATTAAATAATTTGGAGCTATTAACAAATTCGAATATGTTTTAATACATTAGTGTTGGCGCATTATGTATGGCGGGCAACATGTAGGAGTGTTGCAAAAGAATCCACATAGGGGGTGAGGTCGAGGTTTGAACTCGTGAATTACTTCAATATGTTTTTCTATTTTACCACTTCACACTTGAAATATATGGCACAGATTTACTAGTTGAAGGGTTATTCAGTGTCCGATGATGGAACGAAGATGAGGGGTGAGTGCCTCCTCCATAAGACCTCATCACATGACCAGCACCTAAGCGCCCCACTAAGCACCCAGTTAAGTGCGACTTAGTGTGCACTAATCATGCTTATATTTTAATTAATATTCAGTTAGAAGTTGGCTGATTTTTAGCAGATTCTCTAAATTAAGCGGAACTTCCAGATTTGGTGGAGCTAACTCGTAATTTTCCAGATTTACAGGCAAAATCTAGGGAAAATTTTAATGACGCTTATCTTGGTCACTTTTCGACCAATTTTTGTTCAAGGATAGTCATTCTTAGTAGAATGTCATGCTTTGAATCCATTGGAACAACTTGCGGAGGAAATGGAGCTCATCTACATGTGTTTTTAGCACATTGAAGAATTTTGAAGCCTAGGGCCCCCAGGAGGGAAGGCCATGCCCAAATCAGCTAAAGGCCAATTTCAATCAATTTTTGATGTATTTGATGCTTTGAATACAGTGGTATAGTTTATAGAGGCGTTGGAGCACATCTGAAGGTGATTTTGTCACTTTGGAGATTAAACAAGACCATGGCCACCAGGTGTGGAGGTCAAGCCCAGAGGAGATGTGAACCAAATTTAGAGATCGGATAGTCATTTTTGGGGTTTTCATGTCTTCTAAAGCCAATGGAACAATCAAAAAATCCATTGGAGCATCACATATGCTTGTAATTATACTTTTGACTCATAATCCCAAAAGGGCTTAGCTAGTTAAAGCAGGTCCATGGAGATGTAGCCCAGGAGGGGTGAACTCCATTATCATCCATTGGTTTATGTGATTGTTGTGAGTTATATTTCTGAATTTAATTTGTTGTTTATGAGTTTTTAATTTTTAATTAACTCATGATTTGATCATAAAAAACACATGAAAGTACACACATAAACCCCTTCACAAATGGTTAACATAAGCCGATCCTTAAACACATTTTTAATACCGATGAGGGAGCTTGCATAGCAATAACAAGTTTGCCCATATTCAGATCAGCAGAGACCATATGAAATTACCTATCAGTCCCTTTAAGAACCTTCTTTCATCTTCATAATATGACACAAACTGATCTACTACAAACTTTGTGACAAAACCACCTAAAATGTTGTCAACCCAATGATCTACAATGCGAGTGATGGAATTATCAGTCTGCTCTAACTGTTAGATCAAATAAGGTGTCCACTAAGTGACCTTATTTTCCATCCAGCAGGTTTGGAACTCAACCAATCTTGATAGCCACTCCTGCAATTCTTGTGCGAAGGTCACAAAGAAGATCTCATGAACCTATGTAGAAATATACTTATGTTTCCAATCTTCGGTAGACAACTTCTTACTTTTGTTTTCCTTAATGGAAAATTCCTAAATATTTTTCTTGAACTAGTCCTCTAACTCAGGCTTTGATGGCCGCCACATCACCTAATATCTCTCTCAAAAATGATCCCGGTCCCAGAAACAGAACCGTTTGTTGGCTTGAGGGGTCCTGACCCAGGTTCAAAGTTAATATTAACTAACAAAACCTTCTTACTACTGGCCCTTTTGGCAGTGACCCACTTGTGCAGGCCAAAGTCTCACCTTAAGTAGTATAGGGGGGTGTTGGAACTAGGTTTCCACACCCTGAGAGAAAATTAATTGATGTGGATGTCTTCAGATCTACAATGATAGCGGGAATGGCCTTCGCAAAAGAAACCCTAACCAGAAACCCTAATCTGACAGATCTAGGCCAGTTTACGCAGGTTATCCTACACATACACATATAAGGTTTCGCAACCCCTTCAACATTCTTAATACGTAACATTCAGGTTTGTCAATAGTAGATCTATGCATTCATCGTTCATATAAGGCCAAAAATAGTTACACAACTGATCCAAGTAAAGATAATGCAGTAAACAGAAATAATATGCAAAAACAAATCATAAACCAAAATTCAGATGCATTTAATACTCATAATTATCCCAAAACAATCCTTTATTCATTCATAGTTCATAAAATCCTTACAATACTTCAGTTCTACCTGCGCACACAGCTAGTAGGGTCTTCACACAGCAGGACTAAGTTCTGTGCGCACACAGCCAGCAGGAGCCTTCTAAACCTAAACTTTTTCGCTTTACAGCTCAGAACATCATACCAAAACTTACTTCAACCTTCAAAACTTATCTATATAACTCGATCTAGACTTCTATTTATAGCTTTAACCTGCGCTCATCTAAGGTCCACAAACGGTGGTTTGCGACCCCTAGTTCTACCCTTTTGCCCATTAAAATTCATGAGGGGCTTTGACCTGGCCCAAAGCCCCTTGACTCGTGCATTTCTTAGTGTGCATGACTTAAAATTACAAAAAATACTATATTTTTATGAAAATTGCAGTCCTAAGGGACCCTGCTCCAACATCGCTTGACATATTGTTTGGCATCCTTAAACAAGGAAGGCCAAAATAACCAGCTCGTAGAATCTTGTATGTAGTTCTCTTATTAGAGAAATGGCCTCTACAAGGTTCATCATGAGCAGATTTCAAGATTTCAAACACTTATTCCTCTCTTACACATCTACGGATAATAATATTTAGTCTGGTGTAAAAGAGGTCTCCTTGAATCCAAGAATATGCAACACTTTTTTTATGATATTCCACTTTTCACGAGCGGACAAGTGAGGTGGTGTCTTTCCAGTGACTAAATAATTGGCTATGTCAGCAAACGACGGGGATTTTGTTGACAAAACAAAAATATTTTCATCAGGGAAAACATCATCAATAGGAATTAATTCACTAGGATTATTTAAGCTATAAAGATAGTCAACCACAACATTGGATTTTCCTGGTCTATCAACAATAGTAACATTAAATTCATGAATCAAAAGTAACCACCTAGCCACTCTACCTCTAGTTAATGGTTTTTTCACCAAATATCTTATTGCAGAATGATTAGTATGCACAAAGACTTCATATCCTATTATGTAGTGTCTAAATTTTTTAATAGAAAAAATCACAGCTAAAAACTCTTTCTCAGTCACACTATAATTCAGTTCAATAGGTGACAATTTTTTTACGGATGAAGTAGATATCATAGGAATGTTTGTTCTCTTCTTGTCCTAAAGATGCACCAATGGTAGTATTTAAGGCATCAAAGGAAATATGAAATGGAAGGGACCAGTTACGCCCTCTCAAAACTGGTGCCTGTACTAATTTTTCCTTTAATGTCTCAAAGGATTGTCGACAAGCTGTGGACCAAGAAAACTCACTATCCATAGTTAATAATCAGAAAGGGGGGTAGCTATCCTAGAAAATTTCAATGAATCTCCTGAGTAGCCCGCATGTCCCATGAATCCTCTCACTTCCCTTTGTGTTTTGGGTGCAGGAAGACACAAAATAACCTCTATCTTAGCTGGGTCAACCTGGATACCTTTGTCAGAAATGAGGTGGCCAAGAACTACTCCTGCTTTGCAAATTGATCTACACTTTTTGTCACTCAAGTAAAGGTGAGCTTCTTGGCAATGAGAAAGCACTTTTTATAGATTTTTTAGGGCTTCAGGAAATTAATCACCAAATACTGAAAAGTCATCCATATTGATCTCCACACACTCAAGGTCATAAAAAATGGCTAGCACTGCCCTTTGAAAGGTAGATGGGGCATTACATAGCCCAAAGGGAAGCACTCAGTATGCAAATCGCCCCCATGGGCATGTAAAGGTGGTCTTACCTTGATCCTTGGGTGTGATCTGTATCTGGTTATAACCAATAAAGCCATCTAAAAAATAAAAGTACTTTTTACCGTCAAGGGTATCAACCACCTGATCGATGAAAGGAAGGAGAAAGTAATCCTTGAGAGTGGCTTTGTTTAATTATCTGTAATCAATGAAAATGCACCATATCCCATATTTCTTCGGGACTAATACTAATGGAGAGACCCACTGGCTATCGGATATAGGATAAATAAAATCAGAATCTAAGAGTTTTTACAATTCTTCCTTCACAACTTCTCTTAGATCTGGGTTTGTGCATATCTGGGATTGTCAGACAAGTCGGGCTCCCTCCTGAATATAAATTTGATGAGTACAAGTTTCAAGAGGGATGCCTTTCATGTCCTCATATCCCCATACAAAGGCATCAAGATGGTTTTGTAACAACTTTACAAGCTTCTCTTGTTGGGATGCATCCAAGTCTGAGCTAATATGTAAATATTTTCCTAGACTGTTCTCAACAAGAGCGGTGTGGGGGTTCAAGAGTACAAAGAGGTGTTGCTAGAGACTGTGGTGGGGAAGGTTGGGAATCATGACTTTCTTGAAAATCCAGACTAAGGATTTGACATAATGACTCAAAATTTGGCATGGTATCTAGATTATTAAAGAAGTATCGTATCTCACCCTCTCGAGTTGACTCAGTATAATGATATATCATAGAAACTGACTGAGTCTCCTCGTCACTACTGTAATCTAGCCATAAGGTATCTCGAAGCTCCTGGATAGATCTAGCAGGTGGATATAAGGTGAATTTCTTCCTATAATCTCCATGGGAAATGTACATGTCACCAGAACAACATCCAATGTAAGCATTAGCCGTAGAAAGCCAAGGGCATCCCAAGATCAAGGGATTTCCTCCCACAGGATTCTTTAGTTGAAGCACAATTAAATCTGAGGGATATTCCCAAGAGTCTATAGAAACAACCACATCATCCAACACTCCCTTCGACTTGATTTTAGATATGTCTGCCAATTCAAGCACAGTAGGAGTAGGATGAATGTGGAACAACTGAAGTTGATCCATCGTTTTCTTGGTCATAGCCTTAATGGCTTACCCCAGGTCTATAAGCACATTGGAGACAAGGACATCACCTATATGATACGAGACAACGGGGTTTCCAGGGTTTGTATATTTTTCCATTTTCACGCACCCTGTCATTAACTTTGCTGCTCTTCCAAAAAATTGAATGGTTTGAGGTTCTACTCTTTTCATTCCTGGCTTCTTGAGACAGAGTTCCCTAATGATTTTTGTGTAGATGGGGATCTCTTTGATAGCTTGGAGAAAATAGGCCTTTATGAAAAGATTCCTAATCTCAGAAGCCAGACTAGACTCAGGAATGGGGTCATTCCTCTCCACAATTAGCCTCTCTGGATAGGGAGGCCAGTTTGAAGAGGATGGCAAAGGATATGAAGGTACGGGGATGGGATGAATGGTGAAATATATCCCAGAACGGTAAGGAATTTCCTCCTCACTTTTCTCTTTGATAATCACTATGGGCTGCTTTTTTTTATCGATGTTACTACCTTCCCCAATCTCAGTTGAAGGTCATTGAATCCAACTGACATAGAATGATAATTGTGTGGAAGAAGAAGTTTAATATAATGGATCATTTGTACCGCTTTATTATCGGGATTTGGTATCGGTTGAGAAGGAAGTTGAGGAGGTCAAAACGGTGGAGGTAAAGGTAATGGTGGCATTGGCTGACTTAGTTGGGGCAATGATGGTTGCGGCATTGGGTAAGGTGCATATGTAGGTGGATATGATTTCATAGGTGTAGGATAGGAATGATGTGAATGGTTTGGCCCTCTCCAACCTTGTTGCTAATATTGGGAGGGTTTCCCATACTGAAAGTGGTTCCCATGCTGCCACAGTTGAGAGTGATTAGTGTTACGATAGGAATATTGTTGTGCATTATAACCAAAAAAATGTTGAGGAAGTTCAGGAGCCATACCTGCAACTACATGAGGCCAATTTATCTGTTCTCCCATAATGCAATGACTTAGGTTCAGGATTCCCTCCCTCGAATACTGCTTTCAATCCAGGTATAAAGGGGCACTTTTTAGTGGCATGGTTCTCTGCACAAATCACACATTTATTATTTCATTTAACATCATTAGGAAATTCTCTTAAAGGATGCTTTGTCCTACTCTTTGGACAAAAAATAGACAATGACTCTTGCTCTTCTACAAGTTTTTGTTGAAATTTTAAAGAGTCCATTTTATTGCTAACAATATTAATTATTTCAATTTTAATATTTTCCATTTTTTCTCCAACCCAATAATCATAGCATCCGTAGATCCAAATTTTTTATTTCTACTTAGAGTTCCTTTACCAAATCTACACTGATTCCTTGAGAATTTCCTGCACAGGTAAAAAATATGATCAAAATGTTTCGGAGAAATATCACCTTGTCCTAACAGATTTAAGTTATTTCTATCATCATCAGTAGGCCCACGTAAGAACAAGGTTCTAATAGTACTTAGATCAAATTTTTGTTTTGACCTTTTGAGGATATACAAAAAATTTTCCAGATAATCTTCCAAGGTCTCATCATCACCTTGCACAATGGTGAATATTTCATCCTACATCTCTCTAGTTTTACAATATTCCTGATATTTCAATAAAAACACTCTCTTCATCTGCTCCCAACAACCTATAGTGTTTCCTCCTAATCCCATGAAATAGCGTAATGATGAATCCTTGAGAGTTGCAGGAAACAAATTTAACTTCCGAGCATCTGAGGAGTAATCATATCTTCTACATAATATGTCAAATTTGAATAAGAAAGAATCTGGGTCCTCATGTACCTTACCATAGAAATGAGGAAGAGCTGATGGAGGAATATTCTTTATTTGCACAACTATGTCTGGATCCACAATCGGAAATCCAAAGGTGGATTGTTCCCCATTTACTTGATTTTCTCCACTTCCCTAAGCATGGAATTCGTGATCAAGCATTCGTGTACCTCCAAATGAACCGCTCCCAATAGGCTAAGAAGGTATACTATGGGTTGATTTTCTATGAAGTATAACAATCTCCTTCTTCCCCTTCTTTGGTTGTATCACACCTGAACTACTATCTCCAGAGTCCAAGTCAACAGTTCCTACGTGATGGGTTTGTGTTTGTTTGGAATTTCTGCTTGTAAGAGAAGGCCCAATATGAGAAAAAGTTTCATATTTATTAGTGTTTCCTTGGCCCCTATTGGGCTTCGAACCCATACCCCTTTTAGGCATTCATCTAAAAAAATGACAAAACAAAAAATCAATAAAATTCTGCAATTAAAATAAGAAATCGACACTTATAAAATCCTTCAAACAATAGAAGCACTCTACGAGAAAATATAATAGCAGACTTACCCCTATTGCAGAAAAATACAAATTTATTACCAATTTCAAATCGCCTCCCTAACAACGGCGCCAAAATGTTGGGTGCAAGAATTGCGGTTCAACAAACTCCTTCAACACTTAATTTTCAACCCGAGGGTTTCGTAAAACTTAGAGGTGAAGCACAGGAAATGCCAGAAATGATATGAAACTTTCCTAGTTATATTTCTATTTATTTAATTACAACCTTGCAAAATAAAAAAGAATGATCACACGACAAATAATACCAAAGAAATTCTAGTGCTCGGATATGAAAGAAAGTATTTTGCAAGGAAATAAATAAAAGGAAATCTCAAGTTTCTATAAATAATCTTGATTGATGAAATGAATATTTATGATTATCTTCAGTATAGTTATATGACAGATTGATTGTTGGACTATTAAAGGTGTTTTTCTTCTTTAAAGTTATTCCTTCCTACACTAAACTGTCATTCTTGTGCTTCAGCAATGTTCTTGTACCAGAATGTTGTGCCTGTACTGGGATGAATTTTATATGCTAGAAGTATGTTATGTACTTATAATGAAGATTTTAATCTTCATACAGGAGCTCTAAGTCTCCAGACTAGAGCACTCTGTTCTTGTACCAGGATATCAATTCCTGTACTGGAACAGAGGTTCCTACACCAAGGTTTCAAATTAATTTTAGAAAATAAAAATTGTGTTAATTATGGAAATAAATTGCAAAGTTGGACATAACTTTCAAAATAACTTTCAAAAGAAGAAATATGCTTGAACCAAAATTAATCTTGAAACAATAAATAACTTCGAAAGTCAACGTAAACCTTTATTAAAACAAGAATCTCTTTCATGCAATTAAATAAAAAATTTGATTGTGACAACATGCTTGTTCCTGTGATGGTTGTTCATATGAATCAGATATGCTTTTAATCATTTTAACTGAAAAGGTTCATTTGATAATTTCATATAAAATTCAATCATTTCCTCGAAAGTGTTAAGTGCAGGCACAAATCCTTATGTTATAACATCATTTATTCTGTATTCATCAAAGCACAATTAACTCTTAAGTTTAAACTCTTGATATTAAGAATGCCTCCATTTTAGAGATAAACACTCACTTGCAGAAACACATCAAGATATTATAAAGGAAAAGAAGCAAAAAGACTTGCGGAAATGAACAAAGAAATCGACTCGTAGAATTTAGAATGCATTGGCACAGGCATCATACTTGCAAGATTCTCACAGAAATAAATCAAGCATCAAAAGGGAAAAGTTATGCAAGCTAAAATAAAGCTTAACTAAGCCTGCACACCACGGATCCGTCACACAACTATTGCAAATGAAATCGAACATGTACTTGTGAAATAATCAAAATAATTAGTTAATTCACACTTTTCATTTGAATTAAATTAACACACCTTTACGAAAGGGAGAACGAGCTGGGTTGGTTGGGCCCTAGCCAACCAGCTCATTTCCTTGTTATGAAACCTAGAAAATCAGCCTCTCAGCAATGCATCACCATAAGATTGAAACGCAAAAATAAAAAAACATGGCACAGTCATTTGTATTATATTTCGAACAAACAAATGCACATCATGAGATCGAATCCAACCGAGAAAGAGGGAGACACCAGAAAAATTACAATTCACCAAAATTACTATAACATCGCTAGCTACTTCCTATCATAATTATACATTTTATACAACCCTTAGGTCTGCGGCCATAACAAAAATATAACAACGTTTCAAACTAAGCCTTTCAGCTGTTACAAGATACTAATCTAAGGCATTTGGCTGGAGTCCTAATATTTAATATCTGGTGATTTCTCTCCTGCTCCGAGCTCAACTCGAGATGAACTAATCCTTAACAAGATATCCGCGTAGATAGTGATATGTCACGGGAGTGCTATAACCTCCAGCAAGTGCAGGAATCCTACCTACACTCAACCATTCTACCACAATGATTAATACATTTTTCATCAAATACTTTAGGAAATAATAAGTATTAGTTGCAAAGATAATTTAAAGGTATAAAATCCATAAATAGATAATTAAGTCCATCACAATCCTTAAATATGAAAATATAAAGAGAGTGCAGGAATGGGCACGATTCTGGAAATAATGTAGGAATGAAGGGGTTCCAAGGTTGAAACATAGGTTTTAGGTCGTGTGTTTAGAGTAGGATAGAGGTTAAAAATGAAGCAATTTAGCCTACCAATAGTTATGAATAAGGAAAAATAAATGAACATGAGAAGTACTATGTCACTCATGGCATAGAGCTTGCAATGATGGTGCACACATTGAAAATGTGGAGGTACTAATTACTTGGGATTAAAATTTGTGTTGATGTAAAACCATGGAGGATTGAGATACTTTTTTGACCATCTCAAGATAAATGCAAGACAGGCCATATGGATAGATTTGGTCAATGAGTTTTACTTTGAGATAAATCACATTAAGGGAAATGAGAATAAGGTAGTAGATGCAATCAGTAGAAGTATACAAGTTGGTCACTTGGAAACCATGATAACTTGTGAAGTTGAAATCAAAGAAAGGATTATAGAGACATTATTACACGATGAGCATTACCATCTGTGAAGGAATGTTTGCAGCAGCAACCAAAAGGATAATTGAGCAAGAATTACACACTCAATGATAATGGTACATTGAAGTTCAAGGATAGATGGTATGTTCCTTGTATAGGCGAATTGAAGAATATCATAATGGATGAGTTTCATAAAATACCTTATTCAGGTCATCGTGGTTATCAAAAAATGGTAACATCCATGAAGAAAATGTATTATTGTCTAGGCATGAAGGAGAAGGTTTTTGATTACATTTCTAGGTGCATGGAATGTCAAAACTTTAAAGTGGAATGTAGGAAACTAATGGGATTACTACACCAATCAAAATTGATAGAAGTTATACGTCATATCTATGGAATCCATCCAAATATTGTCAAGAACTTCCAAGAAGCATGATTCCATTATTGCGGTAGTAGACAAGTTGAGCAAGGTAGCTTATTTATAGCTATCAAGTCCACCCAAAAATAAATTGACATAGCTCAAGTTTTCATATAGGATATATTTAGATAGCATGGCATACCCAAGAATATAATTTTATATTAGGATATGAAGTTCACATCAAATTTTTGGAAGGAATTATTTGCTTGTTTTGGAACCCAATTAGATTTTAGTATAACACACCATCTTTAGACACATGGAAAAATTGAAAGAGTGAATATATTTTTAGAGGACATGATGAGGATGTATGCTATGCATCAACAAACAAGTGGGAAGAGTTCCTGCCCTGAATTTTCTTACAACAATGGGTACCAAGAGTCACTAAACATGAGCCCTTTTAAGGATTTATATGGAATAAAATGTAACACTCCCATTAGATGGGATGATCCAGAGAATAAGGTGGTTATTGGACCTGATATGTTGAAAGAAATGGAGCAGGAAGTAATTAATATCAAGAAAAAATTGAAGGCAACCCAAGGTAGGAAAAATAATTATACAAATCAACAAAGAATGAACAAGGAATTTTAGGTGGGATAACCTGTATATCTCTGCATCAGAACAACGGATATTTTAGTAAGAGTGAGGTCTTATGCTAAGTTTGCACCTAGATTTTGTGGATCATTTCAAATTTTGGAAATGATGGAGCCAATGGCTTATAAATTTTACTTTTCACCCATAGTGAAAGCACATGATGTTTTCCACAATTATTTTCTTAAGAAGTATGTACATGAAACTAATCATTTTTTGTATTAGTCTATGGTATAGATGGAGTCTAAGGGATAATTCCAAATAGAGCCAGTGTGCATCCTAGACTGGGGGCATACCATGCTCTAGAATAAAGTAATAGAGCAGGTCAAGGTGCAAAGGAAGCAATTTGGACCACATGAAGCAACCTGGGAAATTGGAATATCAAATGAGGGCACTTGACCTGTTTTTTTTCACTGTATAAATTAATGTAAGAGTTGTAAATATAAATTTGAATTCTTGTAATTTTTCTTAGACCTCATCTGCATAAATGTTATTGTGTGACTACTTTTTTTTAACAAGTGTATGTTTATGAAGAAAAAAGGAATTGATGGTTGGATAAAGAGGGGGGTGTTGATAGTACTGGAAATACATCAACCAAGGGGGTATCCCTGATGTGAAATCCCAATTAGACCTCACAACGTTTTGAGTAGGATATCCAACAAGGAATACAACCAGTTTCCATTTCCCTTAGGGATTTTCCTTGGTTTCCATTATTAACATAACATGTTATACACAAATTATTTGAAACAAGCAAGTAAGTTGACACTATGAGGCAAAAATTTGCAATGCATATACATTAATTTCATGGTAGGGAGTGATCTGAATGGATTGTATTAGTTATGTTGTGCTAAGTATCCAAACAGTAATAATAATGTGTGCATAAGGTTCTCCTTAATTTGCAGGTTAAAAAAATAGTTCTGTCTTTGTTAAATAGATTTATGTGTGAGGATTGATTAAGTATTTTAACTGTTTATCATTGTATAGTAGTAAAGAACAGAGAAATAAAACATCACATAGCACATTACTCAGCAAATTTTTGAAGTAGTTCACCCATCCTAGGTTACATTTGCTGGTCCAGCTCCAATGGCATGTCCCTCATGTATTAATTTGCTCAAAATGTAAGTACAAGTGAAAATAAGCCTCAATACGAAAAAATATCTATAAATCAGCTTCAGAAGGTATGAATTAGCCAGACATGACTATTCATTTACCTAAAACAGATAAATAAAGCCCAATACATTGCCTTCTTCATGATGGCCTTGATGCTTCCTTGATCTTCCTCAAAGATAAAACTGCTGAAGATGACCTCTGTTCAACCTGTAGCTTATGCCAAACTGTTCAGAATCTCAAAAATACCCAAAATTGACTATTTTTTCACCCAAATTGGTGAAAAAATGAAGGAGTTATGGCAAAAACAAATTTTTCAGTGTCCCTTGAAAACCTCCTTCAAAACTGGAGGAACTCCAGTTAGCAGCGCTAATTTGGGGATAACTCTGAATTTGTTGAACCGTGCCAAATCTGGTGGTAACAGTTAAAGGTGGCTTTTAATGTTTAGTGGGGCAGTCACCACCAAATCTGGTGGCAACGGTTAAAGGTGGCTTTTAATGTTTAGTGGGGCGGTCACATGGTGACCGCCGCTCAAACCTCTGACTTAACCGCAACCTTAACAATTTTTTTTAAACCGTTACATTTAAATTTTTCATGGATTTTGGCCACATGGCCTCCACCACTATAACCTTAACCGCCAACACGTAACCGTTAGAGTATTTGGCGTATGGTTGTGGGTATGGTCGTATTGGATCGGTTATATGGTGTTGAGCTAGCCCTTAATTTTTCCTCCCATTATAATTTAACCCTTCAAATATGATTCGATGACTATGGTTTGTAAGAACCACCTCCATGGCACAATTGTAGAACACTGCACTGTTCAGAAAGAGGTCTGGGGTTCAACTCCCGTGGACTAATAATAATTTTTGAAATGCCAATCCTCCTCAGCCTGGGGCCACATAACGGCCTTTGGGCCTGCCACATGGCAGCCCGTGATAGGCCAGAAAACCCCAAATTCAACCAAACAACCAAACAAAATTTGAAATTTGTCAGAATATAATTCACCCTTCATGGAATATTCTTTGGAATATTATTTTTTTAATTTTTCCAAATTTAACAAAGTTAAACTTGGTCAACTCATTTTTGGAGTTTACTAGGATTTTCAAACCTTCATAACTTTTTCATACGACCTCTATTTTGCGAATCGTTTGCGGTGCCAGAATCACAATGACGAGAAATATTTGGTCATTCAAGTTGCAACCATTTTTGAGCACTTTCATTTTTGAGCATTTTTAAAATTGGACATGATCTCCTAATCACACCTCCCCACTGGGAAGCTTTTGGATCCCAAAAGATCTCTAGACTACTGAACCTGAAGATGAGGAGACTGAATCTCCACTCTTCCAATATTAATCCACTGAAATTTCCATGATTTCATTAATTGGAGCTTCTCATGAAATGACAAAATTTTCCTTGAATCTGTTGACCAATTGTTGATGACTTTGACCTTGTCATGCTGCACATTTTTGAAACTTGTAGAATAGCAACTTAAATTTGCAGTAAACATATTATTCCTACATGGGTATATCTTCAAAGGAAACTGAAAATTACTTTCACCTTGCATCCTGTCCTTATGGCGATTTTTTGCTGAATTAACCTTGTACTTGTGTCGATTCCTGACCAAGTTTTCTCACCATAGTACCCTGCCATTCTGAAACCAGCAATGAACATTGCTGCACTTTGTGCCTTCTTTTCTTGGATGATTTACCCTCTCTTGGATCTTTGCACCTCCTAGCACTGACACTTTTTTTTCTACACCGATTGACACCAAAGACGATTGCTGCAACTTCTTGTCATCTTCTTTCAAAGACAACTTTCTTTGAGACTGAAACAACTCATTAATTACATAAACATTAACATGAAAAGGATTATGTACAAATTCCCTTTGTTTAATCATCAATAAAGTCAAATTTTGACTTGCATTGACAAGCCTTTTCATCTGCCCTGCATTCACTAAAGAAGAGTCTAGCTTTTTGCGATGTGCTCTCACAATAAACTCCTTGTCATACTTGAATAAATGGTACTTGTTCTCATGGCGATAGAAGATAGCTTTCCTGTCATACAAGTAAGGACTGCCCAAAACCACACCTGTAATATCAAGAGGAACAACATTTAACTCAACCGTGTCAATAAAATGTGTTGTTATGGCAAAGCGCAACATGCACTTCTTTGAGACCTGTAAATTTTCATCCTTACAAATCCAACCAAGAGGATATGGATTAGGATGTGGAATGGTCTCAAGATTTAGTTTCTTGACTAATTCTTTAGAAATAAGGTTCACTTGTGACCCACTGTCAAATAGTGTGTCAACCTTGGTATGTTTGGAAATGATCCTCACATGAAACCATTCAATTCTCTTCTCTTGACTTGGAGCTTCTATGTGACAGTTAGAAATACTAGAACTAGGTTTAGTTTCATTCTCTTTCCCCTTCAAGTTCTTTAGTGCCATAGCTATGATTTTTGTTTCATCTCCTGATTCTGACCCTAGATCTTTTTCAGCTATTGCAACTATCTTGCTTTTCTCTTTGCCTTCATCTTTGGCCTTAAAAATTTCTGGTTTCAACTTCAGGTGAAGTTTCCAACAATGGTCCTCATAATGGCTTGTTTTGGAACAGTGTTTGTAGAAAAATTTTCCCTTCTCTTTTCTAGAATTTGCATTTCTTTTTTTTCTCCATTTGCCTTTAAACTCACTTTCCTCATTCCCATCAAAATATTATTTACCCCTTGCCTCTAAATGTGTGGCTTGAACAAAAACCTCATCTAAGCTTGTAGGGTTAAACATGAGAATGGTATGTATTAGGTAAGTATGCAAACCTCCTATATACTTGAATAAAGTTTCTTGGCTATGCAAATCAATTCCTAGTAAAAGAGCTCTTCTTCTAAATTCTTGAGTATAAACTTGAACATTTTGTCCTATCAACTGTTTAAAATTTTTCCAGTCCATTATGGCTTTCTGCATATGAGATAATGGATAAAAATTTTGTTTAATTACAGAAATGAAATTAGACCATGATAAGATAATCTTACCATATTTTTTTATCTCATCCCTTGTCTTGGCTTCCCACCAAACAAGAGTTGCACCTTCCATTCTCAATGAAGCTAGCTGAATTTTGGTTTCGTCATCATGAAAATTTTTAATTCTCAAATAGACCTCTAATTTCCTAATCCAATTATCTAGCTTTTCTGCATTTACTTCACCATCAAACTTTGGCAATTCAAACTTAACATCAAGTTTAAGAAAAGGACTTTTACCCGTGTTCTTGATTTTGTGAGAATGATGCACTGAAGATGAGGGTGATGATGGCGAATTTCCACTGTCTCCATTTCCTCCATTACCCTTCTTGGATTTATCCTCATTATTATGGCCTCTTGACGATCCCTCTCCTTCCTTGTGAAGTTTGGATCCTTCTCCTTCAATTCTTTCATTCCTTTCTTGATAAAGGAATCTCACCATTTCTATCAAATCAAGGAATGCTTTTCTAAACACCCTTTATTCCTCTTTGGGATTAACTTCTTCATGGATTTCTCCTTCCCTTGAAGACATAATTATGGCTTCTTCTGCTTCTCTTGGAGGTGAAATTGAAGGTGGAGATACTGGCACTCTTGCCCTCCTTGGCTGAGGATCACTGTAAGTCCTTGCCAATTGACCTTCTCCTCTCTTAAGCTTCAGCCTAGCAAGCATTAAAAACCTTGAAAATAGTTAAACAAACCTTGCACAAGAACAATACAACGAGTATAACTCTAGCTACAATACCAACTTGATTTGAATGAACGGTATTAGTTATTTTGTGCTAAGTATCCAAACAGTAATAATAATGTGTGCATAAGGTTCTCCTTAATTTGCAGGTTAAAAAAATAGTTTTGGTTTTGTTAAACAGAATTATGTGTGAGGATTGATTAAGTATTTTAACTATTTATCATTGTAAAAAAATAAAGAATAGAGAAATAAAACATCACACAACACATTACTCAGCAAATTTTTGAAGCAGTTCACCCCTCCTGGGTTACATCCGTTGGTCCAGCTCCCAATGGCATGTCCCTCATGTTTTAATTTGCTCAAAATGTAAGTACAAGTGAAAATAAGCCTCAATAGGCAAAAATATATGTAAAATTAGCTTCAAAAGGTATGAATTAGCTAGAGATGACTATTCATTTACCTAAAACAGATAAAGAGAGCCCAATACACTGCCTTCTCCATTATGGCCTTGATGGCTCCTTGATCTTCCTCGAAGCTAAAACTATTGAAGATGACCTTTGTTTGACCTAAAGCCTGTGCCAAACTATTCATAATCTCGAAAATACCAAAAATTGATTATTTTTAAACCCAAATTGGTTGAAAAATGAAGGAGTTATGGAAAAAACATTTTTTTTCCCAGTGTCCCTTGAAAACCTCCTCCAAAACTGGAGGAACTCTAGTTAGAAGCGCTAATTTTGGGATAACTTTGAATTTGTAGGACCGTGCCAAATCTGGTAGTAATGGTTAAAGGTGGCTTTTAATGTTTAGTGGGGCAGTCACATGGTGACCACCGCTCAAACCTCCGACTTAACCGCGGCCTTAACATTTTTTTTTAACCATTACATTTAAATTTTCCATGGATCTTGGCCACATGGCCATCGCTGCTATAACCTTAACCGCCAACACGTAACTGTCAGAGTGTTTGGCATATGGTTGCGGGTATAGTCGTATGGGATCGGTTCTATGGTTTCAGGCTAGCCCTTAATTTTTCCGTCCATTATAATTTAACCCTTCAAATATGATTCGATGACTATGGTTTGTAAGAACCACCTTTGTGGCACAATTGTAGAACATTGCATTGTCCGGCAAGAGTTTTGGGGTTCAACTCCCATGGACTAATACTAATTTTTGAAATTCCAATCCTCCTCAGCTTGGGGCCACGTAGTAGCCTCTAGGCCTACCACGTCGCAGCTCGTGATAGGCCAAGAAACCCCAAAGTCAACCAAATAGCCAACCAACATTTGAAATTGTCAAAATATAATTCGCCCTTCATGGAATATTCTTTTTTAAATTTTTCCAAATTTAACAATGTCAAACTTGGTCAACTCATTTTTGGAGTTTACTGGGCTTTTCAAACCTTCATAATGTTTGCATACAACCTCTGTTTTTCAAACCATTCGTGGTGCCAGAATTGCAGCGGCGAGACCCTTCCGGCTGTTCAGGTTGCAACCATTTTTTAGCACTTTCATTTTTGAGCATTTTTGAACTTGGACATGATCTCCTAATCAGGGAGAATGAGAGTGAGCCTCTAAAAGTAAATTAATATTATTATCCTAACAGAGACACACAAGAGCATAAGAGGATCACAAGTTACTCTGCAAAGTAGTTCATAAGACAATCGCTATCATAAATCCAAATACAACACACCAACAAGAAAAGTACCAAAGCCACCTAAATAGTTAATTTTCCTTAGTACATGTGAGTAAAACATATACTGAAAACATATGAAGAATGGTCTTACTATATTCATGATACATGCATGAAAATGTGTTGGCTCATAGAGCTTCATATATTAAATGGAAGAGCCAATATATACAATTACAGCACTACCACACTAGCCCTGATAATGGAACATTAAGTCACCACTTGCTCCTCCAAAGAAAGATATTCTCTCCTATGCCAAGTTATAGAATCTAAGTTGAAAGTTAAAGTGCCCAAAGTCCTTTTTTTGTGTTATGAGGGTATATTTATAGCAAAATAGGTGACTCTCCACCTCCCATGTGACCCTTGACCTCCCTCTTGAGCTTCTACATGAATTTAGAACTCAATAGTGAGCTTTAGATTACTTTAGAACTCAAAACTGACTCTTCATATTTCACGTGGGACCCATGGTATTCCACATATTTACATTTTCTCATTTAGGGGAATTACATAATTACATTCCACAAATGATGTGGCAAGACACTATGACACATGTGACTCTAGAGATGACTCTTGAAAATGATGACATGGAAATTCATGATGACGTGGAATTTCCAAGCTGCTCCTTTCACGGTTTTATTTGCATATTCATGATGGATCTTGCATATGTTTTGTATTCATCCTCCAAGGGGATGATTGATATGGAGTCTTCATGTTATCCCGATATTTTGATCTTCTGTAAGAAGCTAGTGTCTCTTCATCTTCTCTTCAATGATCAACTTGTCTTTCCCGCTACATAGGTGTCTTCTATCATGTTATTATTCTTCTTCTCCTTCATCATCATCCTATCATGACAAGATATAATACAAAAAACTGAAATCCACTCATGAAAATATGACATCTATTCGAAAAATCCTTATAAAAAATGCTTCATGAACTCACTGAATGATCTAGAAATAGGTACTCGACTGCGAGACTGGCTCAAGGATTGCGTAGTTTTTAACCTCAAGAGACTAGGAGTAAGGAATGAGGCTTGAGACTGCATAGTGAAAATTTTAGGAAGGCTAGGGTAGGGTGAATGTGTAGTTGAAGGGATCAATGTGGCATGCTTGAGGCTTGCATTTTCCCACTACACAGTTATAGAGGGAGAGAGATCAATGGATTTTCTAGTTGCACAGTTCAAGGAGTCAGGATGGAGGCTTGAGGCTTGAGATTGTGCAGTGCACACAAGGATATGACTGGGAGGTTGAACTGTGCAGTTTTGAAGCTCAAGGGACTAGGGTTGAGCACTGAGACTATGTAGTGTGCAGTTATGGAAGGCAGGAATTGTGCAGTTCCAAGAGGAAAGGGATGAGCTTGAGGGTTGAGACCATGCAATGAAAATTTCATGAGGGTTGTGTGAGGCCAGGTTAATTAGGAAGGAAATTTTAAGAATTTGGCTAAGCATGGGATTAGTGAGGTCAAAGTGAGAAAGGAAAAAAACCTGAACATGATCACACACTCGGAACAATCAATGACACAACATTGATCACATGAAACAAGATCCCTGCAATGCACACCTCCCCTCACATCTACCCACTTTCACCATATTTCCCAGAGTAAACATGAGATGAGGGGAAATTATGACCAGACTCAACTTCCTAGGTGACCTTAAGGCAATGGAGTTGAGAAACAACCTTACTAACTTGTCTCAGGTGCCATAGGACTCTCCAGGAGTAACCTAACCCCTCCAAGTATCCATACCCCGAGCCAAAATGAATTTTCCCTTATTTTTGCCCCCAGTTGCTCCCTTGACAAGGCCTCCATGCGACTAGAACCTCCCAGGCACATGCATAAGCCTGCATCAGTGTGACTGTGGAATAAATTCCTTAGTTTTGTGCCAACGAATGCTCATTTTAAGTATACATTCCAAGGCTAGGGCTAGACCTCTGCCAAAAAATCCATGTAACTTTTAGAAATCATAAGTTACACAATAAAAATTCTTGTAAACCAAAAACTAACGCCAGGACTAGCCTTGACCATCCCCAACTGGGACTGAAATTCTGTCAAACACTTGGAAACAATGCAATCTACAGGTCATGAATATAAGAATGAATATTAGGGACTGAAAATTCATATGAAACTCATCAATAAGGATCAACACCCTCTCCCATTAGCTATCTTAACATTAATTAGGTCTTGCATCAATTTTTCTTTTGATTACAAGTAAAAAAATGCAATGAAACATGACTAGAACCAGTCACATAACCATCCTTATAACCAACATATAACCATATAAATAACCATAAGATAAAAACCATTAAAGCCACATAAATAGAAGTAAAAAATTAAGAGAACTTAGCTTTCATTAAACATAGGCAAGATCCAACCATGTTCAGGACTTCCAAGTACCACCCGACCATAGATATGTCTGAACCAAATCTTTCTTTCAACCAGTCACCCCTGTGCTGTATTCTAAGCATGAATGTGGGATATCATGGATAAAACAATCCCAAACAACCAAGGGAATCCAAAGGTTAGACCACCTCCACCCTCACCATACCATGATAGCACCTAAAATGGCATCGATATCACAAAATTGGATCGAGCTTGGAATTCCTCCGGATCTCATCATTATCCTTGAGGAATTTTTTTTCTCCTTGTCTCAAAGATTTACCACAATCCAAACTGGATCGCTATGACCTTATCGAGACACCACCCTCAGGCTTTACCATGTATCCCGCCAAAACTGGTCAAGGGATCCCTAGGCCTTTGGGAATGAATCTGAGAACACCTATGACCTAGATTCTGAAACCATATGGAAATGCCAAAGCTAAAAACCGAGAAAAATCCCATCACACCATGGCTATCTAGAAAAATGCAAGGCAAGGATGAATACCATTGTAAAAACCCAACAAAACCATGCCACTGACAACAAAAGAATGAAACACCAACATGCACATACCATGCATGTCAAAACCAACTAGGAAATCATACATGCAATCTGTTGCCTGCAAGTATTATTGTCGAAGCTACTTGATCTTGCTCTTGCTTTCTTGATCTTTCCTTTCCTTTCATTTCCTTGTCCTTCCTTTGCTTTGTTTTCCCTTTCTTAGTCCAATGCTAACATGCTCCAAGAAAAAACTAAGTGTCCAAGAGTGTGCGAGAGAGAGAATAGAGAGGGATATCCGAAACTAAATTGAAAAAAAGCTACCAATTGATCCTCATGAGCCTTTTTATTAATAAGGCCTTTATTTTCTTCATTTTCCATTATTTTCCTTCAATTTCCTCCTCACGTGAAACCTGTGACCTTTCACCTTCCTTTTCTTGTAATTTCCTTTATTTTCATAAATAAATGTGCCAAAAATAATTTTTTTTCTTTTTAACGCCTTAGCCATTGCCTTTGCCAATTTCCCCTTACCCATTGCCTTTGAAAATCCCCCCTTATCCATAAACATATCCAGTGATTCCCACTAGGATATCCTGACCAACATTCAACTTCGAATAAGTGTCCCTTGCCCATGGTCTTATTTTTCCTTTATTAACTTTTATTACATGAAATTTTAACCTGGGTCTGTTAGAGAACCCTCGCCCTTGGGGAACACTGTCCTCGATGTTAAACCACACCTATACCTCAACAAAACAATCATACTAGCTATGGAGCTTTATAACTTAGTTCGATGCAACATTTACAATGAATAACTTGCTCAAAAGCAAAAATCATCAAGACAACATGACAATATAGCAACCATACCACTTATTGGAGATTTATAATGTATTTCATGGCAGTATTTACAATAGAAACCATAGATAAAAATGTACAAATACTGAAATGAATTTGCCTCAACCGAAAACAAATGAAGGATACATAGCCCACATATTACCATCAATCTCCCATGTATCTTCTTCGGGCTCAAAGTGCTTCCACTACACTTTAAATTTCTCTATGGCTCTATTCCTGAGCATGAGTTGCTTCTGATGCAATATGCATTGAGGTTCTGACTGTAATACTCCTTCTTGCTCCACCTGCAATAAAGAAAAATCAATAACATTATCAACATCCTTTATATTCCTTTTAAGTAATGAAACATGAAAAACATCATGGAATTTCATTGTTGGAGGCAGTGCAAGTTGATAGGCCACTGGTCCAATCCTCTCAAGCATATAAAAAGGCTCGTGATATCGTGGTGCCAACTTGGCACATGATCCAATACTCAAGGAGATCTTCTTGGGCTTGATGCGAAAATACACATGCTTCCCACCTAAAACTCCTTATATTTCTTGTGTTAGTCTGCATAACTCTTTTTCCTGTTGATGTAGGGGCATTAGGCACTAGCCAGTAATGTAGGAAATCTGTCCACATGTTGTGGCTAGGAGGGTTGAAATCATTCGAAATTGTAACAGCAAGGTGTCAATACCTTAGCTGTCTGTTGCTTTTAGGATAGTTAGAGTTAGTAGAAGTCGAATAGGTTTGGATTCAATCCATCTATCCTATTTCAGTTATTCGAATAAATGTAAGTAGGCCTTTTGGATAGACTAAAAATGGTCCTCACAGAGGAACCGAAGAGACACATGGTAATGCATATAAAATGTAACCCCCAGATACTCTGAGGAGGGGGGATTTACACAGTAAGGATTGTGTGTATTAAGAAATGCTCTCTGTTTGAATAAATTTCAGTGTTTTTTGATCATTAGTGTGGGATGGTGTGTATAAATGTCTTGGTGCGTAATTGCTTAAATTCCAAGGTGTTAAAACCTCCATCTCTGTGTTAATTTCGATGAAATAAATTTCTTTGTTAAACCTCCGCAACCCTCTGTCTATGTTGAGCCTTGATTCCCCTTGAATTTCCGGGAGATTTTCTATCGTTATAACCCTGTAAGAGGCCACGAATGGATGTATTGAGCCTTGTTGCAGGTGTTGAGTCGTGTGTGTTCTATTGGCCTTTGAAAGAGCATACCCAGTAATGTGTTTACCCGTAGAACTGTGGACTTCTGTTTGTAATGAAAAGAAAACCCGCTCATAAGAGAATAGACTGTATTATTGTTAATTGAAGACCTTGCCCTGAGGTTAGAACCCGAGTTAGTGAGTCGGAGCGAATACAAGGAATAGCATCAACCCCGGTGAAACTCCGGTCAATCACTGATCTAAAACCGAGAGTGATATTGGGAAACCGAAACCATCAATTTCGCACTGCTTTTGCGCGGAGGCGAAACCGCCCAAAAAAACCCGATAAAATCAGCGTGCGCCACGTCATTGGACTGAAACTTCCCATTTCGCATTAAATTGAAGGATTAATGCCCAGCTCAAGAAAAAGTCTGAAAAGGACCCGCACCATCCGATCCGAGTGTTGGCAGATCGAACGATGACCGCATCTGAATCTGCGCGGAAGATAAGTCAAGGTATGGGAATTGAATTTAATTGAAATCCACTGATATTTAGGGGCCGGGGTCTAAATCATATTAAAAGGTGTTCTATTGATAAAGGATTCAGGTTATAAAAAAAATTCCCCAGAAGAGTTATAACCTTGATGATAAGGTTAGAAATTATAAAGGCAGTCTAGTCTCTTTTGCTGTGGTAGACTTTGATACATTATATTAACCGATGGTTAGTGCTTAAGGTTATGTCTTGGGTTTATATAACGGAGAATTAAAGTTCAGAGATATATTTAAAGACGCCCAAGGTCTTAACATTGAAATGGGGATGTTATGAATTGCATATATATATGATTGTGCGCAAGGGAATATGAAAAAAAAACACAAATGACAATATATATATATATATATATATATATATATATATATATATATATATGAATGACTATAATAAAAGTTTTGCTAATGAATTTATTTGTCAATTTCTACGAAATTGATAAATAAATTTGTAAAATAATAGAGGAAGACTTCTTGTATTGAACAGAATCTGTATTAATAGTGAAATGCTGACAGAGAAGTGGTAGAGGCCAGCTCTCCTTGGGGGCCCGGTTTTCAATTTTTTTGTTGTCATTAGTGGTATCAGAGCTGTTTTTCAGATAATTAACATGGCTATCCAGGTTGTTAGAGGTGCTAGTAGAAGGAGAGGCAGACCTCTTGCCAATGCAGAAGTGTTGGAGACCTTGCAGAGGGTCCAAGCCAGATTGGATGCCATGGAGCTAGGACAACCCAGAGATCCTGAAGACATCAGTGAACCTGAAGTAGAAGAAGCTGGAGAAAATTCTGAGATTCCTCCTAAGATGAGGCTCCTCAGAACTGTTATGGGGTCTGTAGTTAAGCCCAATATTGAAGTGTCAAGTTTTTCAAGAGGACTGAATCCAGAGGAGCTAGTGGACAAGATTAATCAAATGAACAAGTGCTTTGACTATGAAGAAATGAGTGAAGATAAGAAAGTCAAGTTTGCAGTAACAAAGCTGAAGGGACATGCTGCACTTTGGTGGGATGGAGTGCAAGCATAAAGAAGGAGAGCTGGTAAACAACCTATTAAAACCTGGACCAGAATGATGGCAAAACTAAAAGGTAAACTCTTGCCTAGTGATTATCAGCTAACATTGTTTAGACAAATGCAGAACCTGAGACAGAGGTTTCTGATAGTAAGGGAATACACAGAAGAATTATATAGAGTAAGTATAAGAGCGGGGCAATTTCAAGACACACCAAAAAATATTGTGAGATATGTGAATGGTCTCAAGCCGGAGATCCAAGATGAGATTGGTCTTCTGTCTCCTAAGACAGTTGAAGAAGCCTATGATATGGCCTTGAAAGCAGAGGAGAAACTCCTGAGAAAGCATTCTGCCAAGGGAAGAGGTACTTTCCGAGGAAAGGGAAGTCAGGGTGGTAGAGGAAAGCCTACTACACCTAGAGATGGAGCTAGCAGCAGCTCACCTCAAAATGCATCCACAGATGGAGATGCAAGAGGCAGAAGGGGTTCTTATAGAGGAAGAGGAGGCAGAGGCAGAGGTAGAGAATTGAGGTGCTATAGATGTCATCAAGTGGGACACAAGCACTATGAGTGCCCGAAGAATATGGGTGCTGGCCAAAGAAATGCTATTGTTGCCCAGGCTGGAGAAGAGGCAGCAATTTAAGAAGCAATTCTTCCAGAGAAGGGAGAATCCTTGGTGGTTAATAAGGTCCTGTTAAAACAAGCCAAAGAGGTCACTGACCCTGCACAAAGGAAGACTTTGTTTAGGAGTGTATGCAAAGTCCAAGGAAAATGCTGTCAGCTGGTCATTGATAGTGGCAGCATAGATAATCTGGTTTCCACTAAGGTGATAGAGAAGTTGAAGCTGAAGACAAGGGATCATCCAACTCCCTACAGGGTGTCCTAGCTGCATAAAGGGTACCAGCTGATTGTAAAGGAACATTGTGAGATAGAGCTGCAAATGGGAAACTACAAAGACAAAGTCCTGTGTGATGTGATGCCCATGGATGTGTGTCACATACTACTAGGTAGACCATGGCAGTATGACAGAGAAGCAGTGCATGATGGCAAGAAGAACACTTACAAGTTCTTCAAAGATGGGGTACATCATACATTGATACCCATGGAAGAAGGAGAACCATCAAGAAGAGTGGCTAATCCAAAGACCTTTTTTCTGAGCGGGAAGGAGTATCTACCGCAGATTGAAGAAGAAGAGGTAAGCTTTTCTTTAGTTTGAAAACCTAAGGTAGTTCTTATTCTACAAAGATTTCGGATTTTCCGATAGAAATCCAAGAGATGTTAAACAGTTATTGTGACATTGTTGTGGATGATTTACCTGACGAGCTGCCACTTGTGAGAAAGATCAGCCATCAGATAGATTTTATCCCAGGTTCAAATCTACCAAATAAGGTAGCCTACAGGATGACTCCCACAGAGAATGAGGAAATCAGGAAGCAAGTACAAGAGTTAGTGGACAAGGGGCTGATCAGAGAAAGTTTGAGTCCATGTGCAGTACCAGCAGTACTTAGCCCAAAGAAAGATGGAGTCTGGAGAATGTGTACTGATTCCAAAGCAATCAATAAGATAACAATCAGGTACAGATTCCCTTTTCCTAGAGTTGAGGATTTAATGGACTGTTTGAGTGGTGCCAAATATTTTTCAAAGTTAGATTTAAAAAGTGGATATCATCGAATTAGGATAAAGGAGGGTGATGAGTGGAAGACTGCCTTTAAAACAAATGAAGGATTATATGAATGGATGGTAATGCATTTTGGGTTGTCAAATGCACCTAGCACTTTTATGAGGCTTATGAATGAAGTGTTAAAAGAATTCATTGGTAAATTTGTGATAGTGTATCTGGATGACATATTAGTTTTCAACAAAACAAAAGAAGAGCATCTAAGGCATATTAATTATGTCTTGAAGAAGTTGCACCAAGAGAAACTGCTGATAAAATTAAAGAAATGCTCATTCATGAAGAAAGAGTTAGTGTATTTGGGCTTTGTTGTCTTTGCAGAAGGATTGAAGATGGACCCAGAAAAGGTTAAGGCAATTGTGGAGTGGCCTTCACTCAGAAATGTTTTTGAGGTAATAAGTTTCCATGGACTTGCCAGTTTTTATAGGAAATTTATAAGAAACTTCAGTAAGATTAACGCACCCATCATTGAGACAATAAAGAAGAGAAAACAACCATTTAAATGGACTGCTGAAGCAGAAATAAATTTTAAACTTTTGAAGCAAAAGATAACTGAAAAGCCTGTTTTAATTCTACCTGATTTTACTAAACCATTTCAAGTGAAGTGTGATGCCAGTGGGGAAGCCATTGGAGCTGTGCTGAGTCAAAATGATAGGCCTGTAGCTTATTTCAGCGAAAATCTGAATGACACCAGAAGGAAGTATTCCTCTTATGAGAAGGAATTTTATGCAATTTTTCAGGCATTGAAAAAGTGGAGGCACTACTTAATGTCTAAGGAATTTGTATTATACTCTGATAATCATGCTTTGCAGTACATTGTACAGCAGCCTAAGTTAAATCATAAGCATGCCAAGTGGGTTGAGTATCTCCAAAGTTTTAATTTTGTTTTGAAGCATATCAGTGGCCAAGAAAATAAAGTAGCTGATGCCTTGAGTAGGAGACACATGCTTGTTCAAGAAACAAATTTTGAAGTTGTAGGATTTGATTTTCTCAAAGGACTGTATAAAACAAATTCAGATTTTAAGGAAGCATTTGAAACATGTTGTAACCCTGTTCTAACAGATAGAAGACAGTGGCTGGATTATTTCTTGCAGGAGGACTTACTATTTGGGAGAAACCAATTGTGTGTACCAAAATGTTCCATGAGAGAGAATTTGATCAAGGAGAAGCATAGTGGTGGACTTGGTGGGCACTTTGGTACTGATAAAACTTATGAACAGCTAAGCCACTTTTATTATTGGCCCAAGATGAGAGCAGAAGTGGGAAAGTTTGTGAAGAATTGAAAAATCTGTCAATATGCCAAAGGAAGGAGCCAGAATGCAGGATTGTATACTCCCTTGACTATTCCAGACATGCCTTGGGACATGGTGAGTATGGATTTTGTTCTAGGATTACCCAAGACCTAGATAGGGAATGATGCAGTCTTTGTTGTAGTGGACAGATTTTCCAAGATGGCACATTTTATTCCATGTTATAAAACTAGTGATGCCACCCATGTTGCTAACTTGTTTTTCAAAGAATTTGTTAGGTTAGATGGGTTACCCAAGATTATTGTTTCAGATAGAGACACTAGATTTGTGGGCCATTTTTGGAGGACACTGTGGAAGAAAGTACCAAACTGAGTTTCAACTCAACTTATCATCCTCAGACTGATGGAAAAACTGAGGTATTGAATAGAAGTCTGGGAAATCTATTGAGAAGTCTTGCAGGAGAACATCCCAAGCAGTGGGATCATATTTATCCTCAGGCAGAATATGCATATAATGATTCACCAAATAGAAGCACAGGGCAGAGCCCTTTCCATATTGTTTATGGAATGCACCCTAGAGGAATATCAGAGTTAAGAAATTTTGGAAAGGCAGAGTTGAGGAGTGTTGATGGTGAGGAATTTGCTTCAGAAATCCAAGCCATACATGAACAAGTGAAACAGAAATTACAAGGCAGCAACATCAAACACAAGGGTAGAGAAGACTTGAGTAGAAGAGAGATCCATTTTGAAGTTGGAGATTTGGTTTTGGCACACTTGAGAAAGGAGAGATTCCCAAAGAAGCAGTAAAAAAAACTGAAGTTTAAAAATATTGGGCCATGCAAGATACTTAGAAAGTTTTCTGCTAATGCTTATGAGATTGAATTGCCTCCTGATGTTGGAATATCTCCCATTTTTAATGTTGCAGATTTGTACAAGTATGAAGATGATGGTGCAAAAGAAGGGACAACAGATAAGGAATATATTGAATGGGAAAAGTAGCTACCTCCAGCACAACCAC
Organism: Pinus albicaulis; assembly: GCA_034641835.2. Classification (NCBI taxonomy): domain Eukaryota; kingdom Viridiplantae; phylum Streptophyta; class Pinopsida; order Pinales; family Pinaceae; genus Pinus; species Pinus albicaulis. Next base: position 106,625,196 of record CM076574.1, read on the forward strand.
TGCAGCCAGAGAAGATATTGGACAAAAGAGTGTTCAAGAAGACCAGAGGACAAGAGTACTTTCAGTACTTAATCAAGTGGAAGGACCAGCCAGAGGAAGATGCCACTTGGATGACTGAAGGAATGTTGCAGAAGATAGGCAGATCAGTGGAAGAGCTCATGGGCAGGATTCCATGAAGAAATTTGCCCTCAGGAGTCTGATGCAGGGGCATTAGGCACTAGCCAGCAATGTAGGAAATCTGTCCACATGTTGTGGCTAGGAGGGTTGAAATATTCGAAATTGTAACAGCAAGGTGTAAATACCTTAGCTGTCTGTTGCTTTTAGGACAGTTAGAGTCAGTATAAGTCGAATAGGTTTGGATTCAATCCATCTGTCCTGTTTCAGTTATTCAAATAAATGAAAGTAGGCCTTTTGGGTAGACTAAAAACTTTCCTCACAGAGGAACCGAAGAGACACATGGTAATGCATATAAAATGTAACCCCCAGATACTCTGCGGAGGGGTGATTTCCACTGTAAGGATTGTGTGTATTAAGAAATTATCTCTGTTTGAATAAATTTCAGTGTTTGTTGATCATTAGAGTGGGATGGTGTGTATAGATGTCTTGGTGCGTAATTGCTTAAATTCCAATGTGTTAAAACCTCCAGCTCTGTGTTCATTTTGATGAAATAAATTGTTGTGTTAAACCTCCGCAACCCTCTGTCTATGTTGAGCCTTAATTCCCTTTGAATTTTTGGGAGATGTTTTGTCGTTATAACCCTGTAAGAGGCCATGAATGGACGTATTAAGCCTTGTTGCAAGTGTTTAGTCATGTGTGTTCTATTGGCCTTTGAAAGAGCATACCTGGTAATGTGTTTGCCCGCAGAATTGTGGACTTCCATTTTTAATGAAAAAAAAACCCGCTCATAAGAGAATAGACTGTCTTATTGTTAATTGAAGACCCTGCCCCGAGGTTAGAACCCGAGTTAGTGAGTCAGAGCGAATACAAGGAGTAATGTCAACCCCGGTGAAACTCTGATCAATCACTGATCTAAAACCGAGAGTGGTATTGGGAAACCGAAACCATCAATTTCACACCGCTTTTGCGCGGAGGCGAAACCGCCGAAAAAAAACCCGATAAAATCAGCGTGAACCACGTCATTGGACTGAAACTTCCCATTTCGCATTAAATTGGAGGATTAACGCCTGTCTCAAGAAAAATTCCGAAAAGGACCAGCACCGTCCGATCCGAGTGTTGGTAGATCGAACAATGACCGCATCTGAATCTGCGCGGAAGATAAGTCAAGGTATGGGCGTTGAATTTAATTTAAATCCGCCGATTTTATTTAAGGGCCGGGGTCTAAAGCATATTAAAAGGTGTTCTATTGATAAAGGAGTCGGGCTATAAAAAAAAAATCGCCCAGAAGAGTTATAACCTTGATGATAAGGTTAGAAATTATAAAGGCAATCTAGTCTCTTTTGCTGTGGTAGACTTTGAGACATTATATTAACCGATGGTTAGTGCTTAAGGTTCTGTCTTGGGTTTATATAACGGAGAATTAAAGTTCAGAGATATATTTAAAGATGCCCAAGGTCTTAACATTCCCAAGGTCTTAACATCGAAATGGGGATGTTAAGAATTTCATATATATGATTGTGCACAAATAAGGAAAAAAAAAAACACAAATGATAATATATATATATATATATAGATATATATATATATATATGAAGGACTATAGTAAAAGTTTGGCTAATGAATTTATTTGTCAATTTATACGAAATTGATAAATAAATTTGTAAAAGAATAGAGGAAGACTTCTTGTATTGAACATAATCTATATTAATAGTGAAATGTTGATAGAGAAGTGGTAGAGGCCAGTTCTCCTTGGGGGCTCGGTTTTCAATTTTTTTGCTATCACCTATCCTGTGATTACTTTATATTCTTCTTTATAACTTTCATATCCTATTCCATATCTTCTAGCATGTTCGGTCCAATAAGTACCCTGTTCACTGGACCACTCTAGCTGATGGGAGTATTACAACTTCACCCATACAATGCCTCAAAATGACTCATCCTCAATGACTCCTGATAACCATTGTTGTATGCAAACTCAACCAATGGAACATACTCCTCCCATCTCCTCTCCTGATGCATGACGTACATCCTCAACATATCCTTCAATATCCTGTTGACCCTCTTCGTCTATCCATATGTCTATGGTTGATAAGTTGTATTGAAGGAAAACTTTGTCCCCAATCCTACAAACAACTCCTTCCAAAAATTGGAAGTGAACTTTGCATCTCTACCTGACACAATCTTCTTCAGAACACCATGTAATCTCACAATCTCCCTGATGAATACCTGTGCCACCTCACTAGCTGAATATGTAGTCGTCACTGGAATGAAGTGATCCACCTTGCTCAACCTGTCGACCAAAACCATGATAGAATCATGATGCCTCATTTTCCTCGGAATACCTATAACAAAATACATGGAAATTAACTCTCATTTCCATTTTGGCATTAGAATAGGCTATATTAAACCACCTGGATTCTTAAATTTTTCCTTCACCCACTAACAATCCAAACATCTAGCCACGAATTCTACCACTTCCTTCCTCAGATTCGACCAATAGTAGAACTTATTTACTGTTGTCATTGTCTTCTAGTAACCTGAGTGAGCCCAGTATGGCTTGACATGAAACTCCCTCAAGATAAACTTGTTGAGCTCACTATCATCCGACACATAGATCCTATCCATAAATCTCACCAAACCATCTTTCGTGAGACGATAGTCTGCATCCTGATCACCTATACCTGTACCTATACTTGCACCTATATTTGTAGTTGTACTCTGTTGTAACCTATACTTAAGCTCCACATACATGTTATCCTGATGTCCTGCTTTTAATATCTGATCTTATAAGTTTGTACCATAGGAACTCATAGTTGCCATATGGTTCACCTGTACTTTCCTGCTGAGAGCATATGCAACAATGTTCTCCTTTCCCTTGATGTATCTAATATTGAATTAAAACTCACTAAGGGTGGCCAGATTTAGTTGGTCAAAAAAATATCTCAACCCACTATGATGACTCAAAAATACATATCTCCTACCAAGAAGATAATGCCTCCACATTTCAATGCATGAATAATAGCTGCCAAATCAATATCATGATTCACATATTTCTGTTCATGCTCATTCAATTTTCTGGACTCATAGCATACCATCCGTCCCTCCTACATAAGGACTCCACCAATTCCTCTTTTACAAGCATATGTACACACCACAAATTCTTTATCCGGATCTGCAATCCTAGGAACTGGAGCATTGGTCAACAACTGCTTCAACTACTCAAAACTAGTTTCACATTCTTATGTCCATTCAAACTTATTACCTTTCCTCCACAAATATGTAATAGGATATGAAATGTGTGAGAAGTTCCTGATGAAACTCTTGTAGAAACCTGCTAATCCCATAAATGATCTGACTTCCTCGACATTCTTAGGAGCTTCCCACTCCATGATGGCTCTTATCTTTTTTGGATCTATTGTTGTGCCTTCCTTGGAAATAACATGTCCAAAGTAATGTACCTATGTTTGGAAGAAACTGCACTTGCTAAGCTTAGCATATAATTGATGCTCTTTTAGAAATCTCAACACTGATGCTAAATGTTTGACATGCTCTTCCTCATTCTTAGAATATATCAAAATTTCATCAATGAATACAATAAAATATTTTACAGATAAGGGCACAACACTCTATTCATCAAACACATAAATGTAACTGGGGAATTAGTAAAACTGAATGGAACTAAAACAAACTCATAATTCCCACACCTAGTCCTGAATGCGGTCTTGTAGATGTCCTCTTCTTTGATACGTGCCTAATGATATCCTGATCTCAATTTGATCTTTAAAAACATTTCTGCTCACTTTAACTAATAAAATAAGTCACCAATCCACGACAATGGATACTTGTTATTTATGGTCATTTTTTTCAACTTCGTATAATCAATGCACAATCTAAGAGTACCATCCCTCTTCTTCATGACTAACAATGGTGCACCCCAAGGTGATACACTTGGCCTAATGTATCCCTTTTCAATAATTTCCTTCAGCTACAACTTCAACTCAACTAACTTTGGCATACTCATCCTATAAGGTGCCTTTGATGTTGGTGTTTCCCCTGGTACCAAATCAATAGAAAAATCTACTTCCCTGTGAGGAGGTAGCTCTGGAATCTCTGCTAGAAACACACATTGAAATTGTTGCAATACAAGATATCTTTGGAAGATTTCCGCATCCTCAAAATATTTACCCTTATCACTAGAAACATGCACTGCAAACATCACACAACCTTTCCCACAACTATGCTTAGCCTGCATAGTTGTGACAATCATCATTGATGCATGATTCTTCTTTCCCTGCATAATCCTCTTTTCTCCATTATCATCAAGGCACTCAATGGCCTTGTCATAAAAATATACTTTGGTCCTATGAAGGTACAACCAATCCATACCAAAAATCATGATATATGATCCCAATGGAAGTACATTCAATTGTTCTATTGTAGGCATACCATTTATCTCAAATGCACAAGATCTTACACAATGGTGAAGTCTCTTATTCATACCTGTATCCAACTGTACCAACCAATATTCTGCATATACTTATTTTCCTAAGCCACACTTATTCACCAAGTCAGGATTAACATAACTATAATTAGATCCAGGATCAATCAAGATAGAAATAACTTGAGCACAAAGCTTACTGTCCATCTCAATGATAGATGCATGATGTTCCGCCTACCCGTTTTCCACATCTACATAAATTTGAGGAATGCTATGAATAACATCCTGAACTTTTTGTGTCTCTTGTGCACTATATATATGGGGTATACCACCTTAATACTACGGAAAATCCCTCTTGTGATGAACCCTACCTCATATCGAACACGGTGCTATACCATCACCTCTAGTTTGCTTCTCTCTCAACTGTGATACATGTCCCCCCTCAATTGTACTAAACCTCTTGTAAGGAACGTCATTTTATTTCTCACCTACATCTCGAGGTCTTCCTCGCTTTGGTGCACATATTACTTTAGCTTTCTCAATTCCTTTCAAGTCACAATTAGGCTCACCTTTGTGTTTTGACTGCTCATAAAGATGTTTAAACTTTTGAATGGCCTCTTCTAGCGATCTAGGCTCATCAAAATCAATTTGGCCTTTGTATGCTACTGCCAGCCCACTGGTGAATCTATGAACATTTTCCTTCTCCTCCTTCAGGTAAGGCACATATCTCTCATCCGTCATGGAACCCATCTGAAACTCATAAAACTCTTTAGCTATGGCATCATAGTACCTCTTCGACATGTACTTCTTCCAGAATAGCCTCTTGAACTCACTCCAAGTCAGCTCCTCCTTATAAATACACCTGAAATTATTCACGTCTCCATCAAATGTGGGTTTTTTTTCTTTCTTAAACTCATATGGAAAATATCTCCTATCAATCATCATGTAAGGATGATAACAATGAATATCATAATGCATGTGAGAACCATAACTAGAATAGTACCTATTTCTGTCACATATTCTACCAGGAGTGTCCAATAACCTTCCATATCTAATCATGTAATCTCTATCTGACATGTGACCACCATGAGACCTACTTCCATACGCCCTGTTAGTCCCATCCTCCTATCCATAGTTGATCCGAAGTGGTCCCTATTTCTATAACTCTGACATACTTTGAAGGATTACAACATTGACCTCTGCTTGTTTCTCTTGTGTCTGTATGATTCTATCATTATCTGCTTTACAACTCCTTATTTCTTCCTCCAAATTTCTCAGCGTGTTTGCTAATTCAGATGAGTACTCAACACTATGTTTCTCATATGATTCATAACGGGAATCTCTATAGTCTACCATCTTTCTAGTCATAATTGATTTCTTCCTGCAAGGTACCTCATGTCAGCTAAACCAAATCACAATAAACCAACGTACCTTAGCATAATTCGGGGAGGATATATCATATGCAAGATCAAAAAATAAATTTAATACATGTATAGACATAATCATAAAAACATATAGACTTATAATACATAGTTATATCGACACATAAACATCATTCTAACTAGAGTCCAATCATCAATGCATGACCATATCAACTACATAGCATGGCCTCATGCATGACAACATCAACCATACCAAGGTACACTTGACAACATATAAGCACCTGGCATGTATAACAAGTCATACACTCATGATAAAACATTTCATAACAACACCATCAACTCTCCCATGGCGACATCATTGCTACCATGACCAAAACCAAGCTGATGCAACAAGTACATAGACAAAAAAATATGAGAAACACATTAGCAAGCACCATAAATACATGACCAACACACCGCCCATCCAGTCCGAGGGGTGAACCATGCTCTAATACCACCTATAACACACACCTCCCCTCACATATACCCACTTTCGTCGGCTTACCCAGGGTAAACATGAGATGAGAGGAAATTATGACCAGACTCAACCTCCTAGGTGAGCTTAAGGAAATGGAGTTGACAGAAAACCTTACTGACTTCCCTCAAGTGCCACAGGACCCTCTAGGAGCAATCCAACCCATCCAGATGTCCGTCCCTTAAGCCAACATGACGTTTCTCTGAGTTTTCCCATATTTTCTCCCTTTCCAAGGCCTCAATGTGACTGTAAACTTCTAGTCGCATGCATAAGCCTGCATCAGTGTGACTGTGGACTAAATTTCTTAGTTTTATGCCAACAATTTCATATTTTAAGGCTAGATTCTAAAGATGGGGATATACCTTTGCCCAAAAATCCCTGTAACTTTTAGAAATCACAAGTTACACAATAATAATTCTTGTAAACCAAAAAATGACACCAGTACTAGGTCTGACCATCCCCAACCGTGAAATGAACCATGACTATAAACAGTCACATAACCATGCTTATAACCAACATATAACCACAAAATAACCATAATATAACAACCATTAAATCCACGTAAATACAAGTACAAAACAAAGAGAACTTAGATTTCATTAAACATAGGCAAGAGCCAATTAGGTTCGGGACTTCCATGTACCATAGACATAGCTGAACCAAATATTTATTTCATCCAGTCACCCTCGTTCCATATTCCAAGCATGAATGTGTGATCTCATGGATAAACCAATCCAAAACAACCAAGGGAATCCATAGGTTAAACCACCTCCACCCTCACCATATAGTGATCTCACCTAAACCGGCACCGAGATCACAAAACTGAATCAAGTTTGGAATACCTCTAGATCTCATCACTATCCTTGAGGAATTTTCCATCTCCTTATCTCTAGTCTTTATCAAAATCCAAACCGAATCACTACGAGCCTTACTGAGACACCACCCTTAGGATTTACCATGTATCCCGTCAAAACTAGTCAAGGGATTCCTAGGATTTTGGGAATGAAGCTGAGATCACCTCTGCCCTGGATTTCGAAACCATCCGACAATTCCAAAGCTCAAAATTGAGAACAATCCCATCACACCATGGCTATCCAACAAAAGGCAAGGAAAGGCTAAAAAAAATGTCAAAACCCGAAAAAATCATGCCACCAACAACAAAAGAACCAAATACCAACATGCACATACCATGCATGTAAAAACCAACTAGGAAATCATACATGCAATCTTTACGTGCAAGTATTCATGCTGAAGCTGCTTGATCCTTCTCTTCCTTTCTTGATCTTTGCTTTGCTTTCCTTTCCTTTTCCTTCCTTTGCGTTATTTTCCCTTTCTTGATCCAATGTTGAAATTATCCAAGAAAAATGTAAGTGTCCAAGAGTGAGATAGAGAGAGAATAGAGAGAGATCTCCAAAACTGAACTAACAAAAAGCTACCAACTAATCCTTAAAAGCCTTTTTATCGATGAGGTCTCTATTTTCTTCGTTTTCCATTATTTTCCTTCAATTTCCTCCTCACATGGAACTTGTGACCTTTCACATTCCTTTTCTCATAATTTCCTTTATTTTCATAAATAAATGTGCCAAAAATACTTTTTTTCCTTTTTAATTCCTTAGCCATTGCCTTTTCCAATTTCCTCTTTGCCATAAACACATCCATTGATTCCCACTAGGATATCCTACCCAATATTAACCTTGGAATAAGTTTCCCTTTCCCATGGTCTTATTTTTCCTTTATTAACTATTATTACATGAAATTTTAACCTGGGTCTGTTACAATCCCCTCAATGTAATAAAAATACAACACCTTCCTCCAAGTGTAACACTTAAGATACACTTTGCAATGACAAGGAAGAAACTTGTGCAAAAATGCATGAAACTTTGGGAATGAGTTTATTACATGTATATATGATAAATAAGACTCATTGGAATTAAAGCTACCCCTTGAAATGAACCATAACTACTCTTATGTGATATGTGACAGTTCCCATGCCAAAATACGACATTTGCGATAGTAAGGGAAAAGTGGAAAAGACACTTGAAAAACATGGATAAAATTGAAAGCGACACATGACAAGGTGAAGATAGCATGAAAAAAACACTTATTAAAGTGAAGGAAACAAAACGATAGTCATAAACATGAAAGTGACACTTGTGAAAGCGAAGGTGCATAAAAGTGACAGTTGGAACAACTCACCGAAATAGAAGTACAATTGCAACCAAAAGTGGGAGGCTACGAATTGAAAGTGCACTATGAATATCGACATAGTTCTAACATTGCACAAGAACTATCTTGATGGAATGTGTTATACATGTTAAATATTGTGTAAAATAATGCACTCATGAGCTTATTATAGACTGAACATGTGTGAGAAAGTGACTTCAACACTCAGAAATTGAGAGGAAGACTTAAAAACTTAGCAAAACATTCACTAATCATGAAGGGACTATGGAACAAAAAATTGCCAGATCCTCTGTAGGGTTCAAAATTCACGTGTAGGAAATTTTTTGGAGGGTGTTGATTGCAACGTCAACACTTGCCGACACGTTGGTAGAACTTCGACTTCTCTGTTCAGGTTTTATCCTTAAGTGCAAGGTATCCATATTTCAGGAAGTATTGATTCATCACATGGATTTCCTTGGCTCCCCCATTGACTTGGTTATGGATATATTATCCTCTATTTCTTTTCTCATTTAAAAAAATTCACAAAGCTTACCAAATCACAATTATTTTAATTTATGAGAAGGGTAATATAAAATTGTGAGTCAATATATTTAGAGTCTTAGTTTTCATCTCTGGTGTTTCTACGTTGCCAGCAGGCCTGTACAGTATCCCAACAGAGTCACTACAAGAACACAAGTATGTCACTTTCTTCACCTCTCTGCATAGGAATCCTTTCTCTTATTTTACCCTTTATTTATTTTATTTATAGGACTATGCTTCAACATTTATTTATTTCACTGGGGTGGAAGAGGGATCCCAAATTATTGAGGGTAGAAGAGGTTGTCCCTTTAGAGAAGGTTATATATATACCTCTGATATTGGTTTTCTCGCTATTGATTTCTCCCTTTCCATTATTCTACTTGGTTGTATTGGCAAGAAGAACACCATTTAATTACAACACCGATTCAAGGAATGAAGATCCTAGAATAGATATGGGTCTTTTGATTCGACCAAAGGATTTCCATTCAAATGGATCGTATTTTCCATTCAAACATCATTGACTTTAATTAGAGAACTTTTGAGGTATAAAATGGGCCTCCTAAGAAAAATGTACAACTAAAATAAACTTTATAAGAAATAATAGGATTTAAGATGATGATGTCAAACATGGGGGATCATTCACCATTTTGGGGGTAAAAAAGTAAAAATATTAAAATAAAATAAAATAATAAAACTACTTTTTCAACTTGTATTTTAAACTTATCTCCCTAAATTTTTACTCAAATTTCAAGCGGGAGTACTCGTTGGATGCAAAATTTAATTTCTCATCCAAGGAGTACCCATGTTGCATACTTTTTATGAACCCTCTTACAGGAAAAATGAGAAATACATGAAAAAACATTATTTCAATCACATTTTTCATGTATTTCTCATTTTTAGTGTAGCAAGGTCCATCGAAATTATGCAATATGGGTACTCCTTGGACGAGGAATCAAATTCTACATCTAACAAGTATTCCCGCTCAAAATTTGAGTAAACCCATAGGGAGATAAGTTGAAAAAGTAGTTTTTTCTTCTTTCCCTCTAAAATTTGATCATGTAATCTAATATTATTTTATTATTTCCACTATTATTTTATAATTTCTGTAGGAGACCCATTTCATACCTCAACATTCCCCTAATGAAGATATGTAAACCCAATATAGAGAAGAGGATAACTTATAATCCAAGCATTTCTTGTTGTCGCAATTTCCCTTTTCAAGTTTTGCCACATTTCCTTTTGAGCCAAGCAATAAATTTTTTCATGTGAATTTTTATCGAACGAAAGATGGAATAAAAGACACTACAAAACAATGAAATAAGATCAAAATAGGAATAAAATTTAGAAATGGACTAAAGCAACATGCGAGACAAAATGAGAGAACAAAACAAATGCAGAGACTAGATAGAAAGTGAGTGTAGGATGGGTGTGCAAGTGAAACTAACATGCAACTAAACCTTCTCCTAACTTAATCAGATAGAAGGTCATGGATAAGTATAATTGAACTTACAATATAGCCACTATAACTGCTCCTGAACTACAATCACAAAGATATGGGCAATTAAAATATACATAAAGCATTGTGCACAAAAAACAACTACAACTCGACAAACTTGCACAATGAATCGAAGGTCTTTCTTATCAATAGAAATATGTGCCATACTTACTCGCTTTAACTAGTTACAAGATATACCTTGTTGCTTGAAATGAAACTCATACAAACCTGGAAGGTTTCTCGCGGAAGCACATTCATTCATGTTTTTAGTTTTTTCAAACATGAAGAAACACCGAAACTTTTTCTTTGCGATGTAAGATTGCTTTAACCATTCGATGATTGGATCTTGATATTGAAAACAATCAATTTGAAAACCTTAATTCTCATGAGAAAATTAATTTTCAATTAATGCATTCGAACCACAAAGATAATATTTTGAAAGGAATTCAATCTTATCTCACCCATAAACTTTTTCAAGATGGCGAGAACCTGACATAACCATCATATAAGACTAGAGTGTCTCAACTATCCGACAAGCATATGAATAGTGAAATGATGAACTATGAAGATCAATGGGCTCAACAAAATCAATAAATGTAATAAACTATCATTAGGTATGCTATTGGGACAATAATTTATTAAGAGATAGTTGTTAGAACCAACATTATGATCATATTGGATGGTTAGCTCATAATATTCTTGATTCACCATTGGTTCCATTCGTATCTAATTAAACATCATGATAAATTTTTTAAATCTTAAGGCATTTAAAACAAGCACTGACATTATAAATTCAAGAAACCAATTAGGATACCAGACTGGTGAAATGTTGGGAGAAAGGGTCAATTAAACTAGGTATTCATATCAACACAATGGGCATGATTCGTCATATGACTCAATAATTTAGCATTACTCAAGAACAGATATTATGTGAAAAATATGATTATATCCATGACATGCACGAAAGTGATAAGAATGTGACCGATCTCTGATGCATTTGATAGGGAGGAATCTTTCAACAGAAAATGAACTTCATATTGATAATCAAAATGACAGGATTTTAAACTATGTAGATCCGAAAAATATGTGCTCTCCAACCCTAGGTGCAGTGCAAGGGATTCATATGACGAATAATTAACCAAACAAAAATATTTCATTTGATAAGAAATTATATCTTGAAAATCGTAAAGATCAACTTGAAAATAATGAAATTTATTTAAGAATGAACTGATAACCAATGAAAAAATGTTGGGGAAAGAGTTATGCGTGAAAATATGGGTCCAAATTAGTTCAGATACAACAAAAATATTGCAATAACTTGACATAACCATCAACAAGGGACAAAGTGCCTCAAATTCATGATAGTTATATGATATTTCTGATGGTGGTTCATCGAATTTGGGGGGCTTAGAAAATTCAATAGGTAGATATGCACAACTTCCAACAGATGTATCAATGATTTTTTTTTTTATTCCATTGTTTCGATCAAAATCAAGATTAAGTGTATCAAATTCTTGATGGATGGAAAATTGAGATGCATTAGTCAGAAAACTCCCTTGATCATTTATAATTGTAATATATTCCTCCTGACGTATGAAATATTTATAATTGAACAGATCATGAATAATAGATTCAAGATTTTCATCCTCTTATCATAAGACCACACCATCCTATATCTGACTCTTACCAGTTGGATAAATATCTAAAGGATTTAGAGAGACTGATGGTATACTAAACTTATCACACGTATCTGGGTACAATAAGTATTGTTCTAAAGGTGAGGACATATGAAAAGACTCAGGTGGAAAAATACCAGTTGCAAAATTATATTAAGCTTGTGAAAACAATGGATCAACATGCATGTGATGTACAATGATATTACCTTCATCATCATAATGATCGAAGAAAGGCATACCAATTCAACATTCATATTGATCTTTCTTTTCTTCAACAGGGTATACCAAATATTAAAAATCTAGACAATTTGTTTCTTCAAATTTGATATCTGAAGATGCATGTATCAAGTAAATTTCAGAATCATTCCAAATTGAAAGAGAATCCAAACCCATAAATTAAGATTGAAATCTATGAGAAGTATAATATGAATCGACACTTAACAAATCTAAGCCTTCAAAAGAAGAAAATATATCATTCAATATACTTCGATATCCATCACTACATGTATTAATTGAAACATGGATGTCATGGTGATGGTTGCCTAAAGTCTCAACTTAAATGAGCGATTTTAAATCATTTGATAGATTATCAAGATCATAATATCGATGATCAGCCAAAAATTCCATATTGTCACCTGAAAGAGGGAAGAAAGATGGAGCATGACTTCAACAATTTTCTCCTCTACTTGTGAAATACAACTACCTTGTTCTTGATTATTGCTTGAAACAACAAGTTGAACATCAATAAGAGTTGAAGTAGGTTGATCAAGAGGATCGTGAAACAAGCAATTATGAGATGTAGCTGGAAGAGGTTAAAACGTATCTCTTGAGGAAAATGTGTTTTCAATTGGATCAAATTCAAGATTAGGATTGTGTACATTAATGTGATCTTGAAAAAATAAGGGATCAAATTTTACTTCCAAGATTCCATATAATTGATAAAACATTCCAAGTTGTCATTAATAGGATCTAAATGAATGGAATTGGGTGGAGTTTGGATGGATGGATCAACAATTCAAATTTCATATTTCCAAACTTTAACATCATCACCAAGAGGCACCCAAATTGGTACTAGAAAAGGAGAAGGATAAGGAACAAGAGGGATAGTAGCTTCCTCCTCACAAATTTGAGGTGTCTCATAATCAACATAATTTGGGAGAGCATCATCATCTGGGGGTTACTATTCACAATATTTCAAGGAGAGAAGAAAAAGCACTAAAAATTTTCACTGATAAAACCAGAATCAATCACTTCCTTAGGAAATTAATAGCAAAGGTGAAAAAAATGATAAAGGAAATCCTCTATATATTCACTAGGTTTCATTCTAAGCAAATCAATACGTTTACATACATCTTGATAATCATACTATCAAATGTTTGATGAAGCTCCTTGATAAATTGATCAAATGTATGAATGGAAGCGGATGGTAAAGTCTAACAGCCTTCTTAACTCGACCCTTAATAGTGAGAGTGAATAATATACAAATAACATCTTCATCATCAATTTGATTAGATTTACATAATCCAAGAAATAAGATATATTTTTTGCTATGAATGTACCACCCTCACCATCAAACTTGAATTGAGACAAGTCATGAAACTATCCCTTGGATATGAAATTTTTACCAAGGGATAGGTTAGAGAAACATTCTAGGATTATGATTTGGGAAAGATCCATTTAAGATAAGAGATTAAAACAAACTCAACAATAACAACTTGTCATATGGCCCTCCTTCTAGTGCCAACTATTTACGTTGCTGGAAATCCGTCAACCAAGGGGGTCTCCCCATTGTGAAGTCCCAAGTATACTTCACATCGTTCGGAGTAGGAGCCCCAACCGGAAATATGACTAATTTGCATTGTCCTTAGGGATTTTCCTTGGCTATAATTATTAACATAAGAGGTTATACACACGTTATTTGAAACAAGCAGGTAAGTTGACATTGTGACGCAAACAATTGTGATGCATATAAGGTACTTTCATGGTAGGGAGAAAGAGAGTGAGCTCTAGAAGAAAATTAATAATAGTATCTTAAAAGATACACACAAAAGCATAATTGGATCACAAGTTAGTTTGCAAATTAGTTCACAAGACAACCAAGATAATAAACCAAATACAACACAACTTCAACAAGATAAGTACAAAATCCACTGAAATAATTCAATTTCCTTAGTGCATGTGGAAAAAACATTTACCACAAACATATAAAGAATAATATTACTATATTCATGATAAATGCATGAAAATGTGTTGGCTCATCGAGATTCATATATTAAGTGGAAGTTCCAAGGTATACAAGTACAATGCTGCCACACTAGCCCCAATAGTGGAACATTAAGTCACCACTTGCTCCTCTAAAGAAAGATCTTCTCTCCTATCCCAAGCTATAGAAGCCAAGGTGAAATTTTAAGTCCCAAAAGTCATTTTTCTTGAGTTATGAGTGTATATTTATAACAAAATAGGTGACTCTCCACCTCCCATGTGACTCTTGACCTCCCTCATGACTCTTGAGCTTCTACAATGACTTTTCAATTCTTACATGACCTTTGATCTTCTACATGAATTTAGAACTCAATAGTGAATCTTCATATTCCACGTGGGACCCTTGGTCTTCCACATATTTAATTTTTCTCATTTAGTGGAATTTCATAATTACATTCCACAAATGATGTGGCAAGACACTATGAAACATGTGGCTCTTGAGATGACTCTTGACAATAATGACATGGAACTTCATGATGATGTGGAATTGCCAAGCTACTCTTTTTACTACTTTCTTTTCATTTTCATGATGGATCTTGCATGTGCTTTGTATTCATCCTCCAAGGGGCTGATTGATATGGAGACTTCATTCGATCTTGATCATTTGATCTTTTGTTAGAAGCTAGTGTATCTTCATATTTTGTTCAATGATAAACTTATATTTACTGTTGAATAGGTGCCTTATAGCATGTTCTCCTTCTTATTCTCCTTCATCATCATCTTGTCATGATAAGATATAATACCCACAACTAAAATCCACTCATGACAAGATGACATCATTCTGAAAACTCCTAGTCTAACATGATTAATGAACTCACTAATTGAGCCAGAGCTTAGTGTTAGAGTGAGAGACCAGCTTAGGGATTTATCAGTTGCATAGCTTAAGAGGCCAGAAGCATAAACTGAGGCTTGAGACTACACAATGCGTAGTTCAGGAAGGCTAAGGCGAGGTGACTGTGCAGTTGAAGGGCTTAAGGAGGAAGGATGGAGGCTTGAAGTTATCCACTGCATAGCTCTAGAGGGAGAAAGGCCAATGAATTTCAAAATTTTGCAATTTAATGAGTTAGGCTAGAGGCTTGAGGCTTGAGACTGCGTCGTGAATAAAAGGTGTTGATTGGGACTCTGAACTATGAATTTATGGAGCTCAAGGGGCCAGGGATGAGCATTGATACTGTGTATCCCACAATTATATAAGGAATGAAATATGAATTACGCTATTCCAAGAGGCAAGGGATAGGCTTGAGGGATGATATGACATAGTTTAGGAGGGCTGAGTGAAGCCAAGTTGCTCAGGCATGAAATTTTGAGAATTTGGCAATGTGTAGGATAAATGAGGTGAAAGTGAGCAAGGAGAAAATGTAAAAATGATCACACACTTAGAACAATTGATGACACAATATTGATCACAAAAACTACAAGATCCCCTCAATGCGTCAACAATACACCAAATTACTCCAAATGCGACACTTAAGATACACTTTGCGACGAAAATGACGAGACTTGTGTGACAATGCATGAAACTTTCGGAATGAGTGTAATACATGTATATATGATAAATATTGCTCATTGGCATGAAATTTACACCTCGAAATGAAAAATAACTACGCTTATGTGATATGCGATAGATCCCATGCCAAAATTTGACATTTGCGACGATAAGGGAAAAGTGCAAACAACATTGAAAGCACCACATTACAGGAAAAATATAACATGAAAACGAAACCTATTAAAGTGAATGAAGGAAAAAATGACAGTTTTAAACATGAAGGTGACACTTTCGAAAGTGAAGGTGTGCAGAAGTGACAGTTGGAGCAACTCACTGAAATAGAAGTACAATCACAACCAAAAGTGAGAGACTACCAATTGAAAGTGTGCACTGAATATCGAAATAATTTGAATATTACATAGGAAATTTATTCATGGAGTGTGCTATGCTTGTTCAAGCTTGCGTAAAATAATTCTCATGAGCTTATTACAGACTAAACATGTGTGAGCAAATAAATTCAACACTTAGTAGCTAAGAGGAAGACTTAAACAGTTAGAAAATAATTCACTGATCATGAAGGTACTATGGAACAAAAAATCACTAGATCCTTAGTAGGCCCCAAAATACACGTGTAGGAAAAATTTTGGATGGTGTTTATTTTAGCGTCAACAAGGGGACATGGATCCAAAGCCTTGGGAGGAGGTTGATTGTGGTGTGCCAAGAGCAAGTATAGATCCACACACATTTAATATTTTACTTAACACCTTGACCAAGGACCACCTGCATTGAAAGGAATTTAATTTTCTGAGTGGGAAACATGGGGGGAATGGAAATGTCATTTGTATGTTGGGTGTGGAGCCTGATTATATTCTTTATTTTGTATCAAAGCATTGGACCCCTATTCTTAATGGGGCAGCAACGCCGCCCGTAATTAAACGCTGCCCAAAGGGGGCGACTGTAACTTTATGGAGCGCCCCTCTGGCGGGGGGTTTAGGGGGCAACACCCCTGAAGCTAAAAACAAATGTAAAATTACCTTGTAAAAGTATTTTAATTTCTATTCAATATGAGCCATTTATTAGGTGGATGATCTGACGGTAGAATTTATGTTTAATTTAGGGTGTTTTTCCCTAAAAGACAACCCCTCCTTTTGTATGAGGGTATTGTATTGCGACTGTGTATTGTATGTGTATTCTCAGAGCGAGAAACTGATAGAGAGAGTATGAGAGAGAACAGAGGATATTACATTGGATCTACTGTAGGTTGTGTCTCTTCCTTTTTCTAGATAATAGAAAGGAAGGACTAGCTATTCGGGGTGGACGTAGCCCAAACTGGGTGAACCATGTATATCTGTGTCTCTCTGGTTTAATGTATTATGTGTTTTCCACATATTTTATGTGTTGTATTTCTATGTAATATATAATTTTCTAACACCATGTACCCTCTTATTGGATCAAGGTAAGGGAACGACTTATAGAGGAGGAAAGTGAGGTCAACACATAGCAGAGAAAACTCACAACAAATGAAAAAGAAAAATAATGTGCATATAACAGACGAAGGGAACATAAAAAATAATAGATCGTGATACATAGTAGACAAAGAGAAAATTCATGGGAGAGAAGTCTGGAATGTGTGTGGAAAGGAGAGCGATTGACATAGGAGCAACATGGAACAATAATTTGCAAAAAATGAGATATTGGAAACTTAGTTAAAAAAGGTTGATTTGGACTGGACTGTCCCTAAGCAAGTGCTTTAATATTTTTGGTTTCATCCCCTATATTGTGGTGAGAAGGCCCTAGACCATGTAGCTAAGACTGACTTGCTAGTGGGAGGCTTAGTGGAGGATTAAACCACTTATTGTTTTTCGAATACATATGAAACCACTTGAGTCCTTGTTGTATGACTGATCGACCATTTGACATGGAGAGTTGAACCACTTTGGTGCTTGATAGAAGAGCTAATAAACCACCTATGCAATGGACAATTGTAGATACAATGCTTTCCATGAAAACGCGTCTCTGAAACCACCTCAATAATGGATTTAGTATTTTGGAAATTGAGAAATACCCCATATGGGCCTTAGATGAATCCTATGATTGATTTCAAAGAGTAAGAGAGTCATTATGGTGCTTATTGTTAGAGAATAATTTATAAACCACTTAAGACAATGGACTTCATGTCATGAGTGTTTGACCAAGACTTAGTGTGAATTTTCCCTTGAGAAAGTATACTGTGAGAATCTGAATTTGGCTTGGGTATGGTCAAATACAAGAGAGATTGAAATGTAGTTAGCCTATGGTTGGGTGGAGATTTTAAGTCCAACATCAACATGCCATATCTTTGTTCTTTTGTTCTTGCTCCTTTGTTGTTCCTCTGTCATTCCTTTGCTACTCCTTTGTCTTTGTTGCTCCTTTGCTGCTCCTTTTCCATCAATGAAAACAATGCCATAAATCCCCCCCTTTAGCATTGATGGAAACACAATGATCCTCCATTTTCACATATAACTTCCTTTTTGTCCCCCAAATTTTTTTTCCATATCTTTGCTTACCTCCCCCTTTGACATCGATGGAAAGGGGGCTGTGACCTTTTTGAATGGCTAGCTCACTATTCTCGTCAAATTACCTTTATAAAAGGGATCATAAAGTCCAATGTTTACACAAATATATATTTATCTCCATTGCATTGTATGATATAGTCATAGACATACTTTGTTGGAAGTGCGTGACCTGAGTATAGTTTGTTCAAGACATTCACAATTTCTGAATGGAGAGAAACTTTCAATATATATATATATATATATATATATATATATATATATATATATATCTTCCACTTGCTGATGGAACTTCAAATGCTTAAAATAAGTCGTAAGTGTAGGACATGAAGTGATCTGAATGAGGAAAATAATATATAATTTGAAGATTATACACAAATAGAACCATGATTTTCTATTGTGATAATTTAAGTTCCATTGAATTAACCTCACCATGATTGGGATAATTGATTGGAAAATAAGGCCTATAGCATGAAGCATATATAAAATAAATCGATATGTAACAAAGTAAGTATCGAGGTATCCATGAGAAAGTCTTTTAATAACCCCAAATATGTTGATGAGCCATAGTTGGAGAAATGTTTTTATACCAAAACTCCTTACATGACTTCATAATCCCCTATTCCATCTCATTTCAGTAATTATATAAGCTATCCCCAAGGAAATCAAGCACAAGCTATAACTCCATAATATTTAATGAAGTGATGCTTCCTTTAATGTAAAATAAGATCTCATTTTGGTCACTAGGTATAGCATAAAGCAAGTCAAAGAAATGTTATAATCAATCCAGTAAATGCATAACTCCATAGATCACTCGAAAACAAAGTTTTTCTATTGGTGAAGGGTTTCTTACCAGCCTAGTATTTCCTATCGACAAGGTCAAAATGTAAATTTTATATCCACTAATCAATTTTTATTGGGGCTTGTATGAATGGATTTAAAGGTTAAAGGGTCCTTCCAAGGACCATAAATTTCATCTCGCCTCATTCTCACGGACAAACATAAGCTGAGTTCCATTTTCTTGGATAGCTCGCAGACGAACATGAAGTAGATCGATATGCACTGCAATGTTGAGAGGATTGCGTATTTATCCAAAACAACTGAGCTTTGAAAGTTGTGGCCTCGGGTGCCACAACTGAGCTTTGACTGCTATGGTCGAGATAATGTCATCTCTTATGGTTTAGACACAACGAAAAGAAGGATTCGGAAAATGGATGTATTTCATGGCTGAGTAAATTTGTATTCGCTAATCACTGCAGTCTCTGCCTCTTAAGTCTGTGTGGTGCATAGATTTTTTTTTTATGAAGAAATTTCCAAAACATTACCTTTTTCAAGGGTTACTTTTCTCCTATGTGCTGAGACTAATAGGTATGCATCTACGACATGCATCCAGAAAATAACAATAGGTTAATTTCCATCATAATTATTCCCAAGCGATAACATAAATCTAGGCAACTAATACCACACCATATTCAACGGTCCCAATAATGTATAAATTAGGAAACAATAATAGGTATCTATATTTTTGTTTACAATCACTGTTAGAATAATAAAGTGATATACGAATCACTGTAATATTAATAAAGCCATATACCAATTCAACCAATTCCAACTCAAGGCGATATAATATATCAACCAACGCCATTATGCCATTATATGCACATATAGTGACAACTGCATGGAAAATACAGATAGTCTGAAACGTTCATTTAAATCATGATGTATAACTTAACGATGTGTATTGTAACTTCATGGCATCCTTATTTTATTGTATCTTCATGCAAACCACGTGATAATATATTTAACATAACATATTTAACACTGCCCCATAATAGCTAACGTTGGCACATTGTATGAGCTTATTAAAGTTAGAAAATTATTTTTTCATATAACACTACTCCATTATGGTTAACATTGGTGTTAGTGCCTGTCAGTCATGTCAGTTACTAGTGATCAAATTATATTCTTTCAAGTGGTTTATAGGGTACTAGGTTTAATTTTTATGGTTTCAAATAGGTTTTCAAATAAAAATTTGATCATTGGCTAATATGTATAGGTATGTTACTACTCCCATAATTCCATGGTCAAAATTGTCATCTTGGTTATTCCATCACTCATTGTGATGATATCAATAATGTTTCTTGATCACCATTTCAGTCATCATCTCATGGTCATTCATACTGCAAGGTTCAAATGTCCGAATCATCAGTCTATAAATCCATTAGATGTCATTATTCGTTCAAGTCATCACAAAGTTCATAAAAAGAATCCTGACATCACCTAGGTCATCATTGTGGGAGTAGTAATTAGGTAAAGTGTTCAAAAATGATTCTCAAAGTGCATTTTATTCTCTATAAATATGTAACTATGCATACTAAAGTTTGAAGTTGCAGTACACAATCTAAATAAGTCATTTTGTGAAAAGACAAAGTGGTGTCACATCACCACGCAAAGGAAAAATCGACCTCGAGCCTATAATAAGACCAAAGAAGAAAATCATTTACTCATTCCACCCTCATAATACATCACTCCATCAGCAAGAAGCATTTACACCCTTCGAAAAAACAATTTCTTGCCAAAAGGTGCCAAATTTCCTCCCTCGTTGTGCTTTTCTCATAAGTGTTGTGTTTTTCTCGAGAAATTTTTTCCTTTTCCAGGGGTTTCTTCATCAGCCATAGGTTCCATCTCATCAAAAACAAGTAAGTGGGATTCATTTTTCCCTCATCTACCTTTCTTTTTCTTGAGTTCACTCTTGAAATCTCATAAAATCATCCTCTCCTAGTGTTTGTTGCGCTTTTAGTCTCATAGTGTTTTTGATTCATTTGCTATGAAAAACCCTAAAATTAATGCTCAGACACCCTCCCTCACCTTCCATACACCTTCCTTGAGACTTCACCTCATCCATTTCCCTCATTTCCTTCATTTCCCTACAAACCCTAGCCTACACTACACTTTCCTAGGCTAGGACTGTGTTTTTCATTTTTATACCCATTCCCCTCACTCATTTACCAAATTTTCACCTCCCTGCACTCCCTAACATCTATCCCTACCCCTCAAAATTTTCCCAAGAATTTAGACACTATCAAACCCCTCCATCTCCCTCTATTCATAAAACTTCCCCAAATCCCCTCTTTTTCAAAAGCTAAACCCCGATTTCCCTTCCTAGTGAGCTAGGGTTTCACAATGGATCTGAAGACCACAAAAACTGATCAGAGGAAGAATAAAGGAGGTCATAATATTATATATGAACCCACCAAAGTCCAAGAAATCATGGCTACACCTTTCCTCAAGAAATCTTTCCAGAATGTGGGTTGCCTTGTTTTCTGTGAGAAGGTCCAAGAACTAGGTTTCAATAAAGCGTCTTTGCCACCAATTTGAGGAGGGATAAGGCCATCCTAACAGAGTTTTATTTTAATATTTCAGCATAGGTCATTACCATAGCCACTGGGATCCCTAACCATGGAGAGATCTAGTCCAAAAGGATAGACCTATATATTGAAAATTATAAAATGTTTTTGAAGCCTCCTTACAAAGTTGCTCCAAAGCATATTTTTCCTTTAGACACTTGATTGATAAGTATGCCCCTCTCATGAATATGATCATGAAATACTTCACATGTGAGGGTAGGTTTTCAATGATATATCAGTACCATGTTATATTATTGGTGCATTTTACAGGTGTTAAACCTCTTAACCTACCTCACTACCACTACAGAAGCTTGGTCAAAATGGCAGAAAAAGTACATACCAAAGGGAAAGATCATCAAGAAAGCTTGTTCCATCATGGATTGGTGAAAATCATTGTCTGCCATCAGCTTACACAGGTCAACTTGTCTTGGGAGTAATTCATGCAATCAACCTCTCTTTTGCCTAGTCTTATTCAATCTAGTAGTCGGTCTACACCTTTGACATCACCAAGACCTAAAGAAGTTGGTTCCACAAGCAAACCAGTAACAAGGAAACCTAGTGCAGAGATGACCAAAACCTACAACAGAGGAAAGAGGTTGATGTTTTCTCATGGCATTATGGAAAGGAATAAACCTAAATCAGTTGAAAAAGAGGCATCAACATATCAACATGACGCACCATTAAAAGAGGAAGAACATGTGCATTTTTACACTCATATGGCAGACTTAGAAGTGCACGAGGAGGAAAATTCACTTGAGAAAATTATCAAGGAGAAGGGAGCTGAAATCAAAGAGCTTAAAGAAATACTATCAATTTCATGATAGCATTTCTTCAGTAGGAGAACATGTAGCTCCAAGTAAAACAACTCTTGCTTATTAAACCCGAGGAATATTTGGAGGAGAAGGATGACAAAGGTAAGTATGTGATTGATGTTGATGAGCTTGAGGATAAGGAGGTGCAAATAAAACCAAGGAGGCCAAGAACAAGATGTCTCAGGAGGTAGGAAGAGTAAGAAAGTGAACCATCTCCATCACTAGGTTAAGAGGATTTTGATGAGTTGATCGCAACAAAAAATGAGCAAGATAAGGAATTTTGGCTTGGAAAGGTAAATTATATTTTGGAGAAGCTTGTCAATAAGGAAAATAGGAACAATAATCTATAAGGCACATGGAAATTCATTACTGCATTAGAAAAAATATTTCTCAGATTAGGATCAAAAACTTGGAAAGGAAAGTGAGGAAAACCCTAATTAAGCAAAAAAAGAAGGATCATCTTGATATGTTGGATGTGGCCTCTCTCATTGCCTAGCACATTATTTTCAAACTTAAAGGGGCAATTCTGGACCATTTTTTAAGTAAATTTTAAAAATTTTGAATTTTTGTGACTTTTGGCTATAACATGAAATTCAGTCAGCCAAAAGCGCAATGCCTTGGCACTACAATTTTCCCTGAGGGCTCCAAATCGAAAAAAGTATATATGCCTGGATAGATTGTGAGCTGCACATATCATACATCTATATTGTGTGCCATTTCAGCTTTCTAGTTGGAAGAAAATGCCAAAAACATGCCAAAAAACCACTTTCTGCCACTGTTTTCACCCTGGCGCTGCATTTTTAGAGTGACCTTGGGAGAATCCAATTTTCTCAGCCTTGGAGAGGCCATTTTTCTTGCTTAAGGACTCTATGGAAAACTAGACATCCTATTATTTCTAGTGATACCTTCATATCAGAATTTGGAGCACTGGAAGTCACTCAAAACTTCACTCCAAGTTGGAGTTGCGTTTTTCCTAGATGGCGTTGCGCTTTTCTCAGAATTTGCTGTGCTTTTCCCTGGAGGTCAAAATTTCGAGTCTTATCAGTTAAAGTCAAATCCTAATGATGTAATTTTTCTTATTTTGAGTTGACATGATGTAAATGAATGTAATTGTACTAGTAAAGGTCAAATTTAGGTATATTCATGCTCATAAATTCTTGTAAAGTCAAAGTGAATCAGTTGGTCTAAAAAGAGGGTTTGTTTTTAACTTCCCTAGATTTAGTTTTGGTTGGATATTATCATGTAAAATATTCCTATCATGAGGGATTCGACCCTTGAGAGAGGGGAAGATGGTTTTCGGTCTACATGTAGCTAGTTTGAAGTCAGAATCAAGGTTGGACATCAAAGAGTTGAAGGCTTGGAGCTTTGTGTATAATTTATTTTTTGCAGAAATACAAGGCCAGTTGTAGCTATTATATAGGGATTCATGCGGTATGATTTTGTGGCAGTGTTTTTGCTTCTGTAAATAACTTTTATTAATGCTTAGTTCTCCTTCTTTCCATATATTTCATTTCAATGATCTTCTGAGAAGTTGTTAAACATAATTCTCAAGTTTATGCTTTGTTTTGGTAGGAATTTCATGTTTATTTTATTCATCTTCTAATAAATGAACTCATGCTTGTCATGCTCATTTTAAACCTTTGATTTTCCACCCTACACTATAATTTACAACCTCAAAGTGTCATTAAACATACCTTCCATGCCCCTTTGTATCCCTGCAGCTGAAATCTTTTAGATATGACCTAGTTTCCTTGACCTCTCCTCCTGATCCATCTAAAATATAAATTTAAAAAACCTAGAGCTCAATACCTAGCCTAACCCTCTTCAGACACCTTGTGGGTTGTAATATCGTAGAGAGAGCCCTCTCTGATTTGTCAAGGCTAGATACCAAATCCTAAGTGGTTCGAGGTTACCTCCTTCGGTTTCCATTCTCAACCTTAGGACACTATGGAGGATAATATTTTTGGCATCGTTGTCGGGGAACGAAAGATCATATTTTACCTGGGTGAGAAAGAAAAAGATAGAATCTGATTGCTAATGGTGGACAACGCTCAAATAAATATCAAGGCCGAAACATTCACCTGGCGACTCCAATAAACTTCAACTTGATTCAAAGACTCCACTAGAAATAGGATCCAGAAATCAGGGTTTCATTGGTAATTTCATCAGCCTACGAATCAGTAGTAGAAGAATCATGATTATATTATCTCAAGATGAATTCAACTGCTAGAAGATACGTTCCTATTAATCGAGCTCATATTCTTGGTTTTCTAAATCGAATACCTCGCATAGATTAGCAAGCAAATCTACCTAGGTTTAGAATCAAAAAAGATGACAATGTTTTTATACAGATGATTAAATTTCATATACATATACATAGGATAGGTTTTTAGTTTCCTGAGGATTGTTTGATGAAGATGTTCATGTAAAACTTAGAGGATGATGCCACGTCACGGTATGAGGGATTGCCTGCTGCCAGTATATATTCACTTAAAGATTTTCATGTAGCATTTTGTGACAATTATAAGCATCATTATCCTTCCTTATTGCTGATAGAGAATTTCTGTGGAAAGTTTGAGTAAATTTTTCAGTTCATAGGGATTGATATTGATGATGAGGATTTAATGATTGATGAGATTGAAGAGGTTTTCTTTGAGTTTTCTCTGCATCAAGATAGAATATCATAAATCAGTTATGAAAATTCCCATCCAGTAGATGTTTATCCCTTAACTGTAAATGAAATTGAGCAGGATTTCAATCATAATAATCATATTCCATCTTCTAAGTTCAATAATAATGAACAATGGGTTTTCTCCCTTGAGA
Source organism: Pinus albicaulis (assembly GCA_034641835.2). NCBI lineage: Eukaryota > Viridiplantae > Streptophyta > Pinopsida > Pinales > Pinaceae > Pinus > Pinus albicaulis. Next base: position 106,650,863 of record CM076574.1, read on the forward strand.
TTGATGACATGTTAGCAACAGAGACTGAAGATTATTAGATATGTTACCAGAATGTGCTCAACTTAGTGCATAGGCAACATAATTTCAGAAATAGAAACGTGCCTATCACTTTGAGTCCGAAGAGGCCAACTTCTCCAAAGGATACTTAGCCCCAAGAACCGACCTATATAATTCAACATTTTCCAAATCACCAACAAAGGTATGAAGCAGGTAATTCACTTGTTTTCTTAGATTTTTATTTCTCTGGGTGTTTATTTCAAGGTTAGGTTTGTGAAGACCAATATTAGGTTTCTGATGAAATGAATGAACAAGGATCTATATACATTACGGCAGAGAATAAACATAAAAAATTGTGAGAAGAATATGAAGAAGAGAGCTGCAATAAAGAAAAATTTGTTTTAGAGCCTCTTGCACATGATTATTTTCCTCCAGATATAGAATTAGAGTTTCTCATACTTGAGTAATTTACAACCAACACTCAACTAGCAGAAATTCATACTTCCCCTATCTTCCTATGGATCAACAACTAAGTTTTCTTTCATGTCAATATGAAGAGTGTGTTTTTCTTTCTGTTGGATCTTGAGACAAGGTAACAGTTCAAATTATTGATGACCCTTTTAATGATTTTCTACAATTAGCATGGAAGATGTAGTATCTTGTATTTATGGATCAAAAACATATTTTCAGCAGATACTTGGAGTTGCCTAGATTTTGTTTTTTTCTTCCTACTCAAGGAAAGTGTAAGCATGATTCTAGTAGGTAGACATTTTCTGGATTGGTTACACTGGAGGGATAGTTTCACATGATTGTACATATATCTTCAGTAGGTGGGTGGTTATAATTAGGATTTTAAGCCCTCAAATCTCGAAGGTTTGCTACCATAAATAAGTTCAGTTAGTAGTCATTTCAATTTTTCAATTCATTTCAGTTTCGAGTCTTGATTTTTATTTTTTGACTCCATGCCCACTGGATGAGGCTACCTGCTCTACGATGTTCTTGACACCTCCTAAGGAGTTGTCATCCCCAACTGGAGCCAATTTTAGTGTTTATCAGTCCTGTCAGTCACCAGTGATCAAATTATACTCTTTCAAGTGGTTGATAGGGTCCTAGGTCTAATTTTTATAGTTTCAAGTAGGTTTTCAAATAATTTTTTTATCATTGGTTAGTATTTCTAGGTATGTTACTACTCCCATAATCCCATGGTCAAAATTGTCATCTTGGTTATTCCATCACTCATTGTGATGAGTCATCAATAATGTGTCGTGATCACCATTTCAGAAATCATCTCACGGTCATTCATACTACAAGGTTCAAAGGTCCAAATCATCAGTTTATAAATCCATTAGGTGTCATTATTTGGTCAAGTCATCAGAAAGGTCATAAAAATAATCATGACATCACCTAGGTTACCATTGTGGGAGTAGTAATTAGGGAAAGTGTTCAAAAATGATTCCCAAAGTGAATTTTATTCTCTATAAAGATGTAACTATGCATACTAAAATTTGAAGCTGCAATACACTAGCTAAATAAGTCATTTTGTGAAAAGACAAAGTGATGTCACATCACCACTGAAAGGAAAAATCGACCTCTAGCATATAAGAAGACCAAATGAGAAAATAATTTACTCATTACACCCTCATAAGACATAACTCCATTAGCAAGAAGCATTTCAACCCTCTGAAAAACAATTTATTTCCAAAAAATGCCAAATTTCCTTCCTCGTTGTGGTTTTCTCAACTGTGTTGCGCTTTTCTCCAAAGTGTTGCATTTTTTTCTCAAGGGAGAAAAATATTCCTTTTCAATGGGTTTCTTCATAAACCACAGGATCCATCTCATGAAAAACAAGTAAGTGGGATTCATTTTTCCCTCATCTCCCTTTCTTTTTCTTTAGTTCATTCTTGAAAGCTTAGAAAATCACCCTCTTCTGATATTTGTTGCGCTTTTGGTCTCATAGTTTTTTTGATGCATTTTCTGTTAAAAACCCTAAAATTAATGCTCCAACATGCTCCCTCACCTTCCATACACCTTCCTTGAGACTTCCCCTCACCCATTTCCCTCATTTGCTTCAGTTCCTTACAAAACCTAGCTTACACTACACTTTCTTAGGCTATGATTGTGTTTTTCATTTTTATACCCATTCCCCTCACTCATTTCCCAAATTTTCACCTCCCTATACTCCCTAACATCTATCCCTACCCATTAAAATTTTACCAAGTATTTAGACACTCTCAAACCCCTTCATCTCCCTCCATTCATAAAATTGCCCAAAATCCATTGTTTTCCTAAAACTAAATCCTAATTTGCCTTCCTAGTGAGCTAGGGTTTCACAATGGATCCAAATACCACAAAAACTAATAAAAGGAAGGATAAATGAGGTCAGATTATCAGATATGAACCCACCAAAGTCCAAGAAATCATGGCTACACCTTTCCTCAAGAAATCTTTCCAAGATGTGGGATGCCTTGTTTTCTATGTGAAGATACAAGAACTAGGTTTCAATGACAAGTTGACTAGCATATTTTCTGCCAGTTTGAGGATTTATAAGGAAATCATAGTAGGGCTTTATTTTAATATTTCAACAGAGGCCATTTCCATAGCCATTGGGATCCCTAACCATGGAGAGATCTGGTTCAAAAGGACAGACCTAGATATTGAAAATTATAAAATGTTTTTGAAGCCTCCTTACAAATCTGCTCCAAAGCATATTTTTCCTTTTAGAAACATGCTTGATAAGTATGCCCCTCTCATGAAGATGATCATAAAATAATTCACATGTGAGGGTAGGTTTTCAAGGATATATCAGTACCATGTTATATTACTGATGCATTTTACAAGTGTTAAACCTCTTAACCTACCTCACTACGTCTATAGAAGCTTGGTCAAAATGGCAGAAAAAGTACATAGAAAAGGGAAAGATCATAAACCAAGAGGGTTCCATCATGGCTTGGTGAAAATCATTGTCTGCAATCAAATTACATAGGTAAACTTGTCTTGAGAGGCATTCATGCAGTCAACCTCTCTTTTTCCTACTCCAATTCAATCTGACAGTCATTCTACACCTTTGACATCTCCAAGACCTCAAGAAGTTGGTTCCATAAGCAAACTAGTAACAAGGAAACCTAGTGCAGAGGTGACCAAAACCTACAACAAATGAAAGAGGCCAATGTTTTCTCCTTGCAGTGTGGAAGGGGCTCAACCCAAATCAATTGAAAAAGAGACAACGACATATTAGCATGAGGCACCATTGCAAGAGGAAGAACATGTACATTTTGAAACTCACATGGTAGAATTAGAAGTACACAAGGAGTAAAATTCACATGAGCAAATTATCAAGGAGAAGGAAGCTGAAATCAGAGAGCTCAAAGATAAACTATCAAAGGAAAATTTCATAATAGCATTTCTTCAACAGGAGAACAGACAGCTTCAAGTAAAGCAACTCTTGCTTAGTAAACCCAAGGAAAATTTGGAGGAGAAGGATGACAAAGGTAAGTATGTGATTGATGTTGATGAGCTTGAGGATAAGGAGGTGCAAATAAAACCAAGGAGGCTAAGAACAAGATTTATTAAGAGGGAGAAAGAGCAAGAAGGTGAACCATCTCCATCAAAAGGTCAAGAGGATTTTGATGAGTTGATTACAATAGAAATTGAGCAAGGTAAGGAATTTTGGCCTGGCAAGGTAAATGATCATTTGGATAATATTATCAAGAAGGAAAATAGGAACAACAAGCTCCAAAGGAACATGGAAATTCTTACTGCACCAGAAACAATATTTCTCAGATTAGGGTCAAAAACTTGAAAAGGAAATTGAGGAAGACCCTAATTAAGCAAAGGGAGAAGGACAAACTTGATTTGTTGGTTGAGGCCTCTCTCATTGCCTAGAACATCATTTTTCAACTTAAAGGGGAAAGTGTGGACCATTTTTGAAGTAAATTTTGAAAATTTTGAATTTTTGTGACTTTTGGCTATAACAGGGAATTCAGTCAGCCAAAAGCGTAGCACCTTGGCGTCGCACTTTTCCCTAAGGGCTCCAAAATGAAAAAATTCTATATTCTTGGATAGCTTGTGACCTGCATATATCATCCATCTATTTTTTGTTCCATGTCATCTTTCTGGTTAGAAGAAAAAAGCCAAAAACATGCCAAAAAACCACTTTCTGCCATTGTTTTCATCCCGACACTGCGTTTTTAGAGTGACCTTGGGAATATCTAGTTTTTTTTCAGTCTTGGAGAGGCCATTTTTCTTGCTTAAGGACTTTATGGGAAAACATAGTTGATAATATTTCCAATGATACCTTTATATCAAAATTTGGAGCACTGTAAGTCACTGAAATCGCCCTCCAAGTTGGCGTTGCATTTTTACCTGATGGCGCTGCACTTTTCTCAGAATTTTTTGCACTTTTCCATGGTGCTAATTTCAAGTTTTATCAATCAAATTAAAATCCTAATGATGTAATTTGTCTTATTTTGAGTTGACATGATTTAAATGAATGTAATTGTGCTGGTAAAGGTCAAATTGAGGTAGATTCATGCTCATAAGTGCTTGTAAAGTTAAAGTGAATCAGTTGGTATAAATAGAGGGTTTGCTTTTAACTTCCCTAGATTTAGTTTTGGCTGGAGATTATCATGTAATCTATTCCAATCATCAGGGATTAAAACCCTGAGAGAGGGGAAGATGGTTTTTGGTCTATATGTAACTAGTTTGAATTCAAAATCAAGGTTGGACATTGTATATTTGAAGGCTTGGAGCTTTGTGTATAGTTTATTTTTGCAGAAATACAAGGCCAGTTGCAAATATTATATAGTGATTCATGCGGTATGATTTTGTGGAATTTTTTTTTCTTTTTAAAATCACTTTTGTGAATGTTTAGTTCTCCTTCTTTCCATATCTTTGCTTTCAATGATCTTCCTATAAGTTTTTAAACACAATTCTCAAGTTTATGCTTCGTTTTGGTAGCAATTTCATGTTTATGTTATTCATATTCTGATAAATGAACTCATTCTTGTCATGATCATTTTGAGCCTCTTATTCTCCACCCTACACTAGAATTTAAAACCTCAAAGTGTGACTGAACATACCTTCCATTCCCCTTTGTATCCCTGCAACTGAAATATTTTAGATTTGACCTAGTTTCCCTGACCTCTCCTCCTAATCCAGCTAAAACCTAAATTTCAAAACCCTATAGATCAATACCTAGCCTAACATATTTTACCCTCTTCAGTCACATTGTGGGTTGTAAGATCACAAAGAGATCCCTCTCTGATTTGGTAGGGCTAGCTACCAAATCCTAAGTGGTTTGAGGTTACCTCCTTCAATTTCCATTCTCATCCTTGGGACAATGTGGAGGATAATAGTTGACACATTGTATGCATGTTATTGTATTAACAATGCTCCATGATAGTTAACATTGCCACATATTTTTCTATTTTAGAAGTTAGGACAATGTGAATCATTGATGACATCTAAAATCACATACCATAAAAAAAATTTCATTAAAATTATAAATAAAAAATTGGCAATGATGAAATGGATATACAGTGTCATATATTTAGTTGTCAAAGGGATGTCATAAAATAAATTGGACTTCAGATCTTGATTTCATAGAATAGTCTTAATTAGTTTTTAAAATGGGGAGATTTTCATCCCCGACAACTTCGATGGGCTGTCATATTCCAGAATTATTTCTTCGTTGAGTACCCGAATCTGAACATTGTTAACTACAGAATGGATTCTGTAAGCCACGATGATGACAATGCAACCTACAAACTCTGAAAGAGTTACACATTGTATAACAATGTTGTGAAACCAGCTCCAAAAATAGAAGAAAAGAGATATCAACGCCTTATAAATAAGCCACTTCAAGGGGGAAACCTCCAATGCATTACATGAATGAACAATTCTTGGATGATACAAATACAAAACCTGCTTTCTATATATAGGATTCCATGGGGCCACAATGTAATCCTAGTGGGGCCATAATGTAATCCAAGCCAACCTAACAATAATAATTTAAGGGCACAATAATAACAATAGGGGGGTTACAGGGGTACAATAATAACAATAAGGGGGTTACACTAATAACAATAAGGAACTATACTAGTAATATAGGGACCTAACATGCCCCTCTCCTTCAAAAAAGTGTTTTCCTAGTCATGGAAATGCTTCTAGGAATGCTTACGTATAAAAATTATTGTTCATCCTCCTTAACAGAATCAGAATCTTCAGTGGGTAAGTTCTTCCACTTGATGAGATACTCTGAAATTGATCGATTCCGTAGCTGTCGAGTTCTTGTTTCCATGACCGCTTCAGGTTCCAATATGATTTTCCTTCCTCATCAAGTTCTGGCAATATTGTTTGAACTGGAAGATTTTCACCTATAACCTTCTTTAAGCATGAAACATGGAAAACTAGATGCACTTGCGAAGAAGCAGGAAGCTCCAATTTGTATGCCATAGTACCAATCTTTTGCAACACCTTGTAAGGACCATAGTACTTTGGCGATAATTTATTATCCTTCTTTGCTTGCTTGAGGGACATTGTTTGTATGGTTGTAGCCGTAAAAATACCCAATCTCCTACATCAAAACTTCTCTCGCTACGATGTTGATCTGCCTGTTGTTTCATTCGATTTTGTGCCAAATTCAGGTTATCCTTTAAGAGTTGGAGAACTTCTTGCTGATGCTCGATGTGATCTTCCACTGCTTGAACCTTTGAATTTCCCCTTAAAGATGATGTGATGGATGGTGGATGATATCCATAAAGTGCCATAAATGGGGTCATTTTTGCTGCAGTATGGAAGGAAGTGTTATACCACCATTCGGCGAGAGGTAACCACTTGACCCATTGTGTTTGTTTATCAGATACAAAACAACGAAGATATCCTTCCAAACATTTATTTACTATCTCGGTTTGACCATCAGATTGAGGATGATAAGATGAGCTATGAGCTAATTGAGTACCCAAACAAGAAAATAACTCCGTCCAAAATTTTCCAGTAAAAATGGGATCTCTGTCGCTCACAATAACCCTTGGGCTTCCATGTAGCTTTTGAATTGTGTCCATAAATGTAGCAGCAACTATACTTGCTTTAAATGGATGAGATAATGCACAAAAGTGTGCATACTTGGTAAGTCTATCAACTACCACCATGATGACACTCTTTCCTTCGGACTTAGGTAAACCTGTGATAAAATCCATTGAAATCTCCTCCCAATGTTGACTTGGAATGGATAAAGGTAGTATAATATTTGGGGTCTTAATTGTCTCAAATTTATTCTACTGGCAAACCAAAAATTTCACCACAAACTTTTGAATATCAGATTTAAGGCCATCCCAAAAAAATTATTCTTCACCCTGTGGTAAGTTTTTAAAAATCCTGAGTGTCCTCCTAAAGGAGAAGTGTGCAATTCTAAAAGAATCTTTTGTTTTAGTTGGGAATTCTTACAAAGATATAAGTGATCTTTGTACCATAAGGAATCATTTTTCCAACTAAATATATCAGATGTACTAGGATCTTGCTGCAACTTTTGAATGAGTGTCCACACTTCTTCGTCCTTCTTCCATTAATCTCTTGCTTCGATTATCCAATCTAGTTGGATAATAGAAATGGCACAAAGCAATTCTTCCACCTCTTCATTCTTTCTTGAGAGTGCATCTGCAACAACATTTAGCTTCCCTTTTTTGTAGATTATTTCAAAGTCATAACCCAACATCTTTGTGACCCATTTTGCTGCTCTTCCGAAGATAGTATTTGTTCCAAAAAGTGTTTAAGACTATCATGATCAGTTTTTTACCTTGAAGTGTCTTCCCATTAGGTAAGTTTGTCATTTCTTTAGTGCATGCAGTATTGCTAACATTTCCTTCTCATAAATAGGTTTTTGTAAATACTTTCCTTTGATTGGATGACTTTCAAAATCAATGGGTCCTCCTTCTTGCCTTAAAAAAACACCAATTCCATTTCCTGAGGCATCACATTCCACAATAAAGTTTTTTGTGAAGTCTGGTGTAGCTAAGACCGATTCTAGGCACATTGCCTCTTTAAGATGTTCTAAGGCCTTAGTTGCTTCAGGAGTCCATGAAAATGCATCTTTCTTCAATAATGTTGTTAGAGGTGCTGCTATTATCCCATAATTCTTTAAAAACTTGCGATAATACCCTATTAACCCGAGAAATCCTCGCAAATTCTTTATGGTTGTGGGGACTTTCCATTCCTTAATGGCTTTAATTTTTTTAGGGTCTACCTTAATACCCTCGTGAGATACAATATGACCTAGATATTCCACCTCTTGTACTCCAAAGAAACATTTGGATGTTTTTGCATATAATTATTTCTCTTGCAATAGTTTGAGCACCCTGTCAACATGTTCAACATGATCCTTCCAAGACCTGCTGTAGATTAGTATATCATCAAAAAATACTAGCACAAATTTTCTAAGGAAGGGTTTGAAAATGGAATTCATCAACCCTTGAAATGTAGAAGGTGCATTGGTAAGGCCAAAAGGCATGACCAAAAATTCATAATGACCCTCTTGAGTTCGAAATGTTGTTTTTGGAATATCTTCAGTCTTCATTCTAATTTGATGATATCCTAAACGAAGATCCAACTTGGTAAAATAAATTGCTCCATGTAATTCATCCAATAATTCATCAATCACAGGAATGGGAAAATTGTCTTTAATGGTGAGCTTATTGAGCTCCCTATAATCCAGACACATTCACCATGATCCATCCTTCTTGTGTACCAATACTACAGGAGCAGAGAAAGAACTTTGACTAGGTTGAATTATACCCGCCTCTAACATTTCTGCAATCATACGTTCAATTTCGCTCTTTTGGATATAAGGATATCTATAAGGCCTGATGTTTGGAGGAACACTTCCTGGAATCAAATGAATAGCATGATCATGATCACGAATAGGTGGGAGTCCTTTGGGAGTTTCAAACACCTTGGAATGATTGTCCAAGACTTGTTGGAGATCTGCAGAAGTAGATGATTTTGATGTCGGAACTTCTAGTGAGCATAATTGTGCAATTACGACTCGTTGTTCTTTCTTTAGAAGCTTTGTCATGACATTAGAGCTTATTATCCTTCTCGGCTTCCCTTCAATACCCCGTAATTCGACTTCCTTTCCTTCTGAAAAAAATTTCAAGAAAAGTTCTTGAAAATTAAAAGCTACCGTCCCCAAAGGTTGTAACCATTGTACTCCTAGTACAACATCAGCACCTCCCATAGGAATGGCAAGCATTGGACTAGTCAATACATATTCCCCCATGGTTAGCTTGATATTGTGGCATTTTCCAGAGCAATTTATAGTTCCTCCATTTGCAACCATCACTTGACATTCTGGTGCTGGGTATAGGAAACAATTCAATTCTTTGGCTACCTTACAATGAATAAAATTATGGGTGCTACCTGAATCAATCAACACTATTACCTTTTTCTTCTTGATATGTTCTTCTATCTTGAGATTTTGAGGAGTGGTAATTCCTGCCAATGCATTACACGATATGATCAGACTCATTTCTTCCTCTTCTAGGGCTAGTTCCTGGTGCATATCCTCTTCTTTTGAATATTCTTGTTCATTTTCTTCTTCCTCTTCACAATATATGTAAAATAATTTCTTCTCATCACACTTATGACCTTTAGTGTATTTTCTATCACAATTGTAGCAAAGCCATTTTGCTCTTTTTTCTTCCAATTGTTGTGATGTCAACCTTGTAGGTTGCGGAAATCTAGGAGTAGCAACACTTCCATCTTTATAGAAGTGAGTGGTAGACTTCCTTGTCGCCATAATTTTAAATTCAATTTTTCTTGCCAACCTGAATGCCTTCTCCAATGAATCAGGTTCCAAAACGCGAACTTCATGTTGGATGTTATCCTTTAAAGTACCCATGAATCGATCAATCCTGTGTTCCTCTGGAATATCAATTACCCTTATATTCAAATTTTGGAAGTCCTCAATGTGCTTCCCCACTGAACACTTTTGTTTGAGATTTATCAATTGGCTAAATAAAGTGTTGCTCTTTGTATCCTCATAATGTGCTATCATTTCCTCCGTAAAAATTGACCAAGTGACAATTTTTTTACGAGAGCAAATCCTTCGATACCGTACAAATGTATTTTGTTCTAAATGTAAAGTTGCAATGCGTACCTTTTGTGTGTTTTTCACATTATTGAGATCAAAATATTGCTCCATTTGTAGTATCCATGTTACAGGATCCTTTCCATCAAACTTCCTCATATCCATTTTTGAAATATGGTGGTTCTTCCCTCCAAAATTAGAGTTTATGAAATCACGATTAACATTTATTTTGTTCTCATCATGAGTTTCCTCTATTATCTTTTCACCATTAGGAAACATTTCTTGTATAAACTTTTTCAAACCTTCCATGTCTTCTTTTAGATAATTCTTCATGTTTTCCATCTTAGCTTCCATGTCATCCATATTAGATTCCATGCTTGTTTCCATGCCATCCATCTTGGCTTCCATGCCATTCTTCAAACCACCCATCTTAGATTCCACGCCTTTCTTCAAAACTTCCATGTCATTTTTTGTTGCTCTTTGCGAGAGTGAAATTTGTTGCACTTGCTCTTGTAATTTTGATATGTCATGCTTCCATTCTTCGTCTTCATGAGTCATACTAGAGCCTTCTAAAGGGTTAATGGGTGTTGAATTATTTTTAGGGGCCATTTGAGAATCCAATACTGATATCTATTCTACAATATGATCTTGGAATCAATTCAACTTGATTCTTCAAACAAGACTTATGCAATTTGGAAAAAATAATACACACTTTATACTTTCTTTTGAGGAGCTTGATATTGAAATTGACTTATCTCTATACTTATAGATCCTCAATATCTTAAATTTGGCCCTGTCGTAGTCCTTTGAAGCTTCTTTCAAATGCCACAAGTTTGACTTGATTTGGATTCTTCAAGACAAAGTTACATCCAATCTCCCACAATGACCTAATTATGGACTGGTTCAGTAGAGCGAACTTGTACGACTTGCCACGTGTCATTGTTTGCTTATTTGGCTCTGAAATTTATAGACAGGAAACTACATTTTGTGTACTTCCAGTCACTTTTTACATAATTCCAATCTGATGCTCACAGAGAGAGTTATGAATATTTTCCCACGATCACCTCTTTGAGATGAAATTAGGGAGCTTGAAAAGACCTAACTTCCACAGATCATATCTCCGGAAATATTGCAAACCAAGCTCTAAAATTTTGCGACGATGTTCCTCAGGATTTCGGCTTCGCGCTCTAAAAAGCTTCTAAACCTTTGTAGAAAAAACGTTATAGTTAAAATTTCATGATGACCTTTTTAAGTGAAATTCAGGAGCCTGCAAAAAGCCCTAACTTCCACAGATCATATCTCCGAAAATATTGTGAACCAAGCTCTGAAATTTTGCGACGATGTTCCTCGAGATTTCCACTTCGCACTCTAAAATTTCAGCTTATGAAACTTTGTATAAAAAAAATTATAGTGAAAATTCCACGATGACCTGTTTGGAGCAGCGAAACCCTAGAATCCAAACCTCTGATACCAAATGTTGTGAAACCAGCTCCAAAAATAGAAGAAAAGAGATATCAACGCCTTAGAAATAAGCCACTTCGAGGGGGCAACCTCCAATACATTACATGAATTGACAATTCTTGGATGATACAAATTACAAAGCCTCCTTTCTATATATAGGAGTCCATGGGGCCACAATATAATCCTAGTGGGGCCACAATGTAATCCAAGTCGACCTAGCAATAATAATTTAAGGGCACAATAATAACAATATGGGGGTTATAGGGGTACAATAATAACAATAAGGGGGTTACACTAACAACAATAAGGGACTATACTAGTAATATAGGGACCTAACAAACAACGTCTATTGCAGTGTCAAAAAGGTTGTAGTTTTGTCAAAAAAACAATGTAGGTTGCAATGTCCACAAAGTAAATAACATTATAGCCATAGTAATTCAAGGCACACAACCAATAATATATATCAAGGCTTCAAAATTTATTTTTCAACACATTGTTGCTCCAAATAATAACTCGATTATTGTAATGCATTGTCAAGCACCATAACCTCTTATACCGTACAACACCAATAATACCATAACACACACCAGTAAAGTATTGAAACAATGTTCTTCTTCATTTTTTTACCATACATGACCTATTCATATGTCCTACCATATCTACCTTTGCATCTATGTCGTCTTTGTAAATCTGTGTGTAATGCATGTCATAGTCACACCATTCAAACTGGTCCATTTGGATCCTGTGCACTATCTCCATAATGTTTTCATTTCCAGATTGTCGAGCTCTCATTTTATATAAAAATCACCTCATTTATTATTCATGTCTCACATGGACTTAGTTCCAATCCTCTCTCATTTATGACCACTCTATAATCTATTTATTTTTGAAAATACTTAAAAAAAAACTAAGAAAAAGTCTGAAACTTTTGAGAATTGTTTTTCATTTGCAATAATTGATCTAGCTATACTTTCCCCTTCCATGATCACAAGCTTCATATTGGTAATTCCATCACCACCTTGCATACTAACACTAGTTGCAATGTCGTGAACCTTTGTCCTTCATAATCCCTACTTCGTTTTTTGCATTGTTCAAGTTGGAGCCTCAACCTTACACAATATGAGTAGAAGCAAAGGAGAGGTATATCAGCGGAGCATCCTCCACAAGCCTTGAAGATTTTGGATTTTAATTGTTCTAGTTATGATTTTTAGGATCATCTTCGTAATGTACAATGCTACTATTTGATATACACAATCAATTGCTTTTATGCATAACTCAATCTTGTTAGCTTTTTTACTGATATCCTCCTTTAAAAAAAAAATTGTGCATTTCTTGCATAGATAAAAATATTTGAGCAGTAATCAATTCATCTTGCTCACTTCAACCCATTATTTGGAAACACCTTAAAATCCTTGGAAACTTATTATGTCGAGAAATTTCCATAACAAGTGGCGAATATTTTGTTGACGTGCGAAAAATTTCCTCTTGCAATGAGTGAGTATTGGCCCAATTGAGGCCCCAATTATACCCCTTCTTGTTTGGTGTGGCTATTTACTCTCCAAAACAAAGGCCCGATTGCTTATATTAATTTAACTTCAAAAATATATACATAAAAACCAATTAAAATAAAACTAATAAAATCTAATATTCCTTAATACTTGCAAGTAAATATAAATAACTATACAATTATGTTGTGTATGAATGTATCTACATGAATAATCTTAACAATAGGGGATGGGGAAATCGCCCAAATGTATCACTTAAAGTAAATACTGCAGATATTTTAATTAGTGAAAACCTCGACAGGAATATGGGTCCAATCAACCACTTCAATGGATTTTTGGGCTCTGCTTTAAAGAACTTATGAAAGATTGATTATATTTCTTATGCTTTTCAATGTTTATTTTCATATAATGAAATTAATCTAAATGAAAAAAAATATATATATCTCGAAAATGAGAGCACAATTAATAAACTATATTTTTTTAAAATCATAAATTAAAGTCAATTCACTCATATTAAACAAATGACAAATTTGTGTTAATAAAATAACTCAACACTTCATATACTTGACCAATTCAAAAGAAAGGACAAAAACACATTCCAATAGTCATCAGGTATCAATATAAAGAAAAACGATAGAGGAAAATACCATCAATGTCTTTTAAACAATTAAGAGATCGTACAATACTTAGATCACATCATTCAACAAATATCAATACTTTATTGGTCTTCAAAAATTGACTATAAAACACTGATTATAAAACTAGTCTCAAAGCGCAACAATTTCCAACTCTCTTGAGACTATGATTTGAGAAGAAATATCCCACAATAATATCAGTTCTTTTTTCTTTGGTTCAGTCTCCCTTCTCTTCCAAAGGCCCCTCTAGTTATAATCATATAGTTCAATTTAAAATACTATACAATAAAATAAAAGTTTGTTTCTTGACAACTTCAAAAAAATGTGATTTCGAATTTCTTGGGATTTTGTAGAATCATTTCTTTTCCATCTACAATTCCAATCCATAAATCTTGAGCTCCAAGTGGTAACAATCTTTGACAAATTCTGCATAAAACATTTACAAAATCTATTATTAAAAATATATTAAAATTTAAAGCAAAAATCTCAATCCAAAATAATCAAAAAAAAATTTTTAACTGAAACGGTTATTTTTATTGATGAAAAACCAGATTGGGCGAAGCCATATCATCCATTACATCTTTAAACACTGAAAACCACTTAAGGAATGGTTGTCATGAATGGAACATCAGCGTTTATGCTTATCATTCCACTTTGTAATGTGCTGCCTATATTTGCAAGTCTGTCAGCTTCCTTGTTTAGATCTCTGAGAATGTGGAAGATTAAGATCGAGGGGAAATTCTTCAAAATTCTGTTCTCTGGTTAACTGTTTATTTAGTGTCGGATCCTTGAACCCATTTTTGTTTACAATTTCTCTTATGAGCACTTCTGAATCTCCAAAAACAAGAATTTCACCTGGATTCTCTTTTCTGGCGAATTGACAGGCTTTCAACAGACTTAGAGTTTCAGCATGATTATTAGTTTTTAGACCAAGACCCCAGCTGAAGTCAGTTTTGGTCCCATTCGGAAAATGAATCACCCCACCAGCGCCTGACCTTCCCGGGTTGACTTTTGAGGCACCGTCAAAGAAAATTGTGCATTTGCCCTGAGATTTCCACCACTGGTGAAAGCTGTCCTATGATTCTCGAATCTGCCATCTTTCCTTGTGATTAGTTCGGATGTATGCTAGGGGTCTGGCCTTGTTGGTGTAGCCATCCAGCCACATCCTTTCTTCAGTGCGGAGGGAGTTATCATCTTTGATTTGAGAGTGGTTCAGAGTTTCAACAAGGATATTCTTGGCTTGCTCCGCCACTTTTGCTGTAGGTAGCTCATTATTATTGAAAATGATCTCGTTCCGGGCTAACCAAAGCTTCCAGCAAACATACTTGGGGGCTGCAATCCACACCCTGTGCCATAAAGATTTGCTAGCAATGTTATGGGGATAGCAAGCTTTCCAATTGATAAACATGGTAGTGATCGAGTTTTGCAGAGGAGGGTTCACATCCAGTCCATTCAAGAAAAAGGACCAGACCTCCTTGGCGAAGCTACAATCAATAAACAAATGGACAGAAGTCTCCAAAGCACTCCTGCAGAGTGCGCAGCGATGAGGACCTGCAATATTATTTTTACTCAGATTATCCCCAGTTAAAATTTTGTTATGGAACAAGGTCCAAAAGAAAAAGTTGATTTTGGGAATGCTGAAGCTGTCCCAAACCTGTTTCCACACAGTCTCAGAGTAAGGCAAATCCTTGTGGCATTGTAACTGAAGGTATCCCTGTCTTGCTGAATACACCTCCGTTTTGCCGCGGCCCCAGGAGGCTTCCTCGTCAATGTGCACCGGAGCGAAGTCCAAAATGGCATCGATTAGCAAA
Source organism: Pinus albicaulis (assembly GCA_034641835.2). Classification (NCBI taxonomy): domain Eukaryota; kingdom Viridiplantae; phylum Streptophyta; class Pinopsida; order Pinales; family Pinaceae; genus Pinus; species Pinus albicaulis. Next base: position 106,666,353 of record CM076574.1, read on the forward strand.
TCCAACTGAGGTTTTAAATGCTCAGGAATTCTGGGAAAAATCCACCGCAGCCAATTTCCATTGCTGTCCCATTCAGAAATGTCCTCGATTTTCCTTATGCCTTTCTCCTGAAGCCATTCTCTTATCTCAAAGATATCTGAGTTTTCAGCAAGGGGGGAGTGACCCATGACGCTGTCGCTCCATAGCCTAGTTTTTTTACCATTGCCTGGAATTTTGTATAGATGGGTTCTGAAAAAACTGATGCCTCTGCTGCACAATTTCCAGGCTTGCGTGCCTGTGGGGCGATTGCCACCTGAATATGAATTTAATGATTGGTTCTTGAGATATTTAACCTTGAAAATCTTGCTGACAGGATGGTTAGGCTCTGCGTATAGTTGCCAAAGAATTTTACAGCCCAGGGCAAGGTTTGCGTTCACAGGATCACGAATTTGCAAGCCTCCTTCAGCGTGTGGTCGTTTCACAATATCCCAACTGATCAAATGAAATCTGTTGTTGTTTCCACGCCCACCGTTCCACAAAAAATTGCGCAGTAGTCTGGATATCTGATCAGAAATTGACTTTGGAGCCATCATTAAAGAGGCCTGATATGTAGGCAGAGCAGTAAGAACTGATTTAATAAGCGTGAGTTTGCCCCCTGTGGTGAGCCAGAATCCGCCCCACGCTGCAATCTTGTTCTTGAGTTTTGAAATGACTTCCTCCCAGAGTTGGTTTTGTATTGGAACCCAACGTAATGGGAAGTCCCAGATATTTAATTTTGTCCCATTCGGCATACCCTGGGAAGCCCAAGTCATCAGCAATTTTTCCTATTGTATGCTGCTCAGAGTTCCATCCATAAACAACACTTTTCCTTTTGCTTATCAGTGCTCCCGATATGCTATAGAATTTCTGGAGAATGTTTTTGAAGTAGGTTGCAATTCTTGATGAGGCTCCTCCCATTAAGAGCGAGTCATCGGCGAACAACGCATGGTTCACTAGGTCGATGCCTCTCTCGATTCTGATTCCAGGTATGTTGCCAGTTTGCTTTTCCAAGTTCAGCTTTCTGCTCAAAGAGTCCGCCATCAGTATGTAGAGAAAGGGGGAAAGAGGGCAGCCTTGCCTCAGTCCCCTGGTAGCTAAGAAGAAGTTTGTCGGTCTTCCATTTATCATGGGGTCAATCCATATCTTTTCAATGCAGGCTTTGATGAGATTGATAAAATCTTGACTGAAGCCAAAAGATGAGAGGACCCTGTACAGGAAAGAACGGTTAACTCTGTCAAATGCATTGCACATATCCAATTTGATTATCATACCTTGTTCTTTACGAACATAGCTGGAGTGCAGAGCTTCCTGGACTTGGATAACATTATCCAGGATATGCCTTCCCTCCACAAAGCCCCCTTGATCTGGTGAGATTAGTTTTTGCAGGAGCGGTTTAATTCTGTTTGCTAAGAGCTTGGCCACAATTTTATAGGATGCGTTGCAGAGGGAAATCGGCCTATATCTGTCAAAGGAGCTAGGGTTGGCTTTCTTTGGAATTAGGGCGAGAAATGTGGAGTTTATTCCCCCACCAACTCTTGCCTTCTTCATGAACCCATGGATCATCCTCAGGAGGTCAGACTTGATAAGTGCCCAGCAAATTCTGTAGAAATGGACTGAAAATCCGTCTGGACCTGGGGCTTTATCAGGCTCCATGTTCCAAATAATTTTAGAAATTTCTTCTTCCGTTACTGTGCTCAGCAAGGTGTTATTATCTTCTGCACTGACTGCGTTTGGAATGTTTGAGAGGAACTCTGCTATGTCCTCCTCAATCCCTTCCTTTTCTGCGCTAAGGAGTTTTTGAAAGTGATGTTCAGCAGCAACCTTTATTTGTTCGAAGTTTTTGCACACCTGTCCGCTGGAAGTAGTGATTTCAGCGATATGATTTCTCGATAGACGAGCCCTGCACTGTCTATGGAAATAAGAAGTGTTTCTATCACCAGCTTTGAGCCACAAGCTGCGAGACTTTATGCACCAGTATTCTTCTTCACTTCTGAAAGAGTTGTATGTTCTACTTTGAGCCAAATTTTCCTTGTCTAATTCTGAGGGGTATATATCCTTCTTCTCCAGATGAAGTTGTAGATTTCCCAGCTGTTGGACAGCATCTTTCCTCTGTCTGGTGGGGGAATTTGGCGCTTTTTTTATCCATTCCTTTAGGGCCTTCTTAGTGTTTTTCATTTTTTGTTCCCACACAAAACTTGGGGAGCCTGATACCTCAAGTCCCCAAGCAGTTTGCACTGTATCAAAAAACCCTTCTCTTTCTGCCCAGAGAGGGCTGAAGCGAAAAGGGAGAGGGCCCAGGTCTTCCTCATCCTTCAAGCATAGAAGGATTGGTTTGTGGTCCGATGTGAGTTTAGGGAGAATCTTGGAGAAGACTAATCTTTTGTCCAACATAATGGAACTGCTGGTGAGAAATCTGTCCAGCCTTGCTGAGATGTGATTTTCCCCAGTTCTGTTGTTAGACCAGGTATACTCACCTTTCACAGGCTTGAAGTCTATTAGATCCCACTTAAGAATAAGGTCTTCCACTAAGGAAAGAAGGGGATCCCTTGAAAAGACCCCGCCTCGCTTCTCTTTGGAGTCCACTATTATGTTCAGATCTCCTACTATGACTATGTTCTAAGGATTGAGAAGATCTAGATACTCCGAGAGTGTCTTCCAGCATTCTTTTTTTCCCTCATAATGCACAGGGACGTACATATTGAAAAGAGCTATTTTGAGGTTGCTTGCTGTGTGGCGCAGTTCTGTGAAAATCCAATGTTGAGTCTCATGTGATCTTTCTAATGAGAATGAGTTGTTGGACCAGAATGTGCCAATTCCTCCTACTGTACCTCTGGCACTGACTGCCTTTCCTGAGTCTTTTTTCCACTTTGTGTTGCTTGTGTTTAGAACGAGTTCTCCTTCTATTTTTGTCTCTTGGAGCATGAGAATGTCTGCAGTTTCTATTTTCAACAAATCTTTGACGGCCTCAGCCTTTGAGGGATTCCCCAGACCCCTGCAATTCCAAGAGACCAGCTGCATCATTTACCGCTTGTTGGGGTGGGACCACTTCCCTTTGGGACCCTTGGTCTGGTGTTCCTCCCGAGGGTCATCTCAATGGTAGCTTCACTGCCAAGGGTTTTTTGTCTTTCTGTTTCTTCTTCCCTGTTTTCCTTGTTTGATTTCCTCCCTGCTTTCTTTGATGGTCTTTCGGAAATCTCATCGTCCGAAGAGCCCGCATTTTCGAGGTTCTTCTTCTTTTTTTTAGCAATGTCAGCATATGAAGGGGAAGGAGTATTGCCTAAGAGTGGGTTTGGAGTGTTACCTGAGTCCGGAGATTCTGTGTTGTTATGTTGAGGAGGGCCTTCCGGCTCTGATTCTGGAGGATCTGTCGGTGTTTGGAGAAATTCAAAGGGGTTTTTGTCCTCCTCAATGCTGATGACTTCCTTACTTCCTGTGATTTGGGTACTTGCATTTTCTTGCCCTGTTTTGTTCTCTGATTCTTTGCCTTTGTTTTTATTGTCCTGCCTATTGTTTGCTGATTTCTTTACTTGTTTCCATTGATCTCCTCTCTCTTTCTCTGTTATCTCCTCATTTCTTTTCTTGCAATATCTTGCGAAGTGTCCGTATTCGTGACAGTGCCGACATTTGAAGGGGAGCTGCTCGTAGTCAAGCTCCTGGATATGTGTCCAGTCTGCTACCAAGAGTTTTATTGCTTCAGGTAGTCCTGTTTCAAGATCGACTTCAACACATATTCGGGCACAAGAGTATTGGTCCTTTCTCGGCGCTTGATCTATGTATTTGCCCAAGGCATTGCCAATGGATTGCAACGATCTCTAGTTCCAGCAGTGTAATGGTAGGTGAGGGAGGCGCACCCATATAGGCACAGCTGTGGGAACGTCATGAGCAGGGTCGAAGTCCGGCGACCATTTGTTCAAATAGAGCCCTTGAGGGCCCATGAAGTATGGCCCGTTTCTGAAGATCAGGCTTCTGTCTTCGGCACTGTCGAACACAAAGACAAAGAACCCTTTGTCGACGAAGTGGCTTTTTATACCTTCAGTGACCAGCGGAGTCCAGTTCCATTTGACCCATTCGTCGACAGCTTTCGGAGAAGGCCATAGACCAGTGAACTGGCCGATTAGGCCTCGATCCGCCAGGGACAAAGCTGTTCGGCAGGTTTCTTCCACGGGCAGGGAAACCGTGGGTATGTTGTCTAGCTTTTTGACAAACTTCTGCTGGGAGGCAAAGGACTGGCGCCTCCCAGAGGCCGCAATGAGAGTTCTAAAGGCTTCCAACTCGGGAGACGGGGGAGGAGGGGCCTCAGAGCCGCCTCCAAGCTCCATGGCGAAGAACGACAGTCGCAATAGAAGCACGCCTACAGGGGCAACGACAGCGCAGCGATAGACGCCCTCAGAAGATGGATCCGGACAGAACGAAGAGGGAAAGAGCAGGAATGTGCGTCGGCCCAGTGCGCCGCGCGAACGAGCCAAGGCGCCGCGCTCAACCTATGCGCCGCGCAGTGCCAGGAAACAAACGAAGGATGCGACCCAGTGCGCCGCGCACCCCTGGTGCGTCGCGCCGGCAACCCTGAGCGCTGCGCGCAGCAGAAGACTCCAAACATAGAAAAAATGCAGAGGCGGAAAAGATTCAGTATCCAAAATAATCAAAATTAATCATTAAAAGAAAACTTGATTTATGTAAATTAGCAAGAAAAACCAAAATCTAAGCCAAAACATTTTGTATTGTGACAATTCTGATAGATAAATAATGAATCGATAAGATTACAGGATCAAAAAGTTTCATCATTTAATTTTATTGTCAAAAAATAACCCAGAAAATCAATTTAAAAAAAAATGTAACCCTTTTTCTACTAAATTTTTGGGCAGTTTAGATTGAATATTTTTTTAAATAAATGATCTCATATTGTTTTCTTCGATTTCATATTTCCAACGAACTATCCTCACTTGATTTCGTGCCATGTAGCTCAATATATTCGCTTCATAAGTTAGAGTCGTCGAACAATTCCCAAGCAAATTTGTAGAATGTTTTGAGTAAATTGTTGAATCGTTTAGGAAAAGCCCACATGCACGGGAGAAAATGAATTCGTTGTGTTTATTTATTGTAGTGGATCACATTTTTAATGATTTTAATTGGGAGGCTCTAGATGCATGTGGGAAGGTATGGGGTATGATATGCTATGGACTTTTAAAAATATGAATAAATATTCATTTAAATTATATTAAATAAAAAAGATATATTAATAAAAAAATTAAATAATTTTTCTTTTAAATTAATTAAAATAAAACAATAAAAAATACAATAAAATTAAAAAAACTTAAAAAAAAATAAATTAAATTAACCTCTAACTAATATTAAAATAAAATATTTTTTCATTTAAATTAATTAAAATTAAAAAATTAATTAATTAAAATAAAATAATAAAAGATATAGTAAAATTAATAAAAAAAATAAAAAATAAAATAAAATTAACCTCTAACTAATATAAAAATAATATAAAATAATTAAAAATAGAATATAAATAATTAAAAATAGGATATAAATAATTAAAAATCAATAATAAAATAAAATATAAAATATTTTTTCATTTAAATTAATTAAAATAAAATAATATATTCATTAAAATAAAATAATAAAAAATAAAATAAAATAAATAAAACAATAAAAAAATAAAATAAAGTTAATCTCTAACTAATATAAAAATAAAATAAAATAAAATATAAAATAATTAAAAATAGAATATAAATAATTAAAAATAGTAAAAAATACAAAATTTTAAATAGTTATATTTTTTTATTTGGATGTCTGAATTCAACAAATTTTATATTGTTGGAAATATCTTGACAAGATTAAAGTGAATTTTATTTTGGAAATGAGCAAATAAGAAAACCAAAAATCTCTAAAAATAGGAATCCAAATGCAAAGAAAGACAATGTTTTAAAATTTTATTTGAGGGAGCAACAACAAATGGTGACACAATGGAACAAAATAGTTATTTTTGATGAAAATATTGAGATTTTCTTATTTAACTTATTAATCTTGGTTTGACATTTTTACTTGTGAGTTTTAAGGGCAGAATTATTAATATCTAAAAATGATTAGTTATTCATTCATTGATACTCATTACTTATCATAACAGGTCAAAAGAGCATAAATATGGAGTTCATTAGTTATACTAACACAAAGTTTCTAATCAGTTATGAAATCAAATAAAGGCGTAAGTCTTTATTCAAAGAAAATCTTTGCACATGTTTGTTTCTCATCTCATTTTTAAAACTTTCATTTCTTTGATTTTGTGAGCTCAAATATCCCCTTTAATTGAATTACAAACATCGGCTCGCTGCCAGCAAGTGTTCATAGCCCCGACATGTTTATTTGTTCTTCTTTTAATTTTAAACTTCTCGTTTTCACTTTATAACTTATGATTAATTTTGAAATTTATCATACATAGCCAAGTGACAGAAGTAGGGTATGCGAAAATGTTGGTGAATAAAAACTAAGCCTACTATTCTTTCCCATTTTCGATTATTACTTATGTCAGTTTTAATATTATGAAATGGATGGTGCTCATTGTAACGATGTTAGATATACATTTTTTTTTTAATGAACACTATATTAATATTGGACAAGAAATACTTTACTCCATAACTACAAAGCCACTCATTTTTGTGGTAAATTAAACAAGTAATCACCCTTTTTAAATGCAAGGCATGCTTTCTACTATGTTAACCAAATGAAGAGGAAATCACACCAATATCAAAGAAAAGTAAAATGAAAAACAAATAAAAGGGAAGTGTAAAATATTTACAAATAAGAATTAAGAAACATAATCCAATCAATAACCTAATAAACAAAACGTTTGAAGAAATTTATTAATCTAAATGACTAAGTGAACAAAAAAAAACAACTTGGAAGTGAAAAGAAAACAAAACTATACCGTTTATATAAATTTTATATAATTTAAAGTGAACTAAAAATCAAGCATATTGAAAATAACAAAATTGCAATAAGAAAAATGTGAAGACAAATAACGTATCATTATTCAAAATAGAAAATGAGACATCGGATTATAAGGGATATATTGAATTGAAAGTTTAAACTCTTTTCCCTAATTAATTCTTTAATTACTTCATTTCTTTTAAATTAATATTGACATAGATGAAGTTCTTTCACTAATAGATTGGATGTCAAGATATTCATGACTTTTATTTAAATAGAAAAAGACAAATTCATTTAAAAGTAAAAATTAAATCTATCCTAAAAATGATTTTGAAACCAAAATTTATGCGTAAGATGTCTCTTGTTTATCACAGGGAAATGTAAATGGAGAATTAAGATAAGATTTTTCTTGTGAATCACATTTGAATATGATATTAACTGAATTTTATCTAATCAATATTGTTCAAAATAAAAAGAATTCAAATATAAAAAAGCGCCATCAAGTTTAATCAGAAAATGCTTATTAATTAAAGAAAATCCATATAGAAATTCTTAATTAATTCATCTTCTCATTTAAAATAAATAATGAATGTATTATGAATATTTAACAAGATAATTAGAACATGTCAAGTCTCACTAAAACAATTGGTTGAGGATGGGCCTCGTTAGTAAGGTGACCCAGGATCAAAGCTCACAGAGGCCATTGCCCTCATACTAGTGGGAGGAGACACATTATAATCCAGTCAGCTTAGGGATGGTGTGGCCTAGGCTGGGTGCGATCCCCGAGTGATTTTGAAGGCCTAGATGCCCTTAGGTCGTGGTTTCTCAAGCCACATGTCAAGCCTGGACAAACACCGAGCATTTGACAAACAAAAAAACAAGATAATTCAAACATGCATATTGACATCAACATGAAGAAACTATTTAAAATAAAAAAAAAACAAGAAAAAATAATTTCCTGCAAACATATTTATATCAGAAAATAGTATTAGAGGAAAAACTAAAATAATAAGGGGGAAATGAAGAAACTAAAATAATAAGGGGGAAATGAAGAAATGAGCTATTTACAATTTCATGTATTATGTACAATAAAATTGCATTTCTATTTATAGAAAAAATTGCTTGAAAATATCCCTCCAACCATAATTCAACTCTATCATGAAAATCGTTATGTTACAAGTGTTTCTTCATCAATATTTCTTCTAAAAAAAATTTAGTTGAGTTGCAAAAACCAAGTTGAAGAGATATTAAACACTAAGAAAGGCTTATGGATGAAGAATTTGACTAGTAGGAACAACTAGGACTATTTTCAAATACTGAAATCTATGTGGAATCATGAAAATGGATTTTGAAATAAAGAACAAGATGATGAGGCATAACAATGATTAGAAATTGCAATGTTGTTTTATAGTTTGAATCAATAAATTCACCTTGTCCCACTAAACTGTCAGTTTCGACATAACAACAAAGTTATTAGGAAAATGAAAGAATAAAATTAAATATATACTAGAAACTATAAACAAAAATCGAAACAATAATAATTGTAGAACTAATAAAGCATGTGCATGAAAAGCGTGTGAATATTTAAAGAGAATTCTACATGGAAAGATTCTTCTAAATAATATTCTATTCTTTCCTGATATGTATAATGGTTGGTGTGAAAAACGGAGAAAGAATTTGCAGATGAGTCTAGATTATGTGTAAAATTATCATGATTTAAACTTAGTGGAAAATTCTTTTTGTGATTAAAATCATAGATCTTATAAAAATCATCATAATCAATCACAATGATAGGTTGCGACTAATGTGTCTCATCTTATTGACAAGTCTTTGAAAAATGAAATGTTAAACAATCAGGTAGTGATGGACTAGTAGAATCAAATATTGTAAATGGAATGTGATCCTTCAATTTATTAGATAAATCGTTATCAATAGAATGACAACTATTAACATTATTTGATTGGTTACAAATTTTTATTTCACCAAATAGAGTTAAATAACAAGACTCTTCACTAATTGGAAAAGAAAATGAATCATCAGAAAATTCTTTGGAAAATATATTTGTTAGCTCCTCCCATTTAAAAGGTTGAGAAATTTTAATTTGAGAAGAATAAAATATTCCATTAATATCACTTTGCTCTTGATTAAATTCTGATTCAACATAATAAAAATCTATAGGATTTAAAACAATTTCCTAAGAATTATAATCATTAAATAAATCAGGATATAATTAATAATGGGTGCAAAATGAAATACCTCTAGAGAGCCATTCACCTTCAAATTTGATTTAAAATTTTATTCTCTAACAAATAGCTAATAAACTTCCATTATATGATCTTCTAATAAATTTCAACAAGAAACATTATTTAAAATATCATCATGTTCATCATTAAAAAATGAAAGAAAGAGCATATCATTAGATATATCAAGATGAGAAGATTCAAGATTGTTTTCTGGCGAAATATAATCAATGATAGAATTTTGCAGAAATTGATCTTGAATCTAATCAGTTAAACTATGAGAGGGTTGTTCTATGTTATGAACATGAATTTATGAATCAATTTTTTCCATGACTGATAAAAACGTATTAATTTATAGAATTATACAACTTTTTCATTACTATTCAAAACCTTTTGATTATTTGAAACCTCCTTGTCTAAACAATGTTGTTCATTTATAATTTCCATATTTTTGAAATCGAAACCATTATATGAACAAGAATCAATATATGATTTAAATTCATTATAAATTATTTGTTCATGATTATCAAGAATAAAAATATGTTGTTCAAAACATTTACTAATAGAATGCATGTTTTCATAAGGAAATACATAAAAAAAACAAATTAATCTCTTGAAAAAAACTTCTAAAAATTCATAAGGCTTTATCCTAATATTATTAATTTCTTCACATAATCTATCATAATTATAAAAATAAAAAACTAACAGAAACTCATCTATAAACTGATCCAAATAATCAATATATGAGACCAGAAATGTTTCACACCATATCTTCATGCGAACTTCGAAAGTAAGGGTGAGAATCCTGCACATGACACCTCAATGAAGCATGCTATGAGAAACACAATTTTGAAAAAAATGATTAAGATGTTCATATGTCAAAAAATTACTTTCACCATCAAATTTATTTTTCGAAAAAATATTAATTATGTTTAATGGAGTGATGCAAGATACTCGTCCAGAGATGCAACTCCAAATAGGGATTTGGGAAGTAGCCAGTAAAATTAAATAACTTAATGTGCAAAGCTCCACAGGTCATCTTGTTGGTATGCCCTCCTTTTAGCGCCAAATTGTTGACAGGCGAAAAAATTCCTTCTGCAACGAGTGATTATTTGCCCGATCAAGGTTCCAATTAGACTCCTCATTTGGTGTGGGTATATACTCTTTGGAACAATGACATGGTTGCCTATATTGATTTAACTTCAAAAACATATACATAAAAAACCAATTAAAAGAAGACTAATATAATCTAATCATCCTATATACTTACAAGCAGGGGAAATTTTAGGGGTTAATATTCACAAGTGGGCTAATTTTCTATGCTTTTTCCAAAAAAAATATTCACCAATTTCCATTTTTTCTAAAATTAATTTGCCCAAAATTTAGAGTATAAAATTATTTTACCTTGAAAATCATCAAAATGTTATATAAACTAATATAAATTAATTAGAAACCTAAATATTAAAAAAAACATTAGGCGTTTTAAATTTGCATATTAGAGACTAGAATTATTCGCCAAAGTTTCTAAACTTTAAAATAAAATTCCATCCTTAAAATTTTCCTTTCTTACAAGTAAATATAAACAATTGTGTATGAATGAATCTTCTTGAATAATCTTAACAACAGGAGATGGGGAAATCACCCAAATGTAGCATTTAAAGTAAATAATACACATGTTTCAATTATTGAAAAAACTGACAGGAATATGGGTCTAGTCAGCCATTTCAATGGATTTTTGGGCTCTTCTTGAAAGAGCTTATGAAATACTGATGATATTTTTTATGCTTTTCAATGTTTATTTGCATATAATGAAATCAATCTAAATGATAGAAAATAAATCTATCTCAAAAACGAGAGAAATCTTAATAAACTATATTTTTTGAATATCATAAATGAATGTCGATTCACTCATATTAAACAAATGAAAAATTTGTGTTAATAAAATAACTCAACACTGCCTATACTTTAACTATTTCAAAAGAAAGGATAAAAGCACATTCCAGCATTCTTCGGGTTTCAATATAAAGAAAAACGATAGAGAAAAATACCATCAATGTATTTTAAATAATTAAAAGATCATACAATACTCAGATCACATCATTAAATAAATATCAATACTTGATTGATCTTCAAAAATAGACTGTAAAATACTGATTATAGAAGTAAAGTCTCAAAGTGCAACAATTTCCAACTTTCTTGGGACTGTGATTTGAGAAGAAATGTCCTAAAATAATATCAGTTAGTTCTTTCTGCTTTGGTTCAATCTCTCCAATCTAATCCAAAGACCATTTATTTATAATTAGAGAGTTCAATATAAAAACAAAATAAAATAAAATAAAAGTTTGTTTCTTGAAAACGTCAAGAAAATCTGATTTCTAATTTCCTCGGATTTTGAATAATCCTTTCTTTCCCATCTGCAATTCCAATTCATAAATTCTGAGCTCTAAGTGGTAAAAATATTCTACAAATTATACATATGGCACTTACAAAATATATTATTAAAAATATATTAAAATTTAAAGAAAAAATCTCAATCCAAAATAATCTAAATTAATTATTAAAAAAAACTTGGTTCCTGTAAATTAGCAATAAATCCCCAAATCTAAGCCAGTTTTTTTTGTGTTGTTACAATTTTTATAGATAGATAATAAATTAATAAGATTATAGCAATAGAAAATTTTATCATTCAATTTTATTCTAAAAAAATAACCCAGAAAATTAATTAAAAAATGTAACCACTTTTCTATTGAATTTAGGAGAAATTTATATTGAATAATTTTTGAAATAAATAAACTTAGATTATTTTCCTGGATTTTCTCTTTCCATGAGCTATCCTGGGACTAATTTCGTGCCATGTAGCTAGAGATATTCACTTCAGAAGTTGGAGACTTAAAACAATGCGCGATTAAATTTGTAGAATGTTTTGGACAAATTGTCAAATCGTTTGAGAAAATCCCACATGCGTGGGAGAAAACGAAATCATTTTGTTTATATATTGTAATGGGTCAAATGTAATTTCATGGGAGAAAACAAAATTATTTTGTTTATATATTTTAATGGGTCATATGTTATTTGAATTTACATGGGAGGTTATGGAGGAATGTGGGAAGGTATAGGGTATGGAAGGCATCTTAAAAGAAAGAGTATTTTTTCATTTAATGCATAGTAAAAAAACAGACATGATATGAAAATTAAATCATCTTGACCTCGAACTAATATAAAAATAATTAAAAATCAATAAAAAATGCAAAATTTTAAATGGTTGTATTTTTTGATTTGGGAGTTATAATTCAACAAATTTTATATTATTGGAAATGTCTCAACAAGACGAAGGTGATAGAAATCTTGGAAATGACAAAATAAGAAAACAAAAAATCTATAAAAATAAGAATCTAAATGCAAAGCAAGGTGATACTTGAGGGACACTTTATTTTTCTCAAAATAAAAAGGGGGTTGTTGGGGCAACAACATATTCATGTGCTCTTGCATTGATATCCTATACATGCTCTGTGTCAAGAGTGAGAATGCATAGTTGAGTACGTGGTTATTTTTTATTGCATTACTTTTTCTTCCTTATGTTGCCTTCTCCTTAATTGTGACCCTTCTTCATGCATGTTGTCACATATCCATTCCCCACAGCATCTTTTTAGCACAATACATACTGCACAATTTCTCTAATAGTCGTGACAATTTCTTTAGACATCATTATCTTCCTCGATACATATATCATTGTAATTTTATTTATTTTGATAGGTCCCAACAATGCAATTGAGAAAACCACAATACTATTTGCTAGATTTTATAAATTAAAAATGTATTTAGCAGTTGGCCTTTTTTCCAAATATTTTTGGAAAATATTGCTTCCTTACATGCTACCACAAATTTCTGCTAATTTGTCAACTACAGACCTTGAACATCATGTTGTGTCACAAAATTTTTAAATTCATATTTTCACCTGTAGAACTTTCATTTGGATTGTATGGATTTATTGAAGTTTGTCATGCTAAAAGAGAAACATCTTATTATTGTTGCGAAGGTTGCCCCTCCTAACCATGGATAAGATATTCTGCAACCTCATAAACAATATAGGGATGTATGGGTTGTCTTGCATGGTTGATATATGAAGTTAGGGTTGATGTATCCAATGTGTCCACTCAACAAGATACTTTGCAAGGAACTAATCAATCTGTTCATTTTAAATAGATAAAATGTAGCATACTTCTAGCATTATCTTGTTAAAATCATCTATGCAACAATTTTTTTTGTCACATTTCATGTGTAGGTTTATTCTCCTTATATTTATTACTTCTTCCAAGGAAATATTGGGATTTTTCTCCCCCTAGGATGGTGCTACAATAGCATAGATCAGATTCTTCATTGTTTCCTTGAGTATCCCCCCTGAGGCTGTATTGACTTCATTATATCATAGAAGTTCTAGGTTTCTCCTTTTTATTCCTCTTCCACACTTTAGTGAGTTTTTTTTATGTGGTCCACATTTCCTTTTGGCTCATTCTTTTGTCTTGTAGTGGCTTCCATCATCTGTTTAGAGTTATTTAGAGTATTTGGCAGCTTGCAAGATTTGTCTTTGTGGCCAAGATTGTTACAACTATAACACCTTATATGACCAAGAAATGAAGCAAATGATGTTTGTTTTCTTGAATCATTTCTACTTTTCTTTAAATAATTTTTTCATTCAATAGCTTTATGTTCAAATCCATTACAGAAATAATAGTAACCATAGAAATATTATGTGTACCTGGTTTCTAATAGTTTCCTTTGTTTGCTTGCTCGATAATCCATTCTTTTTTGTTGTATATTTTGATGAATAATATTGGTTTGGTTGTTCTTACATTCTATTGCTATATCTATAGTCTCATTGCAATGGAAGCATGAGACATATTTCCTCCTCTGAAATCTTGAAAACTTTGCAAAATTATCTCTTTGAGAATATAATGTCATTGCAACATAGAATTTATTTGTTTCATTCTTCTTCTTTTGGTCATGTTGTTTGTTTTTATTTGTTTCCTTACCAATCATGTTGATTTTACCTTCCTCTATAGCTCTTTTCAAGCTTCTTCATTATCCTTTATGGATACCTTTGAGCTACTACTCTTTTCTTCCGAGTCCTTCATGGATACAAACTCCTCTTCTAGCCTTCTATACAATGTTTTATTTTCATCTAGCTCACTTTTAGCTGAGACAATCTCAACCTCTAATCTATCACACTATACCTATTTATCCTTTAGCTGATTATTCATCATCTCTTCTATCCTCCTTTCCTTTTCAAGTTGTGTATTCATATTATCACTTTATTCCTTGTACTCATGCTCTCTCTCATCACATATTTTCACAAGTTTCTTTAGGTCTTTGTTTTCATTCTTCATTCTATGTATTTCAGCCAATGCTAATTCAAGCTTAGATTGATGTTCATCTATCTTTTCTTCATGAAAATCAGGTAAATTCACATCAACATAACATGTTTTATTTGAATAGATAATTTCTCTTTTATAAGACTTTTTCTTCCTTCTATTTTTCTTCTCCTTTTCAACAATGCGACTACTAGTGTCTCTTTCATGCATGAGCCACAATCTTTCCCAAATCTATTTTGCGTATGTAAGATCTATGATTGTCTCAAGATCCTTATTATGAATGTTGTTATACATTACACATTTTTTTTAGCATTCCATTTTTTTTCTTGAGTAGAGGGGGAGTCTTTGAAGTATCCTTCATTTACTAGTTTCCATACACTGGGTTCATAAGTTATCAACTCATATTTTACCTTATCTCTCCATTCATGAAAATTTGTTGTACTTAGCATGGAAACACTTTGATAGTCCATGAATTAACTAGTCTACCTTCAAGATGTTAGGCTTACATCATAAGGAACCCGCTCTGATATCAATTGATGGAAACTTGACTAAACTGAGAGGGGGGTGAATAAGCTTAGTACATGAAAATTATTTTATTTTAACTAATTAAATGAAAAAATTAGTACATTATGAAAAACATATTTAATATGTGAACAACAAGAAATATGTGAACCAAAACATCACATCAACATATAAAAGTATCATATATCAGCACTAGAAATAAGTGGAAACCCACAAAGGGAGAAAACCACAACTTTGATATTGTTGTGATGAAAAGGCAAGCTCCTACTCCCTTATTACATATGATTTTCTATAGGCTCCAACCTATAGGAGGCCACTGAATCAATATTTTTTCAAGCTACAACATGCAAGGAAGCTCCAACTCCAATAAGTCTTCTACATGCTACAACCCATAGGAGACTCCTACCTCAATAGGCTCCAACCTGTTTTTTATCAAGCTACAACTTGAAAGGAGACCAAAATCCAATCATACAAAATAAAAACAATATGCTGGTTTACTTGGCCTATAACTCTGCATACCTCCATCTCTAATTATGATTATTCTTCTCTTTAAATATGCATCACATCTTCTCTATATGTGTCAGGTAACTAATGCATAACACCTCAATAACCTCTTACATTCTATAACTCTCTAATCATACAACTCTTTAACCCCACACACTTTTATAATTGAAATTTGATGGTTGTTACTATTCCACACACACAAATTTGAAATGCAAAAACTTGTCTCTTTACATTCCAAAGGTGTCTCTTCAATTTCGAAATTGTTTAAATTCTTGAATATTAAAATACATAAAATAATTTCATCATATTCAAATGACATGAATTCATATTCTTCAACATAAATTTCAACATATTCAAATATCATGCATTAATATAGTTCAAAATTAATGCAATAGCTCCAAGAAACCATGCCATCACTCCTTTAATTTCCAACCTTCTCAATTTATTCAGATAAGTATAAAGTTGTGCATATTTGGATTACATATTGCGATAGCCTTATCCCGTTAATGAATGTTATTGTGATAATGCATATTCATGTGTGGATGGTTGAAATTTGTTATTATGCTCACTGCTATACATTTTGGATATTGTGGTATCAACAACTGGTAACACCATGGACCTTCAGAAGGTCGAGATGGGCACTGGGCCAGATATCCCTTAAACAAGTATTGGATATAGAGATCCAAAGGTTCAGGAGTGATGAGAAGTGGAATAAAATTGATCGATTGGATATGTGTGTGAATCATATATAATGGAAAAGTGTCACAAAACACTATGGGGGAGGACCCAATGGGCCCTGTGCTTGAGTTGACATGCATTAGAGAATTTTTGAGGTAAAAAATGGGCCTCGAAATACAAATGTATAATCAAAATCAACCTTTTAAAAACCAATAGGATTCAAGATGATGATATTAACCATGGGGGATGATTCAACATTTTTGGAGTAAAACAATAAAAAGTAAAAATAATTAAAAAATAAAAAAACTAGTTTTTCATCTCGTATTTTAAACTTATATCCCCAAATTTTTGCTCAAATTTCGAGTATGAGCACTCATTGGATGCAAAATTTAATTCTTGATCCAAGGATTATCCATGTTGTATACTTTATATGGACCTTGCCACACTAAAAATGAAAAATACATGAAAAACAAGATTGAAATCAATTTTTTCCATGTATTTTTCATTTTTCCTGTAACATGTTCAATCGAAAGTATGCAACATGGGTACTCATTGGACGAGGAATTAAATTATGCATCCAACGAATGATATCGCTCAAAATTTGAGTAAAAATGTGGGGAGATAAGTTGAAAATACGAGTTGAAAAAGTAGTTTTTCTTTTTTCCCTCCAAAATTTGATGAGGTAATCTAATCTTGTTTTAATATTTTCACTATTATTTTAATAATATTTCTTAGGAGGCCCATTTTAGACCTCAAAATTTCTCTAATGGGTAGTGCAATAGGGGCTTGGCAAGGACCATGTGGATGCCACATGGAAGTACCATGATGACATAGAACCCCCACTAGGATGATGCAATAGTGCCATGTAGGCTGGATAGGGACCACATGGATGCCACATGGCAGTACAATGTTGATGTGGATATACGTAATTGGAAAAAATTCAAAAGGGAATAAATTTCAATCAAAGAGTCATATTGAGATAAAATTTATATCAAAAGAAATCTCTCGATGAGTTGAACAAAATGGTGGCTTTTGTTTTGAGATTTGAAGACTTTGAAAATAAATATTTTGATAGCCCCATATTCATAACATACCTTTGAGGTATGATTAAAGTATATGGGTAACACCTACCATAGTCGAGAAATGCCAAAGGGGTGGGAGGGAGTGTTATAACAAACAATGGGCAATTAGAATTATTTTATGGAAATCATGCTAGGGCCCCAGGCTTTTAGGACCATGGGTTGTCAAGGAAAAAAGCTTAGATCCAAGATCTAGAAATGGGAAAATTTGTGTGAACTAATGTGGATGTTTTAAGTTTTATACCCCATGATGGAAAATAGGAAGCACTGATCTTTGTGGCCAAGACTTGAATCCAATGAACATACAAATAAATATTTACAAAGGAAAATAAATTCTCGCTAAGCGTGGGTCTTTTAGGCATGCCATGGGATACAATTTAATAATTTAAGGATTTGAAAATAAAAGTGTGCCCATTATTTTATTGATATGAATACATAATGGGGCTTTTTTCACATTACAATAGTCCCCTTTTATTTTTTCTCCATTTTAGGCACTTCACCACATCTAGCATATTCATCTAAACTAGAGATTGACACTTGAAACTTCCTTTTCTTCTTCCCTTGTATCAATTTTGAAAATGTACAAAAATGTGATTACTCATATCAATCACTCCTTCAACCATTTTATACACCACCAAATTTACATATAGGCCATATGGTTTGTTGAGATTCAACAAGAAGATTCAGCACCCACACTAGTGCATTAAGCACCTACACTAGGGTGGGGCCCACAGTGCTATTTTTGGGTGCATGTCTATTTTTATTACCCCTTAATTTAGATGGACATTAAACTATAATATATTCTCAATGTGGACTTGAAATAGTTGACTGAAGTGGAAAATTCAGTTAGCTAGTGGATTTCGAGTTAGAGGTTGGCTGGTGAGACATGCAGAGTAATTCTAGTTGTTATAGAGTTCGAAGTGTAGTGGTGCATAATTTGGTGCAAGTTTTAAACAGTTTAACTTATTTCAGTGAGTTAAAATCAGTTATGTTATTTGTAAGTGAAGATACACTAATGAGAGAGCTAGTGAATTGAATATTAATTAATTCACAATCAATGATCTCACATGCAAGTGAGGATTTACTATTATTAGCTGTATGCATGTCAAATCCAATGGAGACCCAGTTGAGTTCTAGGTCAAAAGGGAGGTTAACTATCAGTTGTGACATTATCTGCTTGCACACATGTAGGAAAACACCCATTCGAGTGCCCATGATACTTGCGCAATCAAGGCGGGAAATAATTCCTATCTTTTGGGGATCTTTACCATCAGGGATTATGCAAGAAAGGCAAGCTTTCTGGAGGCTGAGAATTGGCTATGTGTTGGTCAGTTTTGCATATGAAAGTATGAGAAAATTAGCTGATGTACTGAGGGCTCTTGTGAGAAGAGTTTTGCATGTAATTTTTTCATGATCCATGCTTAATATACAATATAAGATAGTGGGGTTTTTAGCTATAAGCTTTTTCTGGGAAATTATATGTGTTGTGTGTGATTGATATTTCTTCATGTGCATGCGATTAGCTATTGTGTTTTTAATTATGCAAAATATTTGTAGAAGTGATTCAGTATTTAACTTTAGTACATTGTTATATCGGGTGAATCCAAGATATACATGCTTGTTGTATAATTTCTACATGGTATCAGAGCACATGAAATTGCAGAAGTGAAGCAGGAGCTGAGTTTGTGACTGGATAGAATTAGAATTTGTAGAAATACTTTCTTGGTGCTACAGCTGATTCAAGATCGAAAAAAATTTCAATGGCTTGAGGTTAGAGTATGCATTCAAGGGCATCTCGAACTACATTTCTTGGAAGGATAGGATGGAGGCAGTACTCGAAGACAATGGCTTCAAGGAATTCATTGACAAATATGTTCCTAAGCCAGATGTTGCAGATGCTGCCAATCTTGATGCATGGAAAAAGAAAGTGGCAAAGGCGAGGAGGATCCTGTTGGAGGTAGTACGAGACCACATTGTCTCAAGCCTCCATGGGAAATCCACACCATATGTTATGTGGAAGGTTTTGACGTATCTATTCCAAAGCAGCAATGACCATAGGAAATTGGTGCTCAAAGATAAACTCAGGAAGATCAAGATGGAAAAGGGCGACACCATTCCAAAATATCTCACAAAGTTTGTCCAATGTCAGGATGAACTGGGGAGTGTGGGAATAACAGTCGTTGATGATGATTTAGTGAGCTTGGCTCTCCTAGGACTTCCTAAGAGTTGGCACAGTTATCAAGACTTTGTCAAGGGAAGAGAAAATTTGCTTGATTGGGAACGACTATGGTCGGATCTTGTGCAGGAGGAGTTCAGATGGAACACCAGAGATGGATATTCATGTAAGAATGAGGATGAAGAGGATTTTTCTTTGGCTGCCAAGGCAAGGAAGGGGAAAGGGAAGAAATTTCATTCAAAATATGAGTCCAAAGGCAAGAAGCATGACATGTCCAAGGTGAAGTGTTTTCATTTTCATGAACATGAGAATTTTGCTACTAACTATTCACAAAATAAGAAAAACAATAATTTGTTGGATTTGCAGTTGGTGAGGCCCTTGCCTCGCAACTTGAGCTTGAATTCTCCTTGATTTCATGCATGGTTTCAAGTGCATTGGGATCGGTGTGGTATTTGGGTAGTGGCGCTTCCTTTCACATGACGGGAGATAAGGAACTTTTCAGTGACTTGGAGGAGAAATATCTCCAGATGCATATTGAGATGGGCGACGACGGATGGTAAAATGCTACCAGGATTGGTACCATTACCTTTTATAGGGATTCAGGTAAACCATTTCAATTAAAATATGTAATGCATGTACCAAGTCTGAAGAAAATTTTTGTCTCGGTCGCAATGTTGGAGGATAGAGGCTATGACGTTGTTTTTAGTGATGGAAAATCTTTTCAGTGACATAAAACAACATGTCAAGCCAAGAGGATAGGGATTTGAGTTAAGAATATCTACAAGGTGGAGGTAGATGGTTGCGCTACCATGATGGGAAAGGCGGAGAAAGTGGTGAGTCAGGATGAGGGCGAATGATGGCACAGGTGATTGGGCCATCTTCATCATGGAGCCTTGAAAGTCATGTAGAAAATTTCTACTGGACTTCTAATGGGAACACTTGCTCAGTTAGATCAGTGCAAGGGTTGTACCATGGGGAAGTATGTGAGGTCCACCTTTCATGAGAAGGAGAATTGTGCTTCGAGGATCCTTGAGGGATTTCACACAAACATGTGTGGACCATTCTCAGTTGAATCACCAAAAAAACATAAGTAATATGTATTATTTGTTGATGATTTTTCTCGTAAATGCTGGATCTTATTCATGTAGAAGAAAGATCAAACATCCTCTAAGTTCTGTGATTTTAAGGCATTGATCGAGGAAGAGTCGGGGAAGAAAGTGAAGGCTCTTAGGAGCGATAATGGTGGAGAATACATCTCTAAAAAATTCAAGAATTTATGCAACAAAGAAGGAATTCGAAGGAAACTCATAGCACCTCATAACCCATAGCATAATGGGGTCACGGAGAGGAATAACAGAACGATCATGGGTGTAGCACAAGCGATGTTTCATGATCAAAGCCTACCAATGCATTTGTGGGCGAAAGCATGCAACACTACAGTTTATGTGCAAAATCATCGTCCTCATAGAGTACTTGGCATGAGCACGCCTGAAGAGACTTTCACTAGTAAGAAACCTAATGTTTCACACTTTAAGATTTTTGGCTCATCCATTTATGTGCATGTGACCAAGGATGCTAGGAAGAAACTGGAACTGATTGTTGAAGTTGGTATATTGTGGGGTACATAGAAACACCCCATAATTATGGTGTGTATTTTTCAAACAACCAAATGACTGTTGTGAGACGGGATATAAAATTTGATGAGGGGAACGCCATGCGGTTGTCCCTTTAGAGGGAGATGGACTTGCATGCAGAGGAGGAACTCATGGTTCCCAAAGATGAGTCTCAAGATGTGGATCAGCCACATGAGGAGGTTCATGGAATGGAGGAAATCACTCATGCAGAGCCATTTATCAGAAATGGCAGAAGGCGCACCACAGAAGTTGATAGGTTGAGACTTGATGCTACACAGAATGTAGGAGCCCCTACTTCATAGTGCAAGCAAAGACAAAATCTTGACTGATTTACTGGAAACATGGCTCTTATGATAAAATTTATTATGACTGAACCATCTTCCTTTCAGGAAGTAGTGCAGCAGCCTACTTGGGTTGGTGCAATGGTGGAGGAGTATGACTCCATTGTAAAAAACAGTGCATGGGAGATAGTCCCAAGACCGGTGGAAAACTCATTTGTAGGCTTGATATGGATCTACAAGGCAAAGTAAGTTGCTGATGGGAGTGTGGAGAAATACAAGGACAAATTTGTGGCCCCGAACTTCTCACAGATCGAGGGGATATATTATGATGAGACTTTTGCACCAGTCACAAGGTACTCTTCCATAAGATCCATCCTTGCACTCTCAGCGCAAATGTGTTTGCGCATTCATCAAATGGATGTGAAAGATGCATTTCTCAATGGGATCATTGAGGAAGAGGTGTAAATAGAGAAGCTTTAAGGTTTTGAGATCTTAAACAAGAAGTCGCATGTGTGCAGACTCAAAAGAGCATTGTATGGCCTAAAGCAAGCACCCTATGCTTGGTACACTCAGATAGACATCTATTTCACCTGACTGGGCTTCACCAAAAGTGAAGAAAATGCAAACCTGTACCAGATTGTGGTTGAGGGTAAGATATTAATCATTTTTATTTATGTTGATGATCTAATTTTGACTGGTGATGAGCATTTGACACACTCATGCAAGGAGGATCTTGCAAGGGAGTTAAAAATGAAGGATATGGGTCTCCTTCATTATTTCCTTGGATTGGAAATATGGCAGTGGGATGGTGAACTTTTTGTGTCTCAAGGAAAGTATGGAAAGGAGATATTGGGTAATTTTAACATGGAGAGCTGTAAACCCATGGATAATCATCTTCCAGGAAACTGGAGGAAAGAGGATGCTACTTCTGGAGAGGTAGTGGATGCTACTGCCTATCGACAATTAGTGGGTTTGCTAATGTATCTAGTGAATACAAGACTGGACATTTTCTATGCAGTTAACCAATTGATTCAAGCTATGGTTAAGCCTACCAAGATCTTTTGGAAGGCGGGGAAGCATGTCCTGAGATACCTGAGGGACACATCAGATATGGTCTATGGTACAAAAGGATGGATGGAGTGAAGTTGCATGGCTTCACGGATGCATATTGGGCTAGGAGTCCATCGGACAGAAAGAGCACATCAAGGGGGATCTTTAGCATTGGATCGAAAACAGTTTCTTGGTACAATAGGAAACAACGATCCGTGGCACTCAGTTCAGCGGAAGCAAAATACTTGGCAACAAGTCAAGCTGCATGTGAGGCTATCTAGATGAGAAATATCTTGGTTGGTTTGTTTGATTCTCAAATGTATCTGACAGTGATTCATTATGATAATCAGAGTTGCATTAAAATCTCGATTAATCTTGTGTTTCATGATAGGTCCAAGCATATAGATATCTAGTACCATCATCTCAGAGATTGTGTGCAGAGGAGGATCATCTTGCTTCAGTACATTCCCACAGAAGATCAGGATGCAGATATTCTGACGAAGGCGCTCACTAGGAGCAAATTCGAATACCATAGAGACATAATCAGGGTGAAGGATAATCCCTTTCTTGTTGAGAGGGAGTTTTGAGATTCAACAAGAAGATTCAATCTACACTTGGTTTCATTAAGCACCTACACTAGGGTGGGGCCCACGATGCTATTTTTGGGTGCATGTCTATTTTTATTATCCCTTAATTTAGATGGACATTAAACTGTAATCTATTCTCAATGTGGACTTGAAATAGTTAACTGAAGTGGAAAATTCAGTTAGCTAGTGAATTTCGAGTTAGAGGTTGGTTGGTGAGACATGCAGAGTAATTCTAGTTGTAACAGAGTTCGAAGTGTAGTGGTGCATGAGTTGGTGCAAGTTGTAAATATTTTAACTCAGTTAAGTGATTTAAACTCAGGTGTTCTAGTTGTAACTAAAGGTGCACTAGTGAGATATCTAGTGAATTAAATATAAATTAATTCACAATCAGTGATCTCACATGCAACTAAGGATTTACTATTATTAGTTGCATGCATGTCAAACCCAATGGAGACCCAGTTGAGTTCTAGGCGAAAGGGAGGTTGACTATCAGTTGTGACATTATCTGCTTTCACACATGCAAGAAAACACCCATTGGAGTGCCCATGATACTTGCGCAGTCAAGGTAGGCAATAATTCCTATCTTTTATGGATCTTTACCATCAGGGACTGCGCAAGGAAGACAGGCTATCTGGAGGCTGAGAATTGGCTATGTGTTGGTCAGTTTTGCATATGACAGTGTGAGACAATTAGCTGATGTACTGAGGGCTCTTATGAGAAGATTTTTTAGCTTATGATCCATGCTTAATATACAATAGAAGATAGTGGGGTTTTTAGCTGTAAGCTTTCCCCGAGAAATTATCGGTGTTGTGTTTGATTGATCTTTCTTCATGTTCATGTGATTAGCGATTGTATTTTTAATTCTGCAAAATATTTGTAGAAGCGATTCATTATTTAACTTTAGTATATTGTTAGATAGGGTGAATCCAAGATATACATGCTTGTTGTATAATTTCTACATGGTTACACATGGTCTAGTCTTGATTCTATATTCTTACATCTCATCTAATACCAATTTCAAGGTTTATGCGACCAACTCTCCACTTTCTTGTAGATTCCCTAGGTTGGTTAGCATTCATCGAAAAATTTCACCTCTTACTTGGAAATTATTATATAAAACTTATATGATTCATAATCATATGGCCTATGTCCAAAATAAGTCACCAACATAGATCAAATAATGAAAAATAATCGAGTTTCTAAAACACTTCCTAGAAATCTTATTGTGCATAAATTGTGATTGTGTTTTCTTTAACAAGGCTATGCCAACGCACACACACAACATAATAGATACATTGGACAAACGTGTAGGAGAACTTCCAAGTTCGAAACGGATATCTTGCTTTGGTTCTATTAATGGTTCTTTTATAATTCTAAGGTTCTTTTCCTTTTAAATATTAGGAATTACATGGTATGATGAGAATGTTGCACTAATTATATATATATGAATATAGGAAGTATCTACATGCCCAAAAACACAAGAATATAGGAAGTATCTAGAGAATGAAGAGGGGTTTGACCAATTGGAAGTTCAAGAGGTTATAATATATCTTCAAATAAAAAATAGATTAAGAGTAAACACATGGAGAGAGAGAGAGAGAGAGAGAGGAAAACTCAAATTGAGTATATTCAACCTCAATTTGAGTTTTCCTCTCTCTCTCTCTCTCTCTCTCCATGTGTTTACTCTTAATCTATTTTTTATTTGAAGATATATTATAACCTCTTGAACTTCCAATTGGTCAAACCCCTCTTCATTCTCTAGATACTTCCTATATTCTTGTGTTTTTGGGCATGTGGAAGGAAACCAACTCTTGTAATCATTTATAGGATAATATCTCAAGAACCAAATATAGCCACATCATATGGGCATTTCAAATTCTAGAAAATGCAATTCCTTGGGTTTTCCTTACACTACCAAATGTTTCCATTTTGTGAGGCCACACTATCTATTAAAGGGGCCTAAGCCTTCATTTAATGCATGGAATTCCCTTTAGTTGTTTACAAAGGTTGAGCCCCTTATGCACCTAGTCTTATGGATTAATCTCCCATTGCTTAATATGTGCCACAAAGTTTTTTTTTTTTAATGGCACTACAATTCTATTGCACTTTCTAGCCTCTCCATATGCATTTTCATATTGAATTTGTCATGAAATACAACATGATGCTACAATTCCCTGTAGACTCCCTCTTTTTCCTTAGTATTTTGAAAGCTTTGCTAAAACTCCACATTCTCTTTCCTTAGCCATTTTTCAAAACAATTAGGAACTCTTTTTTTTTTTTTTGGATTTCATACTTCTACAATCTGTATTTTGTTCTGGTGTTGTTTCCATATTCAACACATAAATTTAATTTTTATATCGACGTTTTGAACCATCTACCGAGGTTCATTATCAAGATAGAAAAGTGAAAAAAAGGCTTTTAAGCATGGAAACCAAGGGTTCTTAAGAACCAAATTTTAACCAAAGACTTAAATGGTTAACATTTCAATTCTTCAAAAATCCATTCCAATCAAACAAAAACAATACAAAATAATATCCTCACTCACAATTATTCCAAATTTTTTTGTAATGGGCTATTAGTTTATTCATAATACTATACTATACCAAATATATGAAAAAATATTATTTACATCAACCTACTTATCCATTCCTTGCTTCACTTCAAGTTATCCTATCTTTTTAGGATATAAATTATGCTCAATAAACTTATATGTTCATGTTATCTTTTACTATGGGTCATTAATCAATTTACTTATTGTTCTATAAAATGATTGGCAAATCACTAATTTCAAAATAAGTTTTGGTTTTATAAATTAACTTGTGTTGTTTATTATGTGTGGTACCAAATGATATAAATTTAATGTAGTTTTTTTAATTGGGGTATCACAATTTTTATATTCACTAAGATCACATATTTCTTTATCTTGAGTATGTATTATATTTTCTGCAATCCCACTTGAAATTGTATGTGTTAGGTGTGGTGGGGTGGAGCCCCCATATTTTTTTTGGCAGAATTTTGCATCCATTTTTGGCGATTCACCACATGGTTTTCACTTTCGTTGGTTGTGGTTCAACCCATGGTTTTCTACTTTTGTTTAAGGAATAAGGTTGTAACATAATACAAGCTAATGGAATAGGGGTTTTGGATGCTTTGGGATCACACACACACAAACACATATAGTACTGTAAACAATGAAGTTGATTAATGATAAAAATTAGAGGTAAATATCTAAATGATTTGTTGGTTTTCCTAATTTGGGTTTATAGGATAAATCTGTGTGTAATATGTAATTTTTATTATTTTATTTTTCTATATTATTAAGAATCTGTGTATTCATTGAATTCATATATATGGTTTAAAACTTACATTTGGTATTAAAGTAGTCATTGGTTTGAAGGGGCCACCTTTAGTAATATTCCCAAGTTTCCATCAGTCAATTGGAATATTCGAGTTCTTACTCTTCTCAATTAATTAAGTAAATAAAAGGGTGGATGGACCCATACACCCCATAGATGAATAAAATCCACTTTGTTGTGTGAATGTGGGTTAATAGATAGTAGATTAGCATCATGGAGTAGTGGAGCAACTCATTAATGAATGAAGAGTGGAGATTATGGAGAGATAATGAGGAAGATGATGGATATAGTGGAGGAATAAAAGTAAGATCATAGAGAATTAATGATGGAGTGATGGAGGAAGTGGTGCATTAAATGCATGCAAGATGGAGGGAGTGGAGATTAGTTGCAGAGATCATGAAGATCATGGGGAGACAACATCGTCTTCATGGACACTAGTGGCCACATGTGCAACGCAGTTATGAGGTGGGCTAAGGCTAGGGAAGGCTCACAACCATATAAGGAAGATGAGGGCAGCAAAGCAAATCAGTTTGGAATTTGATATTGTATTGTCATTTGACATTTTTTTGCACGCTTTAGTTGTTTAAATAATTCTGTTGTGTTGTTTAGCACACGGGTGTTCCTGAGTGAGAATCCCACCCTTACCCACGGGGGACTTCGAGTGCCTACTCTGGGAAGGTTATTTTGAGCAACAATTCACCATTCAGCTTCAGGAATTACACATTCCTATCTTAGGGTTTGAGAGGAGGAAGGTAGTTTCTAACATTTCAGCTAGGAAACCGGAGGAGGATTAATATTTTCACCTTGCACTTCCATTCCAGTATTCCAGGAGTAGCATTGTGATATCTGACATCAGGCCATCGTATTACACCTCCATCTAGAAACAGTTCCTTCAAGAATTGCATATTCCAGTCAGGTAGATCTAAGGGAGGAAGGAAGTTCCAAATATTTCAACTTGGAATCTTGTGAGGGGTCTTTCCCTCACTTTGGTGAGATGTTTTCTATCAGTTGTGAGCTAAATTTCATCATCTAGCAAAAGGCTACAACTTCATCCTCCTTGACATCGCAGTCCATTCCAGCAGTTGTGCAATTTGCAACTGCAACTTGAGCCGAGGAAGGAGGAGCTAGATCTCAAGTTTCTAGCTTGAGAATATAGAGAAGGGATCAACCCTTCATGTATTGAGCTAATTGGGTGATATTGCAGTAGTTATATCATAATTTTAGTCCCATCTCAGTAGTTACCCAAGAGGAGTGTGTAAGTCAGCCAGCAGGGGTGCAATTGGCAACGCAAAACGGGTCAAAAATCCAAAATTAAAATCTAGCCAAACCATTTATGGGTTTTACTGGGTTTTTTTAGTAGATTCCATGGTTAAAATTGTGGAGATTTTTTAGCAATAAAACAGCCTCCCACACATGGTTTTTCTTCCCAGTAGCAATAGTTTACAGCAGCAGTAGTAGCACAACCTTCCCAGTGCTAGTTTTCATTAGTGTGTTTTAGCCACTTCTTGTTGGCTTGAGTGCATCTTCTTTGGAGCACTGTGTACATTATATTTTCTATTGTTTATAATGATATGACTCAGTTGTTTCTGCTCATGATTATAATGTCTTGCTGTAATTTCCAGTTGCAGCATATTTTCAACATTTTCTAGATTTTAGTATTATATCCCTATTTTTCTTATTTGGAATGTTGTAAATGTTCTATATTCTCATCTTTTCCATCTTGGAATTTTACAACTTATGGTTAAGAGTTCGGTTATTTTGGGTCTGTGATAATTGTTTTGGTAGGAGCTCTATGATGATAATTCTTCTTGAGGCTTTCCATTAAAACAAAACCAATAGGGATTAGTAAACTTCTAAGTTTGTAAAATTACCTTAAGTGAGAGAGATGTTGGGTATGTGTTATATTATTTGCACGACTATCTGCAAGCATTGTACTTTGTGCCAAGCGTAGTGGGGGTGTCATGGGGAGGCAAGGTCCTCCCTTCTTGCAGGGTTCGAGCTAGTGCCCCTAATGTTTTTTTTGGCGTGGTTAGTACATGGTTTTTTCCTTTATTGATGTTGTGGTGCATGGTGGTTTTTCCCATGGTTTTGTAGTTTCAATTAGGGAACTAAAATTGTAATTTATAATCCATGGTAAATGGATTGAAAATTTATGGATGTCATGGGATTATATATATATATATATATATATATATATATATATATATATATATATATTACAAAAGAATATATATTGAAAAAATATTGTTGGTTTTCCTAGTTTGGGTTTCAAGGGTAAAATCTTTGTGTTGATGTGTATATTTGCCATTAAATCTTTTATTTTTATTAAGAATTTGTTTGCAATAATTAATTTTATAGAGATAAAATCTACATTCGGTATTTGAGTAGTTTTGGATTCAAGGAGATGCCTTGGTGGTTAAGGGGTTTGAATTGGGCCTATGGTAGACCCTGTTATAGTGGGAGATCCACAAAAGAGATTCTTGTGCTAAAAGGAAATGGTGGGTATTTTAGAGATAATGACTGAGAAATTCAATGGGAAAATTTTTGAGCTCTGGAAAATCAATATAGGAGTCTTTTTGGTGGACATAGACCATTGGATTTCTATGGACCCAGGTTTTGTACCAACGACAAGAACAGACTAGACCAAGTTGGATCAAAAGTTAGAGAGAAAAGTATAATTGTGCCTCTTAGATTTAGTATTACTGAATTTTTCATGGAAAGCTATAAAAAATGATTTATGGAATAAGTTAAGGGTTGTGTATCAATATAAGTCCATGGTGAACAAGTTGTTCACGTGGAAAAGGTTGTACAACTTGAGGATGAAAAATGGAGACTCGATGAAAAAACATATGATTTATTTCAATATTGTGGTAAGTTAGTTATTATTTTTTGATATTAAGATTCTAGATAAATATAAGTGTATCAACTTCTTGTGTTCTTTACCAGACTCGTGGGAGAGTTTGGTTGTTGACATGGGTAGTAATGCAACTACTTTAAGTTTCAACGAAATAGGCCCATCTTTTTTTTTTCTATGTGGTTCATGGACCTCAGAGATCGATTATTTCCACGTCCACATAATATTTGTACCAGGCAGATCCACCCAAATGGATTACTTCATACCAGCTCAACCATGGAACCTGACCCCAAGGGTGTTAAGAGGATTGAAGCTACGACCTCTCAATAGAAAAGGTGATTTAACAATGAGGAATTTTTCGATAGAGACAACACTTGTGTTTGTCTCATCCTTGTTATAAGAGGATATGAGATGAAAAAACATGGAAAGTCATAACACATATGCCTTATCTTTAAGAGGACAGTCCTAGAACATAAATAAAAATAAGTCCTTTAGCAGGAAATGTAAATGTAGAGGAATATCTAAATATCCAGGAAATTTTTTTAGGGTATGTTGGAGATGTAGAAAATAAGAGAATTAAAAGAAAGATGATAGATCTAAAATTATTGAGAAAAGGAAGGAATTTGAAGATGCTCCTTCCATAGACGCCAAAACCTCCTCAGATGAAGGAGGGGATGTGTACTTGGCTTCTTCAAGAATACATGTGTATCATGAGGCATGATCGTTCTACTCGGATGCATCCTTTCATATGAATCTTCACAAGGATTGGTTTTGCGAGTATAAAATTTATGATGGTGGTGATGTTTTCCTAGGAGATGGCTCAATAATTAGAATCATAGGATGAGGAAAATTCGTGTTGAAGCTCATGGTGGAAGTATTAGAGCACTCACCACAGTTTTGCATGTTGATGTTTGTAGCTTGGGTGGGTACTACATAGTCCTAAGTTTCTAGGCATGTAAGGATTTTCCCAAAAATATCATTAGGACACTTGCTTAAGTGTGACCAAGTTTGTAATTTAAATTAGCCTAATTTTAACTCAGGAAAATCACGTAATTATTATGTTAGATAATTAAGCTAAAGTAAACCTAAGAAAAATAAAGTAATTACTTTAATGATTATGTTTTAATCTCATCCCTTGATCTCAAGTGAGGTGAGATTTAATCTCTACTGTAAATAATTTTGGAGATTAGGGTTAGGTATTTCAAGCAATGTAAAGTTATAAAATCAAGGCTAAGGAGAGGCAAAAGACACACCATATAATAGCACAATATTTTGAGAGAGGTATCTTAGTGAGGATTGGAGAAGGACTTTTATTCTAGTGTGCAGGGTTTAAGAAGTGCATGAGGGAATCTTGGAGATCCAGATCAATCAAGCGGATCAAGGGCTAATCTAGGGATTGATATGTTAGATCAATTCCAAGTTATTTTGTATATGTAATCTTTCTTAGTAGGGTCATTCTTCAAGGATGAGAGCCCAAGTAATTTCTGAATATTAATGAGTAAATATTGTTGGGGAAGAATCAGTTTGTGTCTCTTGGGTCTCCAAATGTCATATTTTTCATCCTCTTTTCATTCAATTTTAACCATATTCCATTATCCTATAACCTTACATTAAGATCATTTTTATGATAATATATGGTTTTAGACTTATTATTTCCAAAACATTTATTTTAGTATTTTGAGTGAATTTATGATTAAATATTAGAAAAATAACATGTATTGTTAAGTTATCTTTAATCTGTTGAAGATTTGAGGAAGAGTTAAGATAATAATTTAAGCACATTTGATGGAGAAGAATCATGAAAGTTTTGATAATATTTCTTATCAAATATTTTAGAGATTTGTGAGAGGATATGTCGAGATGTTCATTGCTAAATGTTAACACATGATTTTAACCACATGAGATATTTGTGGATTTAGGAGAGATATGCACATATAGGAGAGATTTTTGGATCTACATCTATTAATAAGTTTTCCTAGTTTTTTTATAAATAGGGGTGCCTTCTCCATTCAAAGGGAGGAAATCTTGGAGCATAATTCCAAACTATGATGGAATAAAATATTTTTTGATAAGTTATTGTGTTATTTATTTTATAGTTTTTATTCTTATTTTATTATACGATGTAGTTTCATAATATATGAAGTCTATATTAGTTTTCTTATGTTTTAAGTTAGTTTCTTTGAGTAGAAATTTGTTTATTGTTGCAATTGTGAGCTTTCAACATTTGATCAAAGATGAAGATTTAGATTAACAACAATTTTTGAGTAATCAACTTCTCACATAGTTTCTGTCCAATCTAAGACAAACTAAAATATGGGTTTAGTGAAGAATGACCCAATTTAATTGACAAGTAGGAATTTATTCAAAATTAGTGCATGGTTTTGGAGATATTCAAGGATATTTCAAATCAATTTTTTTCATATTTCATGTTGTGGCCATCAAGTGTAACAATAGAAGAAATAATTTGACATGTTCATCAAATTAAGAAAGATATCACTCATTTTGAACCTAAATCAATATAGTTTATGAAGTCATCACAATTCTCTAACAATCCTTTAATCATTTTAATCAATAAATAATTTACATTACAATGATCACTTATCTTAGGATGAAGAAAATATAACTTGAAAGACAAAACATATTTACCAAGATAATATTAAAAATAACCAGCAACATATTAAACATATGAAAATATGCACACAATTTATCCTAGGAAAACCCCAACTCCAAGGACAATTTATCCTAGGAAAACCCCAACTCCAAGGAGAAACCCACCCTAATGAAATTTAATTAGTTCCCTTGGCCAAAACCCTATCCAACCTAACCAAGTGAGCCTTCAGCTCTCACATCCCTGGCCCATTTACAATGAAGTCTTCCTATAATTTTATAGGCTCCATTACATTCAAAACCATGGGCAGAAAACCATGGGTACACAATACCACTTGCCCCAAAAATCACCACTGTTTAACCTAGTCAACCTTGATTCTAACCTCGAGTCAATTTTACCTAACATTCCCTCAAACTTTACTTAGGGTTCCATGACTAAATCCATCCCTCTATCCCTTACCCTCCTCACTTTATCCCTTACCCCCCTCAAATTTTTTACCCAGGGATTTGTTAACCCAACATACCCCCTATCACTTAGGTCTAACCTAGAATTTACCAGTGATTTACCTATGGGTACGCATGCCTTATTAAGTCTTACAATAGTATGCCCATTTACATGTAATAAAAATAAACATTAACTCCATTATAATTTTTATTTTTATTTTTTTGGTTGTTGCTCTCATTATATGACCATTCTCAACTTGACACACTCTATGGCTGATTCTTTCCTCACACATGTACCACCACACTCTGAATAATTTGATTGACACATTTCATCAAATACTTTTCCTTCAATCTTAAAATTAACATTTGGCTTGCCACCAATGTTTCACTTTGGAAGTTGTGGTCCCCTCGTGAATCACATATTTTTCTATTCCTTTTGGACATCATCAATAAAACCTATTCTACCCATTAAAAACCTTGAATTGCACCACCTTTACAACTTAGAATGACTGCACTTTCAAGATGCTCCTTTTCCCATTGCTTCTCTAGCTTGCACCACCACTTTTCTCCTTTTTCTTCATGGATCATCTTCCAAAATTTGATTGTAATGCCTAGACCTTCAACAACTTAATTGAATTTGCAACATCCATATGAACATTAACACTTGAATTCCACTTATTGATGATAACCAATGCCTTCTACCTAGTAATCACAGACACATCGAGCCACTTCAAACCCATTTAGACGTTGCTACTCTTGACACTTTCACAACATACATAATATGCAACATCAACGTATGCATTGTGGTCTTCCCATAACACTTGAACGAGCAACCAATTAGCATCCTCTTGAACTCGAAACTTATTTGTGATGTCTCAACAACCTCCAAGAATACATGGCATGCAGCGCTTATATACTTCCATAGGATTCTCACTCAAGATCAGGGCTGAACCTGTGACCACCAGAATATGATACCCACCAAGAGAAAAGTTGACTATGCTGCATTTTCTATAGCGCATTCACAACGCTGGCCATCCCAGTCAAAAACCTTGGGCCAAAGTTATGTGGCACATTGAAATTTTTCTCCACCTACAATTCTTCAATCATGAAACAAGCACAACAACGAGACCTTGAGTTTTTCGATCTCCATTCTCTTTAAAAGGATTGAATGCCTCACCGAGATCCGCATTTCACTCTTCACATATTCGCTTATTTAGAGACCCACCATCATAGACGTGACCGAGCCTATGAATAATGCTATCAAATGTGACAAATCTGAAAACAATGACACAACTCTCGACCATGTGAAAAACGACTTCCCTCTCATACAGAATAGTGACTCCTCTCCTCGCGTATCTCTTCAGCCTTGTGGCATTATTCCACAACAATTTTATTTCTGAAAATCTCGAGAGTCAAAATCCCTTTGATATAGTTACACTGATATTTGTGAATCGGTCCTCGTCATATTTTGCAACATCAGTGTTTCCATTGTGATTCATACCCATCAGATCTATCTACTACCATCTGAATCATCTTCTACATAGTATCACATGTTCCATAGGCACCACCGATCTTCACATGAACTCACCATTCTTGATTTCAGATCTACTTGATTTATCAGGCCTTCCTTGAACTCACCATTCTTGATTTCAGATCTACTTGATTTATCAGGCCTTCCTTGGTAACAGAGGCGTCCTTTTGAAGCCAATATCCAGCTCTGATACCAAATGAAGGAAAATATTACTATGAGAGATAACTAAATATTATAGAAAGAAACATAAGTTAACCAGCAATAATAATAAAACATACATATAATGCACAAAATATTTTCCCTTGTAAAATCCCAATTTCACAGAAAAACCCACCTTAATGAAATTTCATGAGTTCTCTTGGCCAGAAATTTGGCCAACCAGATTCACATCCCAACCCATGTACAATAAAGTCTTCTTAGCCTTTTATAGGCTCATGGGTACACAATACTGTGTGTCCTAAAAACCACTATTGTTTAACCTAGTCAACCTTGACTCTAACCCCAAGTCAATTTTACCTAACATAGGATTTGATTTATTTACTTTTTATAGATACTTTATTTTCAGGTTTCTAATTGTCACTTTATTATTTTCCATATTGCAATCAAGCGCTTAAGAAAAAAAAATTATTTAAATTCTAAAGAATTAGAGTTGTTTGCTTTCCTAGTCTAAGAATGTTTGCTTTCATAGAAATAGATTTAAAATGTTTTTTAAATTAAATTTACAAGTTTTCATACATTAATTTTTACTCATTTTTATAGATTAGATATTCCCATGCTTTATATATTAAGTTAGCATGCTTTCATAGATTAAGATTCCATGTTTTCATAAATTAAGTTTATATGCTTTCGTAAATTATTTTTTCCATGCTTTCTTAAACTAAATCTCCAATGCTTTTCTATATTAGTATTTCATTTCATGTCATTTTATTCTCTTTCATAGAGTAGAAATTCATTTGATTGCATTTATTTCCATTAGAATTGAGAGTTAAACTCTTAGCATATATTTTTCCACAGACCTCACAAGTATACGAACCTAGATTTACAATTTAATGCAAAGTAATTTAAAGCACAATTAAATTACGCAACATTTTGGCATTGTTGTGGGGGAAGTATACATAGGATTTAGCTTTCAAATTAAATCACTATTTAATTTACACAATTTTGGAAAAAAGAGATGGTAAGCCTAGAGGTAAGAACCTGCGCATCACCATTGTGAGGTCTCTCTTAACCTTAGTTGTTGAATTGAATCTCATTTATGTTGCATTGATTTTTAGTTGCATCAACTTAATTTCATTCATTTTAAAGTGCATTATAGAGGTAGATTCATTAGAGTAAAAACTTTAAGAAATTCAATTCCACAATCACCTACCATCCCCACTAGATCACATGGTGTAGTAAGAACCACATCACCATCCACATCATAAGTTCCCACATTTGCAGGTAGAAGAAGAACACCTTCTAGAGGTGGAAGAGGTGGCAGAGGAGGTAGAAGAAATGGATAAAAATGGTGACAATGAAGGAGATCCCTTTGGATTTCCCATTCAGGATACTGATATAAATATTAAAATGAAAAATATCTCTCCATATGTACTTCCCAACTTCCATGGTATGAAATTAGAAGACCCATAAATATTTCTTTTTGAATTTGAAACAATTTGTAGATCTTATGGTTATTTATTAGATTCTCAAAAATTGAAATTGTTTTTGGAAAAATTAAAGGATAGAGCTCCTAAATGGTTCATGTGTTTAAGGACTAATTCAATAAGACCATGGGATAATATGAACACGATATTTCTAAAAAAATATAAAGGCTATTTTATACATCATGATCTTAAAGAGGAAATATTTAAAATGACTAAAAAAGAAGATGAGATACTTAAGGATCTGCTAGAGAGATTTATGTATAATGTTAAGAGGGGAAAATTGCATAATCTAGGATTTGATACATTAAAAACCGTCTTACTTAAAGCAATTAGAGATGAATGGGTTTATCTTCTTAATCTCATGGGTAAAGGAGATGTTTCTCTATTATCATTTGAAGAGATTTTTGAATTATGTACGCAAATATCAAGAGAAAAAGCAAAGGACGGTAAAACCCCTTGAGAGACAGTAAGTATGTTGACATCAAGGTCAGTAAGTCAAACTAAACTTGGAAATTTTCTTGAAAATTTAAATTAGATATTATTGGTAATTTAAGTGAAAAAATTGATATGTCAAGAAATCAAAATAAGAAAAAAACTGAGAATGTTTATTTATCTATAATTTTCCGTAGATGTAGAAAGAAACATGCTTTGCATGAATGTCCACTTGATAACATTTAAATTTATGTCATTTGTGCATAATCACATGTTGCTAAGGATTGTCCATCATTATCAGGGTTGAAGGAAGTTTACAAAAAAATAATGGAGAAAATAAAACACTCGAGCAACATTGTTATGTAGCTCAAATAATACCTTTACAACCTTGTCAACACGGGATGATGCAAGATCCTAGTTCACAATTTCAAGCTTATGGAAAAAAAATATCGAAGTAATTGGAACACATCTTTTCCTAGGAAACCTTAACCATCTGAATCCCAATTTCAAAACTAATCTAGGAAACAAGGTTGGAAAGGGACTTATGGAATAAATCGACCATATCCTCGATATTTTCCTTATTGTCCTCAATATAAATCTCAATGCTATCCATACCATTCATCTCCACAACAACCTCAATTTCACCCTCAATTGACTTCAATTCAAAATTTCCCATTACCACTTGCTAAACCACTCCAAAGCCCTATTTTCACCCCACTACTAGCACAACCATTTTTGAACCCCAACAATAAAATACCTCAACCATCTTATAATGTCAAGGTACACAATTTTCAAACAACTCCTCTTGGTATAAATGATATTCATCTTGTATTAAGAAGAATATTGTAAAAGAAGGATTCTACTGTTGTCGTTGGAGAAAAACATCTTGAAGAAGAAGATACGGAGAAGAGTAAAGAATCATGGACCACATCTAATGGAGAGCGTCCATTAGAACCTGAGATTGAGGAATTTCTATTGTGCCTATCATCAAATCCTTTATGTGTCCAAGAGATCAACCATTCCATAGTAGAAGATCTAAATAACATGGCAGAAGAAGACATAAAGAATGATCCATATAAGAAAATGAATTGTTGGCTTGAGGGGTCCTAACCCAGGTTCAGAGTGAGGCTAACCAACAAAACCCTCTTATTACTGGCCCTTTCAGTAGAGACCTGCTTGTGCAAGTCAAAGTCTCACCCGAAGCAGTATGGGGGGGTGCTGGAACTAGGTTTCCACACGCTAAGAGAGAATCAAATGATGTGGGTGCCTTTAGATCTAAAACAACCATGAACATACCTCCGCAACAAAAGCCCTAACAAAAAACGTTTAGGTAAAATATATAAAATACCTTGCGTGCGTACTAAAACAGAGTCTGCAATCCATGTAATAACCGTTAACACATATATTGGAGCCCAACAGTACTAGATCCATTCAATAATCATTCATCTAAAGCCAAAAACTATTTCGCAATCGATCTGTATACAGATAACATAATAATCGGAAATAACATGAAAATTTTTATAATAAAGCATATAACATATGAATTTCATACTCATATCTCATCCAAAATATTTATTCATTCATTAACAGTTCATATCTTCCTTACAAAACCTTCAGTTCACCCATGCACACAGCCAGTGGGGTTCGCACATAGCAGGACTAAGGTCTCCGTGCACACAGCTAGCAGGAGCCCTTTAACCCAGAAAAATATGATAGAATGTGAAAATACAGTCATATATCTATCATGAATAACATTACTATACTCTATCAACTCGTTCTAGACTCCTATTTATACTTTTAGCCCGCGCTCATCTAAGGTCCGTAAACTGGGGTTTGCGACCCCTAGTTATACCCTTTTGACCAATTAAAACTCATGAGGGGCTTTGACCCGCCCCAAAGCCCCTTGACTTGTGCTGCACATGACCAAACTTATAAAATATTTACAAAAATATATAAAAAATGTATCAAATTTCGGTCCTAGGGAACCCTGCTCCAACAAGCCCCCAACGCAATCTTATGACTCGTCCCGAGTCAGAGTGGCACTGGGTTCTTCATCTTATTCTACAGCTCTTCAATGGCAGCAGAAAAAGGCACCAGGAAGCCTGCACTCTAATCTGTTGCATTCTGCGTGGTATCTACCAGCTTCTGCGATGCTAGCACTTATGCGGCTAGGTTGATACTTTGCAGGGTCTGATTGAGGTTCTTACTTGCTACATATAGGTCTTGGGACAACGTCATTGCCTCGTTTTCCCACAGCTTCATATGATCAGTTACAATTTTCTTCTTTTGGCGGAGCTCCTCGACTTCATCTTGTAGAACTTGGCTGGTCTGCAGGCAGGCCATGCACTGGGTAGGAATGAAAGTAGGCATGGCCTCCTACAGGTCATCAAACACCTGCTCCTTGGCACCCAGCTCCTGATTGATCTTCTTGACCAGTGGGTCTGTTTTCAAAGATTTCCACAGTCCCATGGTTGTCTCAAGCATCGCCGAGCACTTGTCGACGTTAGCTGAAATGCTCTCGGATGCTTCTTTCACCAAGGTTGCCCGTTGCGTCCTTGCGTTCCCGTTGCACCTGTCTGTGCCTTTCCTTTGTGTTGTGTACAGACCCTTTGATTCTTATGCTCTGGCCATATAACCATTTTTTTATCACCATTTTGTCCCTATATGGCTTCATACGGATTCCATTGAAATATCTGGGAAGATTCTCACCGCACAGCGTGGCCAAGCGCACCGCACTGCCATCAGTGATTTCCATCACAATGTATGGCCCTAACCAATGCTTTCTGAACTTTCCTGGATGGCGTGCAAATTGAGTATCATATAGCAAGACCAAGTATTCCTCCTTGAACACCTTTTTTCTGATGTGTCTATCATGCTAGGTGTTTTCGTGCGCCTTTTGCATTTGCTGATGGAAGTTAGCAATGAATCGATCTTCTTCTAAGGCAACCAATTGTGCTAAATTTTCCTCCATGATATCAGGCTCAGCCATATTGATGAAAGTTGCGATGTGCAAGCTTGGGAAAATATACTCCATTAGCATGATTGCTTCTTGCCCATAGACCATTCTGAAAGGTTTTTTCCTTGTCAACTTCTTGCATGTGGTCCTGTAGGCCCATAACACAGAAGGGATGCGAACGTCCCAGTCATTCTGATTGGCATTATAGATCTTTGTGAGCACATTCTCCAAGATTTTGTTGAAAGCCTCTACTACACCATTGGCTTGTGGATGATAAGGGGTACTCTTCTGGTGATGGATCTGAAATTCCTCTGTCAGAGCTTCAAAGGTTTCATTAACGAAGTGTGTACCTCTATCACTCATCAATGTCTTCATGCATCTGAATCTAGTCAAAATATGTTCAAAAATGAAGTGCGTTGTAGTATCTGCAGTATAGTCCTTAACTGCCTTAAATTTTTCCCATCTGGTTAGATAATCAATGGCAGTGATGATATAGCGTGCTCCAGTCTTCTCTCCTGAAGAAGTAATCGGTCCAACAAAATCTATAGCCCATTTATCAAAGGCTTGTAGGGCCATCTCTAGCTGCAGGGTCATTTCATCTCTATGTGAGGGCTTCCCTGTCCTCTGACATGAACCATAGTCCCGAAAGTACACATGTGCATCACTGTGCAGTGTGGGCCACCATAATCCAGCACACAACAGTGGCTTTCCCAGCATAGTGGCCTCCTGCTACCCCTCCATGAGTCTCAGCCAAGATATCCTGCCTCTCATGTTCCAACACATATCTTATCAATACTTAATTTGCCCCCAACTTATACGGCTAACCCTCAATCAAGGTGAAATCAGTTGCACACGCAACTAACTCCTTCTTCTATTGTACCGAATATTCAGCATGCACACTTCTAGTAGTCAGGAAGTGAATAATATCAGAAAACTGCTCATAAAATATTTTAATAACGAAGAGTTGTGCATCAGGTAACCCCTCCTCCAGATTGGTTGGTTCTTCCCCATTTTTTATCTGTGATAAATGATCAGGTGCAACATTTAGTATTCCAGGCTTCATAATGATTTCAAAGTCATACTTCTGAAATATCAGCAACCATTTGTAAATATTCCGCCCAACACAAGCTTATTGAATAGGTATTTCAAAGTAGAATGGTCAGTGAACATTTTGAAGTGCCCTCCTAGTAGATAGTGCTTGTGTTTTTGCAGAGCGTATACCATGGTCAATCCTTCCCTTTCTGTTTTTGAGTAATTATGTTATGAACTGGAGAGCTTCCTATTGGAAAAATAAACTGGGTGATCAATGTCTCCTTCTCTTGTTTGTGCTAGAATAGCCCCAAGTGGTACACCAGATGCATCCACATGTACATGAAAAACCTTAGACCAATCTGGGAATATCAAGATAAGTGCAGTGACCATCTTCTCCTTCAGCAGCTCAAAGATCTTATGACATTCTTCATCCCAGAAAAATGACACATCCTTTTTTAGTAACTTCTCCACCGGCACAGTAATCAGAGCATAGCCCTTAATTAACTTCCTGTAATATGTGGTGTATCCTAGGATGAAGTGCAACTGTTTCTCATTAGTGGGAACTTCTAGGTTGACGATAACTGCTATCTTGGCTAGGTCTACCATCAATCCTTGATGGCATACTATATTCACTAACCAAATTCCAAAAGGCACGCAGAATATACATTTCTTCAGGTTAAGAAAAATCTGGTGCTTCATACGAGTGTCAAGCATCATGCGCAAGTTTGACGCATGTTTCTTTACCACTCCAAACAGTGTCCAGTCATCAAAATATACCTCCAAGAATTTATGCATGAATCCTTTGAATACAGCCACAACCACGTGCAAGAAGATCACAGGTGAATTTTTCAATCAGAAAGGCATGACAGTGTATTGGAAATACCCCCACTCTATTGCGAAGGTGGTCTTGCTACAGTCTTCAGGCACAATTCTGATCTGATGATACCCCGAAAATCCATCAGTAAATGAATAAGCTTCTTTTCCTTCCACATTATCCAATATTTCATTAGAAAATGAAGTAGGGAAGGGGTCATGCACACATGCATCATTCAGCTTGCGCAGTTCTACACAAATCCTTATCTCTCTTTTGGCCTTCTTCTCCTGAACCACCATTGAGCTTACCCAATCAGACTATTCTACAAGCTCAATGATGACTGCAACCATCATCTTTTATAATTCCTCTTTTACTTTCTTCTTGTATTTAGGATTCAATTGGTATGGTCGCTACTTGACAGGGTGCGCATCTGGTTTCAACGTGATCCTCATAAAACCTAGGTCTCCTACAATTCCCTTGAGTTGAGAGAACTTTGTAGGAAACAAATCCTGATACTCTGTCAGTAGCTCCACAATCTTCCCTACTGTATCATCATCCCAGTAATCCCCAATTTTGACCAACTTGGGCAACTCTTTTGTCTCAACATTGACTTCCTTCAACTTCATAGGTTTAGTTACATCGATCATTCCCAATGAGGGCCCTGCAACTGCGTGATCTCCTTCAGACTCATGGATGTTAACATTTATTGGATCATATTCATTATCTTCTATTGATAATTTCCTGCAATTGACAATGTCTTGCATTTGTGCATCCGATGATAGTGCAACAAATTCCCTTCGGGGTCGGGATTCATCAAAGACAAGAGCAACTATGTCCTACAGGGCTTTGTCCAATTTTTCCAATCCCCCAACCAAGATGAAGGTTGATAGGAAATCACTAGTCATTGTAATCCAATGGCGAGTTTCTTAGTGGACCTCTGTTTCCAAATACCAAGTGGTAGGTATCAGCCCTAACGAGTGAATAAACATATGAACCCACTCATCCCAAGTCTTTTCCTTCCAAACTTCTATCCACATGGACATGTGTTTGCGTGGGTCTCCCTGAACATAAACAACTCAGTTGGCGGGGTAGTGGGAGGTTCAAAGCGCAACTTCATCATTTTTATACATTCCTCCCAATCCTTAAAGACACCCTTGTGCGTATCCCACCAACACGTTAGGGTTGCGCGCATAGCCATATCAGGTGCCCAAAACCTTCGTTCTTCTGAGACAACCTTTTCCTATTCTTCTAGAAATACTTTGACACTACCAAAACCATCAAAAAAGGGTATTTATCTTACCTTTGAGGAGATGCACCAGAAGTTCTTAGTGATCTTGAGGCATCGTAGCAGAGAAACATCCTGCAAAAAAATTTTCTAGTTCTCCATCTCGCCATCTGAATCCGAGAAACACGAACTATCCTTCTCCC
Organism: Pinus albicaulis; assembly: GCA_034641835.2. NCBI lineage: Eukaryota > Viridiplantae > Streptophyta > Pinopsida > Pinales > Pinaceae > Pinus > Pinus albicaulis. The sequence goes on from CM076574.1 coordinate 106,708,521, forward strand.
AATTCAGCATCCCATCAACTATAGGTTTGATCCAATCTTCATCCCGCGTAGTCTTCTTGTAAATATGGTCGACATCATCTCCTTCACGTACTTGCTCTTTATATCTTTCCCCTTATGCTAGATCCATTGGGACTATCACCTGCGTACCGTCATTCTCAAAGATCATGCTTATTCGCTTCAGGTTGATGAAGCTTCCCATATCAATGGCCCAATCCAACCCTAACAATGCAGGGTAATGGTTTGTATCAACCACAATTTTTATTACCTCAAAATCCGCCTGTACCTTTACTCCATTAATGTCTACCAGGACTTCTGGAAGTCTTCCAAGTGGAATTATCTTCTGCTGATTATCCATGCGTAACTGAATGGTGGACCATTCCAGCTTTGGTTCTCCCATCTTCTTCCAGGTTTTCTTAGGTAGAACATTTGCATCAAACCCCAGATCCCAGATGACTTGATCCATCTCATACTCTCCAATATGCACATTGATGCACATCTCACGACCAGTTCTCTTCTTGTTCTTATAATCTTGTTCACAGCCCTAGTCTTCATCCAAGGTACTTCTTTTTTCGCGCAGCTATCTATCGGGGCCTGAAGATTATCTATTGCCTTCTGATTGTGTAGTATATTAATGTAGGCATGTAGGAATGGTTTGACTTCATCATCAGCCTTTGGTTCCATGATAGACCTTGATGTGGATGCTCCTATAGTAGCAAAATCCCTCCTGGCTTCGATGAAAGTATCTTTTTCCTTATGCAGATTTAGTCCTTCTTTCTTGTCAGAGGCCTTTCTGATCAGTGGCTCTGCATCAACCTTCTTTTCCTCACCTCCTCCAGTGGCAGCACCATTTCATGTGATGACATTTACACTTGGACCATCATTTCGGGGTTCAGCTTTAAACATTTGTATATTTTGCATAGGCGTCTCCTGTTTCTTTTCCTGCATCTTAGCAATTAACATGGGACAATCTTCGATTACATGATCAAATTTCCTACATTAACTACAGGATTGTTGCACTGGGTTTGGGCAGTCACACATATAGTGTCCAATGTCTCCAAAGTTATAGCAGATTAATTTCCCTCTTCCCCGACCTGTGCCTCCACCTCTCCCCCCTCCCCATCTAGAGGTAGATGTTGGCGATGAAGGTTTGGCTTGAACTCTATAAAGGTTAGAATTTTCTATCATTATATTGAACATCTGATAGTGGTGCCCATCATGACCAATTGAAAAGAAAAATCTGCACCACTACTACTTTAGCTCTGGCACATAGGCTCCTAGTCGAGGGAAATGGTCTGTATCATGTCGTCCATCTACCCTATAATCAACGCACCATAGTGTCGTGGTACTTGGGCCAACATTATCCTTGGAACGCAGTGGATTTGGTCCCCCCACTTACAGGTAATCCAAGAACAAAGGGCATTGATCTTTGGTGTGGCTAGCTCCTTTGCAGCGTATGCACTAGACATCTACACCAACTTATTTACCCTGATCTCTGCATAAATTTTGAATTTCTAAGTGCATAGCTTCCAGTTGGCTTTGAATTTGCAACATTCCGAATTGAGCATCTTCTTTAGGCGCAACTTCTAATTTCATAGCAACTTCCAGGGCTTTGACCAAAGAATCAATCTTATATTCACCCATAGGCCCACACAGATGTGGCAACAACATGGAAATGAAACATTCCTTATGTTTCTTATCATCGTAAACAAATCCTTCATCATTGATGGTGCACTTCAGTCGTTGGTCAGCTTCCCAAATCTATTCCTTTAGCCCTTGCTTGATATATTTTTGTTCTATTACGCACTGTGAATAGGACTTCGGCTTCTAGAATTTATGTTTCAAGGAATCCTTAATCTGCATAACCGTGGGATATACTATTTGAGCGAGATATCCCATGAACCAATCTAAAGCATGACCTTCAAACGACATAGTCATTTGTGATTTCTTGACAACATCAGTGTTAACAACTTTCGCAGTCGACATTGCATCAGCCACAAACCAAAACTGATCTATATCCTCATCTCCCACACCCTTAAATGTGGGTAGCTTCATATGCACGGCCATATCGTCCATAGGTGGCGGTGGTGGCGGGGTAGGAGATTTCTTACCCCTGTGTGATTTCGACTGTGGCGTGGTAGGAGGGCTACCTTCAGCATGCGTATCCTTGCTACCTTCTATATCAGTTGAATTTATTAGAGGGTTGTATATAGATCTGTCCCCTCTCTGATTGACCCGATAATATTTTCTCCTGCGCATACTGCTTTCGATCTTATCAGGGGTCATTCACTCAGTGTAGCTTCACAAAACACCCTTTTCACACAATAGCATCTTAATCAGCAGAGGCAAAGTTCGTAAGAATTTACCTCTCAATCCCTTGAAAAATATTCTTCTAGTTTCATAATACCCCAAAATGATCTACTGTAAATTATGTCACAAACCCACCAAAGATGTTGTCAACCCAGTGATCTACATTCTGGGTGATGGAATTATCAGTCTTTTCCAACTATTGGATCAATTCAGGCGTCCACTGCGTGACCCTATTGTCCTTCCAATAGGTTTGGAATTCTGCTAATCTTGATAACCACTCCTGAAATTCTTGTGCAAAGGTCACAAAGAATATCTCTTGAACCTCTGTGAAAATATACTTGTTCTTCCACTCTTTAGTAGATAACTTCTTACTTCTGTTTTCTTTTAGGGAAAATTCTTGAATTTGTTTCTCAAACCATTCCTCTAGTTTAGGCTTTAAGGGTTGCCAAAACATCTAATCTCTCTCAAAATAATCCTGGTCCCAACAACATAACCATTTGTTGGCTTGAGGGGTCCTGACCTAGGTTCAAAGTGAGCTTAACCAACAAAACCCTCTTACTGCTATCCCTTTCGGCAGTAACCTTCTTGCACAAGTCAGAGTCTCACCCGAAGCAGTATGGGGGTGTGTTGGAGCCAGGTTTCCACACCCTGAGAGAGAATTAAATGATGTCGGTGCCTTTATATCTAAAACAACCATGAACAAACCTCCACAACAAAATCCATAACCAGAAAACCCTAACGAGACAATTTTAGGTCAACTATACAGAATACCTTGCGCGCATGCCAAAACAAAGTTTGCAATCCATGTAATAACCCTTAACACATATTATTAGAGTTCAACAGTACTATATCCATTCAATAATAATTCATCTAAAGCCAGAAAAATTTGCGCAATCGATCTGAATACAGATAACACAGTTATCGGAAATAACATGTAGAAATGATCATAAAGCATATAGCAGATGCATTTTGTACTCAGATCTCACCTAAAAAAGTTCCTCATTCATTAATAGTTCAAATATTACTTAAAAAACCTTCAGTTCACCCACGCACATTGCCAGCGGGGTTTGCACATAACAGGACTAAGGTCTCCGCGCACACAGCCAACAAGAGCCTTTTAACCTAAAAAATCTGCTAGAATGTCAAAATACAGTCAAATCTCTATCATCAATAACATTACTATCCTCTATGGACTCGATCTAGAATCCTATTTATACTTTTAGCCAATGCTCATCCAAGGTCTACAAACTGTGGTTTATGGCCCCTAGTTCTACCCTTTCGACCCATTACAACTCATGGGAGGCTTTGAACCGCCCCAAAGCACCTTGAATTATGATGTGCATGACTAAACTTACAAAATATTTACAAAAATATATCAAATATGTATCAAAGTTTGATCCTAGGGGATCCCACTCCAACAGGCCCCCAACGCAATATTGTGACTCGTCCCGAGTCACATCGGCACTGGGTTCTTCATCTTATTCTGCAGCACTTCAATGGCAGCAGCAAAAGGAACTAGGATGCCGAAACTCTGATCTGATGTGCTCTGCGCAATATCTACCAGCTTCTGCGATGTTAGCCCTTCTGCGACTAGGTTGATACTTTGTAGGGTCTGATTGAGGTTCTTAACTGCTGCATCCAGGTCTTAAGACAACTTCATTGTGTCGTCTGCCCACAACTTCATATGGTCGGTTACAATTTTCTTCTTCCGGCGAAGCTCCTTGACTTCATCTAGTAGAACTTGGTTGGTTTGCAGGTGGGCCATACGCTAGGCATGAATGAAAGTATGCAAGGCCTATTGCAGGTCATCAAACCCCTACTCCTTAGTGCACAGCTCCTGATTGATCTTCTTGACCAGTGGGTCTGTTTGCATAGAGTTCCACAGTCCCATGGTTGTCTTAAGCATCGCAGAGCCCTTGTCGACATTAGCTGAAATTCTCTCGGACATTTCTTTCACCAAGGCTGCTCGCTGCGTGCGCACTTCCGGTGGAGTCTCAGGTTGCATATTAGCCTACAATGTTGCAATCTGCTGCTCATAATCGGCTTTTACTATCTGCATTGATGTCTAGGAAGCTTTTAATGCAGAAACCAAGCTTTAAATCTTGACTTACAGTGTGACGGATGCTGAGATGACCACTTCAGGAAGATCACTGTATAGTATGTCAATTAAATTTTCTAATTCTTCATGCTGAGCCACAACTGCCTACTGTGTTGTTTGTGCCTGGAGTGACTCTTCGGTTTTTTTCCGCAGCTGTCTGTTCTGCTTTGCTGAACTGTTGCTGCACACGTGCCTCCTTGCACTGCATCTTGTTGAAGAGAATTGTTGTGATAGCGTGTAGCTTTCCACTTGGTAGTTTTGACAGATCAATTCCAACCTCTGGGTAGGTCAGCAACTGTGCACCCAAATCTGACTGCTCTACTGTCATGGCTGCGCCCGGGAAGGGGAAGATTCTGCTATCTAATGTTGTGGTGATCATGGCTATCAGCAGGCTCGCTTGAATTAACCTCGCTTGATCCACACTCGCTTGCACATTTTCCACCTTCAGCTGCAAGACCTGCAATCCAGATTGTAGGACCTCCACCGTAGTCTTGTAGTGCTCCTCCATGGAAATCCATCTATCTTTCAAAACGGAAGCGAATGCATCCATAATTTTATTCGGGTCCTCTTCTATCAGAGTGACCTCCTCGACTCCTCCGGCATTGGATCCCTTCTGCTTCTTTCGTAGACCCTTTGAAGTGTCTATGCCACACTTGGTGTTGCACGGAGATTTGACACCATCACCGTCTAATCCATCCAAGCAACCAGGGTCCATATCAACCTAGCCTCCAAGGTTTTACTCTATATCCTTCTCGGCTTCCTTCTCAGGCTCTTTCTCTCCATCCTTCTGTGTGCTTATGTCTGCATCTTTATTAGTGCGCAGCTCTGCCTCTTTATCTTTAGAACCTATAGTTGTTACCTTCCCTGAAGTAGAGGTTGTAACGGGCTGAGTAGAGCTGAGCCTAACTTTCCATGTTGTTGGCCAGGCTGCAACGATTTGGTTGACCTCCACCTCAGTCACCATAAAAGTTAAGTTATACCATACCGGGTCACAGCGTGCCCTGATCTGCACATGATGCATTGTAATATGAAAATAAGCGATGCCTTTATGCTTTTGATACACTACTGACGATAACCTTGGGCATGAATGGATTGCAACAGCCAGCGCGCCTTCAAAGAATACCCAGAATATCTTGTTTTCTTTCATGCACTTGGGATCAGGGGAATCCCACAAGTTGGCATAGCATGCCCCCTCGCATACACTAGACTCCAGCTTCGGGAGAACTGCATCTGTCGGAGTCTCCCATGTTATCAGTGCATTGAGTAATAACAACCAGGAGTAGAAAAATAGCTTCCCCTGCTCATGCACCTCGCACAAATTCTCCAAAAATTCTTCGTAGAGGTACTAGGACCAGTTGTAACTGACCGCCTTCTCACGTTGTCCTGCCAGCATAATTACGTGTACGGGGACCGCCTTTGGTTGACACTTTCTCAACAATTTGCAGCCTAGGACTAAATTTTCTAGGTGCACTCCTAGTTCAGCAATGGTTTGAACTAGGAATACCATTTTATCTCGCTCAACCTTGTAATCCTTCTTTACTTTTGTCGTGACCTTGAGCTAGTTGCTTTTGCCAAATATCTTCATTAGATGAGGCCCCTTCTTGGGCAAGCCGATGATCTGGTGGATCAGTGCATCATCAATAAGAATGCGGCCCTGGATCCAAAAACATCCTTCATGAACTAATGCTAGCAATTATCTCACACAGATAGTAGTGATCGAATATCTTCCAAAATACAGGATCCGTAACAAATTTAGGATCCCAGCGTTGCCTAGCCCACACGCCCATGACATTGGATCAACCTTTACTACATAATTGTAGAGTAACCTCTCCAAATAGTACTCTGGTGCTAGCTCCGAGAATGTTTCTTCGTTCGCCAAGTCGTGATCATCAAAATTGATGCTTGGTATCTTTCCAAACACATATTCACCAAGAGGAACCACTTGTGGGACCAGAAGCATCTGAAGGTAGTCCCACACCGTGTCTACATTATTTGGGGCATGCATGGAGGGTCTGCGTGGATTGAAATATGGTGGTCGCCATGAGATGGGCTTAAGGTACACATCCTCTTCGGTGGCGCTCATTGGTCTATTTGAGGGGTCACTGATAGGCGATCTCTCCTTAGTAGCTGGACGCGGGGATGTCACATTCCTCGGGGAGGTCCGCGACTTCGAGGTGGACCACTTCTATATTTTTTCTTTTCCTTTAGCTGACGTGGACACGAATTCTTAAACCTTGGGATCATTTCGTGGACATCATCTGATCCTGGCTCAGTCGATGCTGTGAGAGGCACATAGTTCTCCTCAGCAGGTGCGCTCTCTAGATTGGTGGCCGTGATTCTCAGGCGGAAGGTAAATTTAGGATTTCTCATGTCATATGGGGTCTCTCATCTATACATACAGTACTTATAGGAAAATTTATAGCACAAATCATGGATAAGCTCAGGGCACAATGTATTTAGAAAGAAAAGGAACCAATTGTGACATGCGCCCTTCATTTTATAAGCAATCCAAGGTAAAAACAGTCGGATCTTCATTAAATGCAACTTACCTCCGTAAAAACAGTAAAAAATCCCGTAATATCGCCTCATTAAATGCATAAAAGCTGCTCCATCCAATGATAAAATTACTTTTTCACCTAGTTTCACTGTTCCAACGACTAGTTTCTTCTCCTGTGCATCACCCCTACACTCATATCGCACATGTATGTGCCTTTCCTTTGTGCCACGCGTAGACCCTTTGATTCTTATGCTTCGACCATATAGTAATTTGGTTGGCACCAGGTTTTCCCTATATGGCTTTAGATGGCTTCCATTGAAATATCCGGGAATATTCTCACTATGCAGTGTGGCAAAGCACACCCCACCGCCATCAGTGATTTCCCTCACAATGTATGGACTTAACCAATGCTTTCTAAACTTTCCTCGATGGCATGCAAACTAACTATCATATAGCAAGACTAAGTCTTCCTCCTTGAACACCTTTTGTTTGATGTGCCTATCATGCCAGGCTTTTTCGCGTGCCTTCTACACTTGCTGATGGAAGTTAGCAATGAACCGATCTTCTTCTAAGGCAACCAATTGTGCCAAATGTTCCTCCATGATATCAGGCTCAGCCATATTGGTGAATGTTGCGATGCACATGCTTGGGACAATATACTCCATTTCCATGATCACTTCTTTCCTATAGACCATTCTGAAAGGTATTTTCCCAGTCAACTTCTTGCATGTGGTCCTATATGCCCATAACACATAAGGGATGTGAACGTCCCAGTCATTTAGATTGGCATTACAAGTCTTTGTGAGCGCATTCTCCAAAATTTTGTTGAAAGCCTCTACTATGCCATTGGATTGTGGGTGATAAGGGGTACTCTTGCGGTGATGGACCTGAAATTCCTCTCTCATAGCTTCAATGGTTTCATTAACTAAGTGCATACCTCTATCAATCATCAATATCTCTGGGCATCTAAATCTAGTCAAAATATGTTAAAAAATGAAGTGTGCAACAATATCTGCAGTAAATTCCTTAACTACCTTAGCTTTTTCCCATTTTGTTACATAATCAGTTGCAATGATGATATAGCGTGCTCCAGTCTTCTTCCCTGGAGGATTAATCGGTCCAAAAAAATCTATAGCCCATTTTTCAAAGGCTTGTAGGCCCATCTGTGGCTATAGGGGAATTTCATCTCTGTGTGAGGGCTTCCCTGTCCTATGACATGCATCATAGGCCCAATAATACACATGTGCATCACTGTGCAGTGTAGGCTACCATAATCCAGCACTCAACACCTTTTGCGTAGTGGCTTTCCCAGTATAGTGGCCTCCTCCTACCCCTCCATGAGCCTCAACCAAGATATCCTACCTCTCATGTTCCAACACGTATCTTCTCAATACTTCATTGGCCCCCAACTTATACAACTGACCCACAATCAGGGTGAAATCAGCTTTGCACGCAACCAACTCCTTCGTCTGTTGTACCAAATATTTAGCATACATGCTTCTAGTAGTCATGAAGTGAATAATATCAGCAAAGTGCTCATCAAATATTTTAATAGCAAAGAGTGGCGCATTAGGTAACCCCTCCACAATGGTTGGTTCTTCCCCATTTTCGATCTGTGACAAATGATCATGTCCAACATTTATTCTTCCAGGATTCACAATGATTTCAAAGTCATACTCCTAAAATAGCAGCAACCATTTACAAATATTCCCCCCCAACAGAGGCTTATTGATCAAGTATTTTAAATTAGAATGGTCAGTGAACATTTTTAAGTGCCCTGCTAGTAGTTAGTGCCTATATTTTTGCAGAGCATATACCATAGCCAATCCTTCCCTTTCTGTTGTTCAGTAATTGTGTTCTACGCTAGAGAGCTTCCTACTGGAAAAATAAACTATGTGATCAATGTCACCTTCTCCTAGTTGTTCTAGAACAGCCCCAAGTGTTATACCAGATGCATCCACATGTACATGAAAAACCTTAGACTAGTCTGGGAATATCTAGATAGGTGTAGTTACCATCTTCTCCTTCAATAGCTTAAATCTCTTCTGACATTCCTCATCCCAGGAAAATTACACATCCTTTTTTAGTAACTTCTCCCTCAGCGCAGTAATGAGATCATAGCCCTTAATGAAATTCCTATAATATTCGATGTGTCCTAGGATGGAGCGCAATTGTTTCTCATTAGTTGGAACTTCTAGGTTGATGATAACTGCTATATTGGTTGGGTCTACAATCAATCCTTGCCGGCATACTATATGCCCTAAAGAAATTCTAAAAGGCACGCAGAATATACATTTCTTTAGGTTAAGAGAAATCGGGTGCTTCCTACAAGTGTCAAGCATCATGTGCAGGTTTGACACATGTTTCTTTACCAATCCAAACATTGTCCAGTCATAAAAATATACCTCCAAGAATTTATGCATGAATTCTTTGAATAGAGCCATGATTAGGAGCGAGAAGATCGTAGGTGCATTTTTCAATCCGAAAGGTATGAAAATGTACTGGAAAGACCCCCACTCTGTTGCGAAGGTGGTCTTACTGCGGTTTTCAGGCGCAACTTGGATCTGATGATACCCTAAAAATCCATTAGTAAATGACTCAAGCTTCTTGTCCTCCTACATTATCCAATATTTCATCAGAAAATGGATTAGGGAAGGGATCATGCACACAGGAATCATTCAGCTTGTGAAGGTCTACACAAATCCTTATCTCTCCTTTGGTAGTCTTCTCCTGAATCACCATTTGGCTAACCCAATCAGGTTGTTCTACAGGCTCAATGATGAATGCAACCACCATATTTTCTAATTACTCTTTTACTTTATGCTTGTATTTAAGATTCAATTGGTATGGTCATTGCTTGACAGGGTGCACATTTGGTTTCAACGTGATCTTCATAACACCTAGCTCTTGTTGTGCTCAACTTAGTGTTCCTAAATTGAGTTCATTAATTGTCAACCAGGGCTAGTAAACTGCTGAAGTGTGGTGCACTGTATGTGCCTAGGTATTTGTTTCTCACTACGTTGTGTTTAGTGCTTTTATGATGTTTTTGGTTTTATGTTTTTATGTTTAAAATGAAAAGAACTAAATGTTGGGAAAGAGAAGTGAATGGTTACACTAAAATAGAGAAAAACCTTTTCTAAACTTGTGTATGGCACTAAAGAACAGAAAATGCAAAGCTTGATAATGACTCCTAAATCACAACATGAACTTAATAACTCAGAGCATGAACTTATCCAATTTATTCATTAGAGATATGTTGGAATAGCTTGAAAAGAGGACAAGTTTAGTGCAAATGAGGTTTTCCTAAATAAACAATTATGTTACAATATTACAAAGAATCTCATCAATGGCTAGAAGTTTATTGGAACACGATTTGGAAAAGATTACTTGTATCACAATAAGATTTCTACTCTAAATTAACTTGCAATACTAAGATTAATCCATTCTGCAACTTCAACTTATCACTACTAAGCCTTGCTCAAAAGTTAAAGATTTGAATAATTTTGGGAAAAAGGCTTATTTATGAAATTGCAAAAGTTTGCAGAACAATCAAGGCCTTAAACTGATATCACTAATTCTTGTTCATATAAAGATGTATAAATAGAAATTCAAAACAAGATTAATTTGTAAATAATGAAGGCCGTGAAACATAATTTTGATAGCTTACAATGTGATGGGTGACACTGAACTAGAATGCAACTAATCAAACTTAAAACACAGTGACCAAAACTAAACTAAGATGTCATGAACCTAACTTAAAATACAGTGAACTGGAGCTGAACTAGAATGTCACTAATCTAACTTGAAGTACAGTGAACAAAGTTATACTAGAATGCCATTATCAAACTTAAAATACAGTGACAGAATTAAACTAGAAATTAAACTAGAATGACATCTACCTCCGGAGTATTGACTGAGCTAAAATGCAACTAATTCTATGAAATACTACAGCCTACTTTGTTCAATATGAGTAATGTTTTGGAATAGCTTGTAGAAACAAGTCTGGTTGTATCATTCCATGCATAAAACATAAAATATAAAGTTCAACAAAACGCAGTAAGCTCTGAAACACTAGCACAACTATGTCTCATCCGGAATTAGTGATATTTTGGAAGAGATTGATAAAAACAAGACTAGCTGTAACAACTGATGTGATTGAGAATGAAAACATAAAGCTTAAAGAAATGTAACTAACTCCTAAAATACTACAGTTATGCCTCATTCCATATTAGTAGTCTTTTGGAAGAATTCGTGAGAACAAGACTAATCTGTAGCATTCGATTCAAATGAATATAAAAACACGAAATTCAGAAAATTGGTTAAACTAAGAATGCAGTTACTTATCTAAACATATGAACAAGGCTGCTCAGGTAGCAGGGGCCCTCTACCACCGGAGTAGCACGCAAAATCTACTTCAATATTGGCTCAGCACGTTCAATAAAGTGATGCTTCTTTCATTAAAGGAGAAATAACTTCAAAACAGAGTGTTTCAGACTTCTAAGATCTAGTAACCAAAAACAAAATCTAACCTTGTCCCTTGGTTTCCCGAGCCATATTTATATCAGAATTACATAACTGTCTTTGAGATAACATAGGGATAATTATCTTTCCAAATTAAAATCAAACTAGAACTCTAATAGTGGTCTCGTAATATGATTAAGGACATCTGGACTGTCCTTGTCCTATTAGGAGTCTATCTCCTAGTTTGAGTTCCCACGTGCATAACCACCTATAGAATTTTGTTCAAACTTCGTGGAGAGAAAAAAATGATGATGGAATGATGTGGAATACGACCATATGTGTTTTTCCCTGAGATGACACCTGGAACCTGCGTAGACATGAAGACAGTTGCAGAATCGGCAACTAGCTACAGAATGTCTGCATTCTGTAGCTAGGTGTAGTCAAAAAGTACTACAACAACGAAATCATGAAAACATAGCAAGTTAGACATTATATACAATCTCAAAGAAATTTTAACTAATCTTATTGATCATTTAAGCTTGAAATTAATAATGGACAAAGGAAATGAAGTGGAATGTGGTGGAAGAGAAGAACATCTTTGAAGCTCAACATACCCCCACTGCTAGGTTCTTGCATGTCCTCATGCAACTATTCCATGAACTCTAAGACTTCTGCAAGGACATCCAACCCTCTTATTCTTCTTTTTCTGGCATTCAATGGCCTTCTGGGCTTCCTTATGACTAACTTGAATCTCAAATTTGTGAGTGCCCTAGTTAACCTTTTATTTTTCTTTTTCAATTTTTCACTGGCCTTGTACAACTTTTGCATTTGTAGAGACAGAGTTGAGTTCATATCAGTTTTCAGCTTAATCTACTCCCTTAGAATTTCATTCTCATTCTTGATATGCCTATTGAGTACTTCTAACTCATATTTATCTCTTCTTAGGATATCAATTGCAGATTTTGGTGGACTAGGAGTTCTGTCTCTACTTTCTGAAGCTCTCTTCTCTAGTGTCTCAACATAATTGTAAATTTCTTGCTGTGCTGGGTCTATTTCAGGAGCTTCTTCATCAAAATCCTCCTCATACTGATGCTCAGATTTTTCTTCATCCTCAATGTTTATAATTCCAGTTTGTCTAACCTCTGTTTTCTTTAGTATCCCTCTAAGTCTGTGGCTCCGTCTTGGTTGAGATGGTCATTCTCCTTTCTCTCTGGCAGATTTCCTTATTATCCTCTCTTTCTTAAGCTACTTCTTAATTTGGGCCAATTTTTTAGAAATCATTTCTTCACTATCCTCTTGTATTGTTTTACCAGTTTCAGTTTCAGTTTTGGAGGTTTTCCATCTTCTGCTTCTCTTTGTAGGTTTGTCTTCAGGTGGAGGTTCCTTGGGTTCTTCAAAGTGATTTCTCACTAAGAACTCATCCCAATTATCTCCCATTTTTCTCAAATGATGTTCAATCAAGATTTTGACTAAACCATGGTGGTATAAGGTTGTTTCTAGAAATTGAACTCTCTTTTGAACACTTGAGGCCATTTTCCTTAAACTATGAAGCAAGAAAAAGGGCAAGTTGATTTCTTCTTCTAAGAAATGCATCATTAACCGAATATGGTAAATATAGAAGGTACCAAATCTACCTTCACAAGTGATAAATTTTTGCAAAATAAGCATCATGTTTCTCCATTTGTTCTTTAGTGTTGAGCTAGGGATACCCTTTTTAAAAATGGAAACATCCATACCTGGTGACTTTAGTATTTGCTTCCATGTCTCGTTATGAAATTCTCTATTTTTGAACCACCTTTCTCCCTGCCTGGGTAATTCTGTTGCTTCTGCAATGAAGGCTTCCGTAACGGTGAATTTAATATCTCCTATTTCGACCTCAGCTCCATTGAAAGACCGTGCAAATGTTTTAGTCACCTCTTTGTGAAAACCAATAAATTTCTCCAAAAATTGTAACCACTTGGCTTGCTGTAACATTTCTCTGATTTGTGGATAACCCTCCAAGTACTTAGTTCCAACCGGTTCAGTCCTCACTATGAGACCCATAGTTTTTCTTTCCAACCTTCAAATTACTGCTCCTCTGCTCACGGTGAAAATGACTGTTAAAGAGATGTTTTTGCCCCACAGATGCTTCCTCTGTTTTACAGACCGAAATGGTTAAGAGTTGGCTACGGGAAAGAATGATATGGAGTGGTTACGGAATGAGTATAATGAGGTGAGGGTGATGTAAATGAATTAATGAGTTGGGAAATATCTTAGAAGAAAAGACCGCGAAGATATTTCGTAGGAAATTCAAAAATCATCATTAAATGCTTTGGCCTAGTGACGTGACTAATCCAATCACCTCAGTACTTTAACCGTTAAGTTTTTAAATGATGATCAGATATGGGATTTGGAATGGCGGAATAGAAGGAATTTTATCCAAATATTTTATGAGAGGTTTGTTAGGCATGATCAACACAATTAATTAAAACAACTTTTTGAATTATACATAACTTAACTATACTAAAATTTTTCATGATCTGTCATTATAATAATTTCATAACTTTTACCTTTTCCTTTCCTCTAATTTTTGTGATCTTCATATGCTTTGTTCTCCCCTGAAAATCATTAATTTTTGAGTCTTCATAACTCCCTTGATTTTTCTTGTTGTCATGGATATGCAGGATCATTTTGTTGCAGATCAAATAATTACTGGACAGTGCCTTCAGGATCTCTGGCTGCAGAATGTCTGTATGGCTGCAGAATGTCTGATTAGCTGCAGAATGTCTGACTGATTGCAGAATGTACCTATAGAAGACTTGAATCATGAAATGGAATGTTGTATGGAATGAGTGAAAATGGATAATGAAATATGGTGTAATGGAATATGAATGAAGTGAATAATGGAGTGAAATGGATCACAACTTATGAAGTGGAGTGGAGTATGAAAAGTAGCTTGCAATTCATGATGTGTATTATTCAATTGCAGAAAAACATCAAACTTAAAAATCTAGGATGGAAATGAGGTGGACCATGGAGTGAATTGAATGAAGTGTGGCTGAATGAATGAATGAAATCGAGTATGGATGAATAGAGTGAGATGGATCATAAGTGAAGTGGATCTGCACTTATGATTTTGTAATAACTGCTTGCAGAAAGAACAGATTTGAAAAGCTAGAGTGTCAGAAAGATTCTGATTTTCACTCCACCTTTTTTTTATAAACATGCCAATCAGTGATTGGTTTTCATGTTTATACTTTTTTTTTCAATCATCTGACTTCAGAAAATTTAATTAAGTTGATGAAGAAGAAAAATTCTTCTTCATTAACTTCACATCACTGTTTTCCTGGAATCTCTTAACAAATTCTTCTCTTGAGAGTGGTTTGTGATACAGCTTCAATCTATGACCATTCACAAGAAAAGTGACCTCTTCTTCATCTATTGTCCTGATTTTTATTGCTCCATTGTCAAAAAATTTCACAATTTCATATGGTCCAAGCCAATGTGTTTGGAATTTACCTTGAAAATCTTTGAACTTTGAATCAAACAAGAGAGCCCAGTCACCTTCTTTGAACTTATTTTCTTTGATGTACTTATCATGCCATCTAGTCCTTTGATGTTGGACTATACTTGTTTTTTGAACTGCATCTTGTCTGATCTCATCCAATTCATTAATCTGCTCCAATCTATGCTTTTGTGCCTCTGTTAGATCAAGTCCTAGCTGAACTGCCATTTTGAAAGTTTGAATCTGGAATTCTATGGGAAACAAAACTTGCTTTCCATAAACAAGTTCATAAGGAGTATGGCCTGTTGTGTTTCTCCATGTAGTTCTATAGGCCCACAAGGCTTCAGGAAGCCTATCTACCCAATCTCTTCTATGTAAATGAACAATATTTGTTAGGATTCCTTCAATGACCTTATTAGTAGATTCCACTTGACCATTTGCTTGTGGATGATAAGGAGTAGATTTTCTATGTCTGATTTTGTACCTCTCCATCATTTGTTCCACTAGCCTTGATGTAAATTGAGCTCCTTGATCTGTAACAATTTCCCTTGGGACACCAAAACGAGTAAAATATCCTCAAAAAGAAAATTAACTACAGATGCTTCAGTAGCAGAAAGTAATGGCTTGGCCTCTACCCATTTGGTAACATAATCAGTGCAAACTAATATATATTTCTTTTGTCTTGATGGAGGACTAATAGGTCCTACAAAATCCAAAGCCCATTTTATAAAAGGTTCAATATGTACCTGAGGCTGCAATGGCATCTCACCTGAAGGAGAAGGTTTCCCTACCCTTTGGCAACTGTCACACCTTTTGACATACTCTTTAGCATATTTAAAAAGGGATGGCCAATAATATCCTAAATGAAGGACCTTATAAGTTGTCCTCTTATCAGAAAAGTGTCCGCCACAAGGTTCATCATGACATGCTTTGAGAATCTCAGGCATCTCATCTTCCCGAACACATCTCCTAATGATAAAATCTGGACCTGTCTTGTACAACTCATTAGCAACCCATGAATATTTTGCATTGTCATAAATGATTTTTCTTTTGTCTCTTGCATTCATTATTGAAGGAAATTTCCCTGAAACTAAATAATTAGCAATGTCAGCAAACCAAGGAGTTTGGGTAGAAATTGCAAAAAGATATTCATCAGGAAATTGATCTTCAACTGGAGTGTCATCTTTAATGTTTTGGAGTCTAGATAGGAAATCAGCTACTGTGTTTTGTTTTCCAGGCCTATCTAGAATGGTAATGTTGAATTCTTGTAAAAGAAATAACCATCTTATGACTCTGCCATTAGTAATTGATTTGTTCATTAAGTATCTAATTGCAGAATGATCAGTGTGAACAAAAGTTTCATAGCCTGTTATATAGTGTCCGAATTTGTTTATGGCATGAACAACAGCTAAAAACTCTTTTTCAGTTACAGTATAGTTTAACTCTGAAGGAGTCAAATTTTTACTGGTATAGTAGATGGCATAAGGAATTAGGTCTTTTTGTCCCAATACTGCTCCTAGAGCTGTATCTGAGGCATCTGTTGAAATATGAAAATGTAACTTCCAATTAGGTCCCCTTAAAATAGGTGCTTCAGAGATTTTTGTTTTCAGGGTCTCAAAGGCTAACTGGCAATCAGGATTCCACTTGAATTCACAGTCTTTGGTAAGTAATTTGAAAAGTGGAGATGCTATCTTGGTGAAGTTTTCTATAAACCTTCGATAATATCTTGTAAATCCTAGAAAACTCCTAACATCTTTTTGACAACTTGGAATAGATAAGTTAGAGATGACTTCAACTTTTGACTCATCAACTCTAATCTCATCCCCTGAAATGTGATGTCCTAAAACAATTCCTTCAGTAAACATCATAAAACACTTCTCATGACTTAGTGAAAGATTTTCTTCTTTACATCTTTTTAAGACTTTTTCCAAGTTTGCTAAGGCTTCTTCAAATGTATTTCCATAAACTGTGAAATCATCCATATATACCTCTACACAATCATGTATTAGATCTGAAAATATTCCTAATACTACCCTTTGAAATGTTGCAGGTGCATTGCATAATCCAAATGGAAATACTCGGTAAGCATAGGTACCCCAAGGACAGGTAAATGTGGTTTTGTCTTGATCTCCAAGTGCTACTTGAATTTGATTATAACCACTAAACCCATCTTGAAATGAGAAGTACTTTTTTCCAGCTAAGGTATCTAACACCTGATTTATGAAAGGTAGGGGAAAATGATCTTTAAGAGTAGCTTTGTTTAATTCTCGGTAGTCAACGCATACCCTCCATTTACCATTTTTCTTTGGCACAATTACCAAAGGAGAAACCCACTGACTATCTGAAATAGGATAGATAAAGTTGACATTCAACAATTTCTGCAATTCTTCTTTAACAATTTCCCTAAGATTTGGATTCATCCATCTTTGAGGTTGTCTGATTGGTTTACAATTTTCCTCTATGTAGATGTGATGAGTGCAAGTCTTAGGGCTTATCCCTTTCATATCAGTGTACTCCCATGCATATGAAGATTAATGTCTCTGTAAGATCTTGACTAGCTCTTCTTGTTGAGATTTGTCTAGGTTCTTGTTTATGTTTAAAGTTTTTCCTGGAAATATCTCAATTATAGAGCTACCAAATTTATTCATAGAATGAAGAGACATCTGTCTTGATGATAAAAACTCAATGTTGGATTCCTCTTGAAATTGTTCATGTTTTTATTCCGAAGATGATCAAAATTCTCTAAAGTATTCAAAATTTGGCTATCTTCACTAATTTATGAAATTGTGAAGAGAGGTTGTAAGTCTTCTTCATCCTCTATCCATTGAGTATCATCTAAATCTGTAATTTTCTTTGCTGGAGGATACAAGGTAAATTTCTTAGTTGAACTACGATCAAATATATACATATCATCGGATCTACAACTAAGGAAAGCATCAGTTGTAGCTAACCAAGGTCTTCCTAATATAATAGGATGCCCTCCTAGACTATTCTTAGGAGTTAGGATCATAAAATCCACAGGATACTCCCAAGAATCTAAGGACACTGGAATGTCTTCTATTACCCCATCAGGTTTAATCAAAGATCTGTCTGCTAATTGTAATAATGTGGGTGTAAAGAGAAGATTAGGAAGTTTCAGTCTATCCATGATTTGTCTACTCATGATATTGATTGCTGCTCCTAAATCAATGAGTGTGTTTTGGATCTCAGTTCCATTGATGTGAATTTTAACAACTGGATTTCCTGGGTCTAGATACTTTGGAATAGCAATCTTACCCATCATAATATCTGCTATTTTTCCTGCCAGTTGAATTTTCTTTGTCTCTCTTATTCTTTTTCTTATTTTCTTCATGCTCAACTCCTTTATTGTCTTTTCTAAAATTG
Organism: Pinus albicaulis; assembly: GCA_034641835.2. Taxonomy (NCBI): domain Eukaryota; kingdom Viridiplantae; phylum Streptophyta; class Pinopsida; order Pinales; family Pinaceae; genus Pinus; species Pinus albicaulis. The sequence continues at coordinate 106,726,752 of CM076574.1, forward strand.
GAATTTCCTTGATAGCTTGCAATAATGGGATCTTAAACCAAACATTTCTCAGCTCATCTAGGAAATCATAATTAGGCACCATAATTTGTTTTTATACACCCCTATCAATTTGTAATCTTTCTGGAAAGGGAGGTGTAGAAGTGGATGTTGATGACTGCTCAAATATAGGAGTTGAAATTATTGGTTCTTTTTGTTTTGATTTTTCAATGTTTGGGTCTTGAAAAGATGTGTCTTCTTCAAGAATTTTATTTGCCCGTAGAGAATCTTCCTCAGAGTTATCTTGTTCTTGTATGATCACAGAAGGTTTCCTCTTTTCAAGTATTCTTCCAGACCTAAGTTTAACATCACTAAGGTCTAGAGGAGTAATCAAATAGGTGGGAAACTGTTGTCCTTCTATCATGTAGGTGTTATGAGGATTTTTATTGTTGGGGTTTGGTATGGGTTGGGCAGACAACTGATTTTTTTTCTGAGGAAATGGTAATGGAAGTGGTTGATTTTGATGTTGTAGATTTTGGGAATTTGGTTGAGAATTTTGTTGAGGATTTTGAGGAGAAAAATGTGGGTATGGTGGATAGGATGGTGGATACTGATAGTACTGGGAATATCTTCCATAGGGATTTTGTACTCCTTGTGCCCAAGCTTGAGATTGATTTTGAAATTGGGGCCAAGGTTGCTGCCAAGAATTCCAATTTGGTGGAGGTTGATTATACATTTGATCATGGAATCTTTGTGTTTGAGGTCCTTGCCAAGGCCTTCTAGAGACAAAATTGAGAGATTCTGTGGAATTTGTAGGAATTTCTTCTTGAAAGACAGCTTTAAGACCAGGAAGTGAAGGACAACTCTTGGTCTCATGTTTTTCTGAACAAATGACACAAGTATCTACAACTTTTGCATCCAAAGGACACTCTCTCAAGGCATGCTTCTTTCTACATCTGGGACAAAAGATTGCTAAGGCATCAGATTCAGCTTTTTTCTTGTTTTGTAACTTAAGGGTGTCTATTTGTTCACTAAGACTCCCTAAGATTTCAAATTTGAATTCATCAAGCATATGCCCTATCTCTGCCCTACTCACTGTCCCGGAAGCAGATTTAGTTGCCCTTGCAAGAGCAGGGTCTCTTGGACCTTTTACAGTTTTGGACTTCCCTCTTGAAAGGTTAATACATAACTCAGATATTTCAGGTAATGTGAGCTGAGATATATCCCCTTTTCCCATCATGTTAAGGATATCTAACCATTCATCCCTAATTGTTTTCAACAAGAGAGCTTTCAAAGTGTCTTGGTCTAAGTTTTCCATTTTTTCTCTTTTGATGTTGTAATGAAATCTCTCCAACAAATCTTCCAAGTTTTCATCTTCTTTTTGTAGCATCTTAAACACTTCCTCCTTATGATTGACTGGCATACAATAATCCAAATACCTCTCTAGAAATACTTGTTTCATGTCTTCCCATGTCCTAATAGAACTGTTGATCAAACTCATAAACCACTTCAATGCTGCTCCTTTCAATGTTGAAGGAAATAGTTTAAGTTTATTAGCATCTTGTAAGTAGTCATAAGTTCTACACAGGATTTCAAATTCAAATAGGAAGGTTTCGGGATCTTCAGTTTTAAGTCCATAGAAGTTTGGAAGGACAGAGGGTGAAATATTTTTCATGGTTGTATTGGTTTCTTCATCTATTATAGGAAACCCAAAAGAGCTTCCCATTTCTCTTCTACCTCTTCCTCCTTCTGCACCTCTACCTCCTTCTCCTCTACCTCTACCTCTACCCCCTCAAAATAATGTGTGTTCTCCATTAAAGACTCCTCCTCCCCCTTCTTCTGCCATAGTTGATTCTTCTGTGGAAGTGGAAAAGTTTGTGTCTCTAGCAGGGGTCCTTGAATATTCTTCTAAGACAGGTTCAGTGGATGAAGTGGAAGGTTTTTCTAATGGAATATCTGATCTTAAGTCTTCTAAAAGTCTAGGATCAGTAAAGGATGGAATGTGGGTTTGAGTTGGAGGTGTATTGGCTCTTGGTCTAGGTGAAACAGGTGGTGTTCTAGGAATCCGACTTCTGCTTCTTATGAATCTACCCCTTGAGTCTCTTTCTATACACATATCATTGTTTTTGGGAGTTAAGAAACAAGGCTGCCTAGTTACACTTCCCCGGAAACGGCGCCAAAATGTTGTGCTCAACTTAGTGTTCCTAAATTGAGTTCATTAATTGTCAACCAGGGCTAGTAAACTGCTGAAGTGTGGTGCACTGTATATGCCTAGGTATTTGTTTCTCACTACGTTGTGTTTAGTGTTTTTATGATGTTTTTGGTTTTATGGTTTTATGTTTAAAAGGAAAAGAACTAAATGTTGGGAAAGAGAAGTGAATGGTTACACTAAAACAGAGAAAAACCTTTTCTAAACTTGTGTATGGCACTAAAGAACAAAAAATGCAAAGCTTGATAATGACTCCTAAATCACAACATGAACTTAATAACTCAGAGCATGAACTTATCCAATTTATTCATTAGAGATATGTTGGAATAGCTTGAAAAGAGGACAAGTTTAGTGCAAATGAGGTTTTCCTAAATAAACAATTATCTTACAATATTACAAAGAATCTCATCCATGGCTAGAAGTTTATTGGAAAACGATTTGGAAGTAGCACAATAAGATTTCTACTCTAAATTAACTTGAAATACTAAGATTAATCCATTCTACAACTTCAACTTATCACTACTAAGCCTTGCTCAAAAGTTAAAGATTTGAATAATTTTGGGAAAAAGGCTTATTTATGAAATTGCAAAAGTTTGCAGAACAATCAAGGCCTTAAACTGATATCACTAATTCTTGTTCATATAAAGATGTATAAATAGAAATTCAAAACAAGATTAATTTGTAAATAATGAAGGATGTGAAACCTAATTTTGATAGCTTACAATACGATGGGTGACACTGAACTAGAATGCAACTGATCAAACTTAAAACACAATGACCAAAACTAAACTAAGATGTCATGAACCTAACTTGAAATACAGTAAACTGGAGCTGAACTAGAATGTCACTAATATAACTTGAAGTACAGTGAACAAAGTTATACTAGAATGCCATTATCAAACTTGAAATATAGTGACAGAATTAAACTAGAAATTAAACTAGAATGACATCTACCTCCGGAGTATTGACTGAGCTAAAATGCAACTAATTCTATGAAATACTACAGCCCTACTTTGTTCAATATGAGTAATGTTTTGGAATAGCTTGTAGAAACAAGTCTGGCTGTATCATTCCATGCATAAAACATAAAATATAAAGTTTAACAAAATGCAGTAAGCTCTGAAACACCACCATAGCTATGTCTCATCCGGAATTAGTGATATTTTAGAAGAGATTGATAAAAACAAGACTAGCTGTAACAACTGATGTGATTGAGCATGAAAACATAAAGCTTAAAGAAATGTAACTAACTCCTAAAATACTACAGTTATGCCTCATTCCATATTAGTAGTCTTTTGGAAGAATTCGTGAGAACAAGACTAATCTATAGCATCCGATTCAAATGAATATAAAAATACGAAGTTCAGAAAATTGGTTAAACTAGGAATGCAGTTACTTATCTAAACATATGAAAAAGGCTGCTCAGGTAGTAGGGGCTCTCTACCATCGGAGTAGCACGCAAAATCTACGTCAAGATTGGCTCAGTGCGTTCAATAAAGTGATGCTTATTTCATTAAAGGAGAAATAACTTCAAAATAGAGTGTTTCGGACTTCTAAGATCTAGCAACCAAAAACAAAATCTAAACCCTGTCCCTCGGTTTCCCGAGCCATATTTATATCAAAATTACATAACTGTCTTTGAGATAAAATAGGGATAATTATCTTTCCAAATTAGAATCAAACTAGAACTCTAATAGTGGTCTCGTAATATGATTAAGGACATCTGGATTGTCCTTGTCCTATTAGGAGTCTATCTCCTAGTTTGAGTTCCCACGTGCATAACCACCTATAGAATTCTGTTCAAACTTCGTGGAGAGAAACAAATGATGAGGGAATGATGTGGAATACGACCATATGTGTTTTTTCCTGAGATGACACTTGGAACCTGCGTAGACATGAAGACAACTGCAGAATCGGCAACTAGCTACAGAATGTCTGCATTCTGTAGCTAGGTGTAGTCAAAAAGTACTACAACAACGAAATCATGAAAACATAGCAAGTTAGACATTATATACAATCTCAAAGCAATTTTAACTAATATTATTGATCATTTAAGCCTGAAATTAATAATGGACAAAGGAAATGAAGTGGAATGTGGTGGAAGAGAAGAACATCTTTGGAGCTCAACAGCTCTCCTACAATTCCCTTGAGTTCAGAGAACTTTTTAGGAAACATATCTTGATACTCTGTCAAAAACTCCGCAATCTTCCCTATTGTATCATCATCCAAGTAATCCCAAATTTTGGCCAACTTGGGCTACTCTTCTGTCCCAATGTCAACTTCCTTCAACTTCAGAGGTTTAGTTACATCGACCATTCCCAATGAGGGCCCTACAACGACGTGCTCTCCTTTAGACTTGAGGATGTTAACATTTCTTGGATTATCTTCATTATCCTCTATTGACAAGTTCCCACAGTTGACAATTTCTTGCATCTTTGCATCCCATGCTAGTGCAACACATTCTATTTATGGTCAAGATTCATCAAAGACAAGAGCATCTATGTCCTGCAGGTCTTCATCCAATTTTTTCGATCCCGCAACCAAGCTGAAGTTTGACAGGAAATAATCAGTCATTGTAATCCAATGGTGAGTTCCTCGGTGCAGCTCTGTTTCCAAATACCAAGTGGTAGCTATTGGCCCTAATGAGTGAATAAACATATGAACCCACTCATCCCAAGTATTTTCCTTCCAAACTTCTATCCACATGGACATGTGTTTGCGTGGATCTCCCTGACCATAGAACAACTCAGCTGGTGGGGTAGTGGGAGATTCAAAGCACAACATCATCATTTTTCTACATTCCTCCTAATCCTTAAAGACACCCTTGTGCATATCCCACCAACGCGCTGGGGTTGTGTGCATAGCCAAATCAAGTGCCCAAAACCTTTGTTCTTTTGAGACATCCTTTTACAATTCTTCCAGAAATAGTTTGACACTACCAGAACCATCAAAATAGTATATTTCTCTTACCTCTGAGGAGATGCATCGAAAGTTCTTAGTGATCTTGAGGCAGCATAGCGCAGAAACATCATACAACCAATTCTGATAGTTCTCCATCTCGCCATCCGAGTTCAAGAAACACGAAATATCCTTCTCCCAATTTAGCATCCCATCAACTATAGGTTTGATCTAATCCTTGTCCCGCATAGTTATCTTGTAAATATGGTCGAAATTATCTCTCCTTCACATACTGGCTCTGTAAATCTTTCCCCTTCTGCTGGATCTAGTGGGACTATCACTCGTGTACCATCATTCTCAAAGATCATGATTCTCCACTTCAGGTTGATGATGCCTCCCATATCAATGGCCCAATCCAACCCTAACAACGTAGGGTAGGGGTCTGCATCATCCACAAATTTTATTACCTCAAAATCCGTGCGTACCTTCAGTATAGCAGTGTCTACCAGGATTTTTGGAAGTCTTCCAAGTGGAATGATCTTCTTCTTATTAGGCATGCTTAACTGAATGGTGGACCATTCCAACTTTGGTTCTCCCATCTTCTGCCAAGTTTTCTTAGGTAGAAAATTTGCATCAGATCCCAGATCCAAGATGACTTGATCCTTCTCATAATATCCAATCTACACAGTCATGTGCATCTCTCGACTAGTTCTCTTATTTTTCTTATAAATCTTGTTCACAACCTTAGTCTTCGTCTGAGGTACTTATTTTTCCGTATAGTTTTCTATCAAGGCTTGAAGATTATTTATTTCCTTCTGATTGCGTAGTAGCGTAATGTAAGCTTGTAAGAATGGTTTGACTTCATCATCACCCTTTGGTTCCATGATAGACCTTGATGTGGATGCTCCTGCAGCAACAAAATCCCTCCTAGCTTCAATGAAAGTCTCTTTTTCCTTCTGCAGGTTGAGTCCTTCTTTCTTATGAGATGACTTTTCTAATTAGTGGCGCTACATCAGCCTTCTTTTCCTCATCTCCTCTGGTGGCAACACCATTGCATGTAATGACATTTTCACTTGGACCATCATCGCGCGGTTCAGCTTTAACCATTTGTATGTTTTGCGTAGGTGTTTGTGGTTGCTTTTCCTGCATCTTAGCAATTAACACAGGACAACCTTTGATTACATGATCAAATTTCCTACAGTACCTGCAGGATTGTCGTGTTGGGTTTGGGCAGTCACACACATAGTGTCGAATGTCTCCATAGTTAAAGCAGATTAATAGCCCTCTTCCCCGACCTGCGCCTCCACCTCTCCCCCCTCCCCTTCCTCTTGCTGGGGATCCTCCCCGTCCAGAGGGAGATGCTGGCGATGAAGGGTCAGCCTGAACTCTATAAAGGTTAGCATTTTCTATCATTAGATTGAAATTTCGGATGTGGTGCTCATCATGACCAAATAAAGAGAAAAATCTTCACCATTGATGATTTAGCTCTAAACACAGGCTCCTAGTCGACAGAAATGATCTGTATCGTTTCTTCCAGCTACCATACAATAAACGCACCATAGTTTCAGGGTACTTGGCTCAACAGCATCCATGGGAAGCAGTGAATTTGGTCCCCCCAATTTCAGGTAATCTAAGAACAGAGGGCATTGATCTTTGGTGTGGCAAGCTCCATTGCAGCGTATGCACCAGAAATCTATGCCAACTTATTTACCCCAATCTCTGCATAAATTTTGAATTTATAGGTGCATAGCTTCCAGTTGGCTTTGAATTTGTAGTGCTCTGAATTGAGCATCTTCTCTAGGTGCAACTTCTAATTTCATAGAAACTTCCAGGGCTTCGACCTAAGAATCAATATTATGTTGACCCATAAGCCCATGAAGATGTGGCAACAACATGGCAATGAACCATTCCTTATGTTGCCTATCATCATAAACAAATCCTCTGTCGCTGATGGTGTGCTTCAGCCATTGGTTAGCTTCCCAAACTGATTCCTTCAATCCTTGCTTGATATCTTTAAGTTCTATTACACACTGTGAATAGGAATTTGGCTTCTGGAATTTCTATTTCAGGGAATCCTTAATCTGCGCAATTGTGGGCTCTACGGTTTGAGTGAGATACCCCATGAACCAATCTAAAGCATGATCTTTGAAAACCATATCCAACTACGCTCTCTTGATAGCATCAATATTAAAATTTTATGCAGTCCACACTACATCAGCCACAAACCAAAATTGATCCATATCCTCATCTCCCACACCCTTAAAGGTGGGCAGCTTCATATGCGTGGCCATATGGTCCGCAAGTGGCGGTGGTGGCAGGGTAGGTGATGTATTACCCCTGCATGAGTTCGATTGTGGCATGGCAGGATGGCTACCTTCAGCGTGCATGGCCTCACTACCTTCTGTATCAGGTGAATTTATCTGAGAGTTGTATACATATATGTCCCCTCTCTGATTGACCTAATAATATTTTCCACTACGCGTATTTCTTTCGATATTATCAGGGGTCATTCACTTAGTGTGGCTACACAAAACACTCTTTTCACATAATAGCATCTTAATCAGCAAAGGAAAAGTTTGTAAGAATTTACCTCTCAATCCCTTGAAAAATCTTCTTTCAGCTTCAAAATACAACACAAACTAATCTACTGCAAATTCTGTCGCAAACCCACCCAAGATGTTGTCAACCCAGTGATCTATAGTTCGAGTGATGGAATTATCAGTATTTTCCAACTGTTGGATCAATTCAGGCATCCACCGCGTGACCTTGTCATCCTTCCAACAAGTTTGGAATTTTTTTAATCTTGAAAACCACTCCTGTAATTCGTGTGCAAAGGTCACAAAGAATATCTCGTGAACCTCTGTGAAAATATACTTGTTATTCCACTCTTCAGTAGACAATTTCTTACTTCTATGTTTTTTAGGGAAAATTCTTGAATCTGTTTTTCAAACCAGTCCTCTAGTTCAGGCTTTAAGGGTTTCCACAACATCTAATCTCTCTCAAAATTATCTTGGTCCCGACAACGAAACCATTTATTTTCTTGAGGGGTCCTGACCTAGGTTCAGAGTGAGGTTAACCAACAAAACCCTCTTACTACTGGCCCTTTCGGTAGTGACTTGCTTGCACAAGTCAGAGTCTCACTCGAAGCAGTATGGGGGGGTGTTGGAACCAGGTTTCCATACCCTGAGAGAGAATTAAATTATGTGGGTGCATTTAGATCTAAAAAACCATGAACAAACCTCCGCAACAGAAACTCTAACCAGAAAACCCTAACCAGAAATATTTAGATCAACTATACATAATACCTTGCGTGCATGCTAAAACAGAGTCCACAATCAATGTAATAACCCTTGGCACATATTATTAGAGCCCAATAGTACTAGATCCATTCAATAATCATTCATATAAAGCCAGAAATAGTTGTGCAATCGATTTGAATACATATAACACAGTAATCGGAAATAACATGTAGAAAAAATCATAAAGCATATAACACATGCATTTCGTACTCAGATCTCATCCAAAATAGTTCTTCATTCATTAACGGTCTAGATTTTCCTTATAAAACCTTCAGTTCACCTATGCACACATCCAGCAGGGTCTACACATAGCAAGACTAAGGTCTCCACACAAACAGCTAGCAGGAGCCTTTTAACACAGACAAATCCACTAGAATGTCAAAATACAGTCAGATCTCTATCATCAATAACATTATTGTCCTCTATCGACTAGATATATACTACTATTTATAATGTTAGCATGTGCTCATCTAAGGTCTACAAACTTTGGTTTGCGGCCACTAGTTCTACCCTTTTGACCCATTAGAACTCATGAGGGGCTTTGACCCACCCCAAATCCCATTGAATTGTGTTGTGCACGACTAAACTTACAAAACCTTTACAAAAATATATCAAAAATGTATCAAAGTTCGGTCCTAGGGGACCTCGCTCCAACATGAACCAAGAACATCATAGCTATATTGAACTTTTGTTCCAAATAATCTTTAATATATAACACCACTCTCTTCTTCAATAATTCTTGACCTCGTGCCAGTCAAATTAGTTGGTCTCTCATATTCTGGTATATATCAAAGCATATCTTTCAAACTTGCATATGAGCTTATTTGTCATCTTGATACATGCATGGATCCATTGGAAGTATTCTTATACTTGAAAGATATTTTTTTTTCAAGTAGATTAGGATAGAATAAAAATAAAATATAAATATATAAAAAAAAAAAGTAAAGAGAAAAGAAAAGAAATAAGTCCTCTTGTTAAAACTAGTTTACTGGTGCAATTGGATACGAGCTTTGCTTGAAAACGAATAAATTTGCAAGAAAACTTCTCAATAAGTTTTGTAATTTCATGTTGGTATCAATATTTCATTATGGTTCTTCAAATAATTCTTGCTTCTATGCTTGAGTTGGCTGATGTGGGATTCTTTAAGGCCCACCTTCCAAATAATCTTGTCCCATCGACTTCAACACCTTATCTGGGACCAATAATAAAGATATTTTTAAGGCCATGGAACTTTCATACATCAATGTCAAACATCCACACTGGAAAAAAATGGGAATACAACAATGTATCTTGATTTTCATATCTTGCAAGTTACTTGACTTCAACACATTTATTCGTACCTATTAAGATGCACTCTTGTACCTTAACACTCATTTACATTATTGGTGAGTTGTCTCACATTGGTTAATGATTGAAATTAGTGGTCAGTAATCCAATGAATTATTTCTATGTTCGACTTCAAATAAATTCATTCACATAGTTTGAATTGTACTAATCAATGTTATATGTGAAGATTATATGGTTTATGATATCAAAAACAACTTGCAGTAGTGTTCCAATAAATCAAGATTTGGTTCCTAGTTCCAACAATAAGAATGTACAAAGGTTCCAATTTCATAGTGCATCCCCTATTCATATAACCAAAATAGAAGAATAAGAAGATCATATTATTTCACTTAACATTCCATAATCTAGCAATAACATCTAAGATCTTCCAGATGAATAGCTTATGGAATTTTAAGATAGGTGGAGGTATGTTGTTTTCTACTCTTTAATCAATAATTCCTTGAATTCTAAAAGACATGTATTTGGAAAATTTCCCATGTGACATTTCTTTCCCCATTTTTTAAAGATAGAAAACAACTTCAGATTTGTGGGGGGGGATACTCATTACCATTTTTCAACTTCATATTTCATCAATTCATATATTGTTGACCAATGTGTTTCTCCCAATTTATTGTCAATGCTATTTGAATATGAAGATATTTTTAAATGATTCAAATTATGAGCAAATATTTGTTGATATGTATATAAATGGGTCTTCATTTTGAATACATTTCTAAGTATTCTTCGTTACAACAAGAAGAAGAATTAAAAAAAATGAAGTGTTTCCACATAAGAACCAACACCTACAATACTTTTGGTTTCCACACAAGAACCAATCATAAGAGCTACTAATTATATATATTTCAAAGAAAATTCCACAATAGCAAACCCTTGAGAAAAATAAACAATTGAAGAATACTTTTCAAAAGGTGAAAATATTGGAGAAACATCTCAAGTCACAAAATGAGTTGTTGATAAAACATAATCTTTCACTCCAAAATAAAAATGAGATCAATTAAGTTCGTGAAAATTGATGCAAGGTTACATGAGGACATGTGAAATCTTTAGTTGGTGGGGGGGGGAGGGAGGAAGAGAATTTTGGTCTCCAAAATGTCATCCTTTTCATCGTCTTTTCATTCACTTTTAACCATATCCAATTATCCTATAACCTTATATTAAGACCATTTTTATGATTATATATGGTTTTATACTTATTGTGAGTATGAATCTTTCGTCGTAAAAGATCACTTTAGCTACGCATAACAAATAGCTCTAACATCGATTATGGCTGCCAAATATCTTTAAATATGCAATTAGGTGATCCAAATAATGTTGCACAAATCCAGATCTAAGCATAAAAGACACTAAGCAGATAAAGTAAAATGTGGCTACATGCATCCAATAGACAAGACAAGAACAATGTATTTGAAAGAATTTTTATATTATATTAAAAAGGGGGCACCTGAGAGGAAAAAAAGAAAGGTGTTTTCTGGTTCTCCTCAATGGGATGGGTTCTTGAAAGTCCTCAGCGTTTCAGATCTAAAATTCCTCTCTCTTGTTGTTGTAGAAAACCCAGGCAAACATAGAACTCAATGGGAGCTCATAAGGAAAAAATGGAGAATGTGACCTAGTATAGATCCAGAGTGATCTAATGCAATGAAGGTGACTAATGAATGGGGAAAACCCTTCTATTTATAACAAAATATTAGGGCGGTCTAGAACTTGGTGCATGAATAAAATATTATTAATCAAATTCTAGAACCACCTTTTAGGAATATTTTACTATATTTGTTGGAGGGAAAAGGATTTTTGACTTGGGTCAATTCCTTTATTTACAAATAATAAATAAATAAAATATTTATTTACTATTTTAAGGAAATGGTGGGAATATAATTAAATAAGTAATGATTTATTTAATTATTTATAAATGATTTAGTCAAATTTAACTAGGAATATTATTTAAATAGGATTTAAATAACTTATTCCTAGGAAATAATCAAATAAATAAGGATTTATTTAATTGATTGCTTGGGGTTAAATATGACCCGAAATATAAACAAATATAGATTTGTTTATTATTTCCTTTTGGGGTTTCCCGTTTAGACCATAAACAACTTAATAAAGGTGTTTTACTAAGTTATTTCACATAGTGAAAGAAATTTTACTTAGGGTAAAATTGGTCTTACATGGTGTACTTGGGTTCATCTAATGATAATAGGTTAGATGACCAAAAAATGGTGTAACACTTATTATTTTCCAAAATATTTATTTTAGTATTTTGAGTGAATTTATGATTAAATATTAGAAGAATAATATGTATTCACTTATATATAAGAGTTGGATGAGTTTTTTTATGTGTGTAGGCATATTTGAAGATTTGAACAAAGTCATACTTGGCCTCTAAGTTTGAAATTCGAATTTCCTCTTCAAACTCTTGAATATTTGATATAATCATTCAAGCAAATTTAATGGAGAAGAATCACGAAAGTATTGATAACTTTTATTATTAAATATTTTAGATATTTGTGACAGGATATGTTGAGATGTTCCTTGCTAATTGTTAACACATGGTTGTAACCACATGAGATATGGATCTAGGAGAGATTTGTCAATCCACATTTATTAATTAATTGTCTTAGTTTTTATATAAATAGGAGTGCATTCTTCATTCAAAGGGGGGAACTATTGGAGCATAATTCCAAACTATGATGGAATAAAATACATTTGACAAGTTCTTGATGTTATTTATTTTATAGTTTTATATTCTTGTTTTGTTGTAAGATGTAGTTTTATAATTCATGTAATTTCATATCAGTTTTATTATGTTTTAAATTAGTTTCTTTTGCATATCAATAATATCACTTTATTTAATGTTGAAATTCCGAGCTTTCAAGACTTAACCAGAGATGGTGATTTAGATTAATAAAAAAAAATTAGCAATCAACTTCTGACCCATTTTTTGTCCAAACCAAGAAAATTATGGAAACGCTAAAACATGGGTTTTGTGTAAAATGAACCAATTTAATGGACAAACAAGAATTTCTTCAAAATAGTGCACGATTTTGGAGATCTTCAGGGATCTTTATGATTTCGTGTTGTGACCATCAAATATAACAATAGAAGAAATAATTTGATATGTCCATCAAATTAAGAAACAAATCACTCATTTTGAACCTAAATCAATCTAGTTTTTGAAGTAATCACAATTCTCTAACAATTCTTTAATCTTTTTAATTAATAAATAATTTAGATTGCAATGATCACTTAGTTTAGGATTTGATTTATTTATTTTTTATAGATACTTTATTTTCAAGTTTTTGATTGTTGCTTCATTCTTTTCCTTATTACAATCAAGTGCTTGAGAAATATCAAAAAATATAAAAATACAGATTTAAATTCTATAGCATTCTCATTTGTGATTAGAGTTTCTTGTTTTCATAAACTAAAAATGTTTTCTTTCATAGAAATAGATTTAAAATGTTTTCTGAATTAAATTTACAAGCTTTCATGGATTAGAGTTTTGCATGCTTTAATATATTAAGTTTACATGCTTTCATAGATTAAGGTTTCATGTTTTCATAGATTAAGTTTACATGCTTTCTTAGATTAATTTTTCAATTCTTTCCTAGATTAACTTTCCAATGCTTTTCTAGATTAGTATTTCATGTCATGTCATTTTATTCACTTTCATAGAGTAGAAATTTCTTTCATTTCAATTTATTTCCATTAGAATTGAAAGTTAAACTCCTAACGCATCCTAACATATAATGTGTCATATACTTCACAATTCTACGTACCTAGATTGATAATTTAATGTAAAGTAATTTAAAGTACAATTAAATTACCCAATAGTGTCATTTTCATTGAGATTGGTTGTGTGAAATTTATTTTTGCTAATTAAGTTAAGAACTTAACTTTTCTTTCATTTAGTATATCCCCAATATTCTAGGTAAATAAATTTCTAAGTGCTAGGTTTAAGGGAAGATTAGCATGGCATAAGAGGGAGAAACTTTGAAAACTGATCTCTGAATCACACATAATCCAATTTGATATAGGATCATTGGGGCCAGGTTTGACCATGATTGTATAAGGTGGAGATTAATTTTTGCATGGATAGAGGTTGTATCACACTGAGCTTGGATTGAAAGAAAAAATATTTTACAAGTCCTACAGTACGATTAGAAACAAATATTAAAAGTTTAAATTAGAAAAAAAGGAGAAAGCCAAAAACCCAGAGCTAGCGATCAGACCCACTCAGTCGACAACCCATAGGAATATAGTTACTATTTGGCCACAATAGGAGAAATTCAGGGTTGATAGAACTATAGACATGGTATAGCACAATCTACATATTGCATGATGGCCTGATGGTGGGTGGAAGTATAGAGGTTAGTAGTGATGACATAGGAAATTGGCTACAAGCACGAGTGAGGGGTGGGTCTATCCAACAACAAAGAAATCTAACATGAGTCGAGATGAAATGCAACAATTAGCATAAGTTTAAGCTTACGGGTGAAGCAAACAAAAATGGTGGAGACTCTGGGGTCACAAAATCATAGGGTTATAGATGGAAATAGTCTGCATGAGAAGGAACAAGTGGCAAGGCATATTGAGGATCAAAGAGTAATCACCACATAGGTGAATAGGTTGCAATGAACAAAAACATAGACCTACAAGGTCACGTAGAAAATTGCATCATGCTAAACAACTGAGAACTGTGGAAATATTTTCATGTTATAGAGAAAGAAGGGTTGTCATGGGGGGAAGAGAAGCACTCCATTGAGAGACAACGAGTAGAGGCCCCTTGCATGAGTAATATAGGGAATTATTTATGGGACCTATGGGGGAGAAAGAAAGACAAGGAGCTAGGAACAATCAAGCCAAAATAATCATTGTAGGATTTTGTGTTTGGTTGAGTGGTCATGAAGCACGATGAGGGATCCATCGACAAAGTTAGTGTGGAAGTGGTTTTGACTAGGGGTGGCTAGTAGGGGGTGCTAAATAATAATAATAGATAGGTAGTTAGGTAGAAATGGTTGTAGTAGGCCATAGGTAGGGCTGAGGCCCACAAGAGTTTTAGAGACACTATAATTAGTGGAGATAAACCACCAAAGGGAGACAAGGGTATCATACTAATCAGTGTGTAATAACATAGCCCTTTATTTTCTAATATAGTGATGGTAGAAAGTAGTCTAAGGTTTGGGGACAAGTTGGAGGGTGCCTATAATTTTAGTCAAGGGAAGGAGAGAATAGTGTTGGTTCTCATGGATAAAATGCTATGGGATTTTGTAAGAACTCAAGTTACACCTCTTACAAATGTCATAAATATAGTTTCGCATATTTGAAAGATGTGAAATCCATATGTATAATCATGGATGTAATGAGGATTTTGGTAGCCTGATTGTGTTTTCCTTATGCATGCCATGTAAATATTCTTGTATTTTGTTTTTTAAATGTAAAATGCATTGAGTAAGGGACACAGATTCTAAGGAATGAGGGAGGTAAATTTCTTGCAAAGTTCAACTTACTCGCTCTAAGGAAAAACAAGACTTTTTGGATATAAATTGAAGGTTGGTGGTTGTGTTCTTAGTGGAACTAGAGTTGTGAATGTATGGGTTGAAAAGGAAGGACATTAACCAATTATTGCTTTGGAGATGTATAAGATAGGAATAGGACAAAAATTAATGAGCACAAGCTACGTACATAGTTGGAAAAGACAAAACGTCAACCTAGGGAAGAATTGCATAGAAATGCATGGTTGTGAGAAAGGGGAAACATGGAAAAGAGGAAGAAAACTCGTAGAAAAAAAATAAGAGCACGAGGGAAGGGAATTGTTGGAACAACACAACAGAGATTATTTAAGCTATTGGAACAATTTAACAGAAAGGATTCGAGCTAATGGGAGCGTCTGACATGAAGGCATAGGAGGAATGCACAAGATTTTTGTAAAAAAAATTGGTAATAGAGAGGAGGCACACATAAAAATATTTGAAGAGAATTCAAATAGCCAACAAACTCATGAAAAAGGAGAGTGAAAGAAATATCATTGGTGGTGATTGAAACATGCACCAAAGAATACACAAGGTGTTTTATGTGAATAGAATATGTATGGAGTGTGCCTTGGTTTATCAAAAAACTAGTGATACCTACAACAATGTGGAGGAGGTCGCACTCTGTCATCACTCTCAGAAGAGATTCACACTTTTGGTTGAGCAAAAGGAGAATGAACAAACTTCCATTAGGTGAGGTTTAATCTTAGGATACCCTGGAGGGCTGGGAGGTGGAGATGGTGTTCTCTAGATTCCATTGATATCTTAGGGTAGATACTTAGGAATTGGATTCCTAGTTGGGAAGCCCTAGAGTCTAATTTGCGTGTTTATCATTTGGTTCTTGAAAATTAGTTATGGATTTCCTTATTTGGGTGGAACCATTTTTTTTCATTATTCTATGGTGGAGGTGAAGCATTTGGATTCATAGAGTGTGTGTGTGGCTATTGGATAGTTTAAGGGTGGAGGAAATAGGCCTATATATTCCTTGTGCAATGGTTGATTGTTAAGTAGCTAGTGGGTGGAGGTAGGAGGACCTATGGAGTCTTTGTTTCAACTGCATGTAGGTGCATATCCCCTTGAGTAAGACCACCTCTGTCTCTAGAATCTGGCTTGGGGGTGACAACTATAATAGACTCGAGTTAAAAGTTCATGTAATAAATTTAATAAAGGAAAAATAAGACCAAGGTCATGGGACACATATTTCAAGTTGAATTTTGGGAAAAAAACATCATAGTGGGTCTTCATTTCGGTTTATTATGGCTAAGAGGAAATTACAAAGGGAAAAGGAAAATGTATTCAGAAGGTTGAAAAAATTTATTTTTGGAATTTTATTTATGAAAATAAAGGAAAATAGGAGAAACGAAAGGTGAAAGGTCATAGTTGCATGTGAGGAGGAAATTGAAGAAAATATAGGCAACAATGATAAAAACGATTATGAGGATCAATTCACAACCTTTTGTTAGATCAGTTTTGGGATTAGTCTCAGAAAGGAGAAGAGCACTAAGAGGAGAAGGAAAGAAAGCAATCAAAGGAATTACAATGAAAGAAAAGTAAGGACAAGGAAAGAAAAGGAAGGACAAGAAAAGCAAAGGAAAGCAAGGATCAAGTAATGGAAAGTTGGATCAAGCAGCTTCAACAAGAATACTTGTAGCTAATAGGTTGAATATATGATTTCCTAGTTTGTTTTGGCATGCATGGCATATGCATATGTGTATTTGGTTTCTTTTTTTTCGATGGCATGGATTTTGTTGGGTTTTGACAATGGTTTTAGCCTTTCCTTTCCAGTTTCGGATAGCCATGGAATGATGGGATTCTTTCTCGGTTGAGCTTTGGATTGCTGGAAGGTTTTGAATTTGGGTGAGGTGGTCTCAGGAAAATACAAAGTGTTGGGGGTTGAGATATTTTTCTCTGGGAAGCCCTCAACAGATGGGTGTAGTCAAGAAAATTTCTCAAAGGGTGGTGAAGGAATTATGAGCCATCCAAGATTGTTGTGATCTTGGAACCGGTTTAGGTGAGATCGCCATATGGTGAGGGTGGAGGTGGTTTAACCTATGGATTCCCTTGCTTTTTTTTGGATTGGCTTATCCCATGAGATCCCACATTCATTTTTTGAATATGGAATAGGGGTGATTGGGTGAAACAAATATTTGGTTATGCCCAATCTATGGTCGGATGGTACGTGGAAGTCCCGTAACTGGTTGGATTTTGCATATGTTTAATAAGAGCTAAGTTTCTCTTGTTTTTTATGAGTACATGTACTTGTTATTATGTGGCTTTAATATTTTTTCTATCATTTTTATTTATCTGGTTATATGTTGGTTATAAGCATGGTCTTATGACAAATATTAGTAATGGATCTCTTCATGTTTTTACTTGTAACTAAATGAATAATGAATACAAGACCTAATTGGTGTTATGACAACTATTGTGAGAAGGCATTGGTCCTTCTTGTAGAACCTAAAATAAGTTTCTAGATCCTTATGTTCAGATATGCATTCATGGCCTATAGGTTTCATGTTTACCAAGTGTTTGACACAATGCCAGTCCCAGTCGGGAGAGGTCAGGTCAATTCCTAGTTCAATTTTTTGTTTATAAGATTTGTTTCTATGTCATTCATCATTTCGGGAAGTTTCGCTAAGTTCTGGGTAGAGGCCTACGTCCTAGCTCTAAAAAACTGGCTTAGAACTCAAGGTCACTGGCATAGAACTGAATAGAAAATTCCACAGTCATTGGAAGGAAGGACTATGGGAGAAACTAGAAAAATCACTTGCATACCTTGGAAAGGGAGCGGCTGAGGCTCTAAGATAGTGGAAAAGAGAGTTATCTCGGGGATTAAACACCTGAAGGGGTTGGGTTTCTCCTAGAGGTCCTGTAGCACCTGAGGGAAGTCAGTAAGATCTTAAGTTGTTGAATCCATTTCCTTAAGGTCATATAGGAGTTTGAGTCTTATCATAGTGACCCTTAGCTCATGTTTACCTAAGGAAAGTCAATGAAAGTGGGTAAATATGGGAGGATTTGGTTACAGGGTGGTATCATAGCATGGTTCAATACTTGGACTGGATGGGTGGAATGTGATTTCCATGCATTCATGTTAGTCGTGTGCATCATGATATTGGCTATGTATATAGTTAGTGTCATATTTTATGTTATCGTGTATGATGTTGATGTTTTGGATAAGATAGAGCAGGATATGCATATCATCAGAGCGAGGTTGTAACACTAGACTTTAGAGTAAGGGTAGATCGTCATACAAGTTTTTATGTTGAGCATGCAGGTATGCTGGTTAATAATTTCCATAAACATCATGGTTATGTATATGTCTGTCATTTCATTTTCGTTATGGTTATATGCATGATAGATTTTGGTTGATCAATGAATTCTTATGCACATGCGTTGAAGAGTCGTGAATGGCATAAATGGTTGTTATATGCATTGTCGTCATATGCCTAATGATTATGGTCATTGAAGCTAAGATATTGAGCACTTGCGGAGAATCCAAACAGCAGCTGCAATGCTTACATGGTTGCATTGGCTATTCCATTTCACTTGATCAGGTGATGAATGGAACAATTAGTGTAGGTTGTATTGAATAAGCTTCATATTGAGCATATTTCCAGTTTTTCGGTTGTGTTTAAGTATCGAGTCAGTTCTTAGTTGAGTGAGAGTCAATTTGTGTCGTCAAGTCATCAGTTTTCAGTCATGCATTTCAGTTTGAGTTTTTGACTCCATTGCCAAATGGATGAAGGCATTGTCTGCTTTCCAAAGATCTGTAGTTCTTGGCACCTCCAAGGAGCTACCATCCCCATTGGAGCCAATGTTAGTGTCAGCCTTTGCAGCTTTCCTCCAGTGATCAAAGATGCTCTTACAAAGTGATGTTAAGGTGTCAAGGTAAAATTTTGTCATTTCAATGAATCTTCAAGCAAAATTTGATCACTAGGCATTAGGTTTAGGGTTTGTTTTTACTCCTGTCAAAGTTGTCCATGTCGGTCCATGTCACCATTCAGCTGAGTGTACCATCATTCAGAGGGTTTTCATCATCATGTCAGGTTCCAATGGATCATTTTACACCTTGTTCATGCTTCAGTTGTGCCTAGGTAAGGTCCATTTCCATCTCCTAGGGTTTTGGAGGTAATTTCTCTTGGATGGTCAAATATGTTATCCCCCCTATGAAATTCTTGACAAGCAAGCTGGGGGCTAGGTTATCTTGGAGACCTTCAAGGAATGAATCTCCCCTGAAGACACATCATCCTTGAGGTCTCTCAGTGTCTTGCCTTAATAAATCCCCTCTGCTGGTTTCCTATCTAAGGCCTCACTGATTACAAAATGATGCTCCTGAAAGGTCTACATTGCCCCTCATACCCCTGCAAAACACCACATTGTCACCTCTGTTTCCCCTTTTTCTTCTCCCCAATTCCTCCCTTATTCTCCCCAAAATCCCCTTTGGATTATTCCTTTACCTTTTTTTCCCTCAAAATTCCCCTTAACCCTTCTACCGTTACCCTCCTTAGGCCTTGGAATGCACTAAAAGGGTTTAAAAACCCACTTTCTGACTATATGACAGGCCTAGCCCCTTTTCTGATAGCCCGCACCCCCTCTCTTCCGCAAAACCTAGCGCCGGAACCCAAAGCTAAACCCTCCAGGCGCTTTTCCCCTCCAACCCTTTTTCCGCCCAAAAAATCGTAAAAAACCTTCGTAAACGCGCATTTTCGGGTTTTTAATCAATTTCTAAGGTTTGCCGCTGATTTAATCTTTCGATAAATCTCTGCCATCGATCTGCTCCACGGATCGGATGATGCAGAGTGCGGCATTCCCCGTGGACCCCCCCCGCGCGATCGTGCGCTATTTCCAAAACCACATTGTTTGTTCCGCACCACCTTTGCTGGGCAGGCGGTATTCCGCGAATCACAGCGATTCCATACAGTAATCGCCGCTTGTCCTCTGTACTTACCTGAAACCGTTTTCATTTCGCGCGCTATTGTTCGGATGATAGACGGGTAGCGGAATAAATGATAGTCGTCAGATCCTGGAGCCCTCATCCAGCGGCCATCATACTCTGGAGATGTGCGTGTTTTAACTCGGGCCTCCGCTCTCCCCGCACATTAAATTTCAGCCAAAATATATGCAGCGAAATCAATCACCGCCGTCCAATCCTACGCACAAAATCCAACGGCTGTCATCTCCCGAAGCTGCACACCATTTAACACCCGTCCATCGTACCCGCAGGCCCGCCTTCCGTCGTTCTCTGCCGTTGATATTCGCCCGATCGACGGTCCAAATCTGTCTGTTCATTGTTGACCATTCTGTTGCCCCAGGGCCTCCACGTCACCCGTCCATCGTTTTCCGTCCCGCCACGTCACCTCCACGTGCATCCGCCGTAAATACTCCCATTCCATTGCATATAATAGTTCTTTTTCATGTTTTTTAATGTATTTCACGTATATTTTCTCTGCGTTCTGTCAACCACCCGCCAGCACGTTTCTCACCATTTCCTCTGCATTTTTTCCCTCGTTCCCATCTGCATGGCTTGTTTCCGCGTCCACAGTGTGTCCCCGCCTCCTCCATCATTCATACCCATGGTTTTCCTCACAGGTTTGTTGTTTTGCAGGGTCACTAGAGGTGAAAGACTCTATGTTTCTGTCGTACCATCTTAATGGAGGAGTTTGCAGACAGAACTAAATCCAAGGGCCGGCGCTGCTATAGAATTGTCAAGGAAAGCGGCTGATGGGATTTTCACTAAAGAAAAGCAGGATTTCGAGCTCTAAAAATCTCCCATCACCATTAAAACCCAAGCTACCCTGTCAGAAGCAAATGGAGCGGCAGAGTGTTTCAGTGCAGAGAAAAAGGAAGATTAAAGTGAGCTTATGAAGATCTTGAGATTTTAATCCAAATTTTAGAGGGCAAAGCAGTGGATTACAGACCCCGAGGATCAATCTAAAGGATCCCGAACACAGGCAAAAGGTAATATCCGGGTTTTTCATCAGCAGAATGTTTTTTCTTCATCAAGTACATGGCGCCCATACTGTTTTATTTACACACTGTGTCCCTGAAGAGAATTCCACCAGACAATAGTTCAAAACCACCGGAGCATTTATGTGACAGACCTTTCAGTAGTCTATTTTATTTTTGTTCAAGACACCAGGAGTAATTCAGCCAAAAGATGTCAAGATCAAATCTGGAGCAGACCATTCTCTCACAAGGAAGGTGACAGGGATAAAATACATAGCAGTTCAAGCAGAATGGGTTTCGGCACTGCATTCATTGTTATGTTTAATGATACATTTAATTTTCACCTACTCCTTCAGTCAATCTTAGGTTCACCCTTTGCTATAAAGCACAGAAGGAAACATTGTAATGGTTGTTGACGAGAAATCAGTGGAGCGCAAGTGTTTTCCTCTTGAGACAAGTTCTCTGTGTATATTGTAAGATAGGCTGAGATTAGATGTATTCAGACTGAATGTTCAAGCTATGGGCTATGATGTACCTGATTGATGTTGTTTTTAATATGACAAGCATGTTTCTTTGGATCCTGATCTAAAGCAACTGGTGATGTTTCCTCTTTCTCAGTATTTGTGATTGAATTGCTCTCATTGCATGCTACATTTCATTTCATTTCTACTGGTAGGCAACAGAAGTATAATATAGGATTCACCCTTGATAGGTGCCCTATGTTCCCTGCTCTCCCTACCTCAATGTTTTCTGCTTATATGTGTATCTAAATGTTGATTTCAATTGATTTAACCAGTGTAGTGGATGATATTGCCTGCTCTCTGATGTATGAATTGATGAAGTCCATGTTTAGATGTTCTTGGTAGGATTTAGCTAGAAGGTTTGGGAACACTGGGGATTAGTGTTAGCCCTGTCCACTAGGATCCTTGCGCGACTAGTTAGCCTTTCTAAGATCCCTTGTACCTGCCTCTGATTTTGTCCAAGCAGGTCTGGAGTTAAATGACCTCTGACTTGATCTATAGATAGATTTGGTTGGTTCTCCTCCTTTCATTTTTTGTCCTTAATGTCCCATTCCACCAATCATCCTTTAAGATCCAAATGCTCTAGATGACTAGCCCAAATGAAAGCTTGCACATTGATTACAAATAAATCCTTTCTTGACTCCATAGCCCAATGGCTTTGATGTTCTTTGAGTTATCTGTCTCTGCCTAAGCTTCACCTTTGCTCATCCTTGTCTTCTATTGGTCCTTCTTTTCCTGATTCCCTCCAACCAAACATAAACAATCAAAGAAACAACCTCGAGCCTATAACTACCCTAAAATCTTATACTTTGAGCCTTAAAGACATAAACCTTTGGCTATCATAGAGAGATCCCTCTCTGGACCTAGGAGGGATAGATCCTAAGGTCCCAAAGTGGTTCTACGTTGTCTCATCTTTTGGTCTTTGTCAACCTGGCCAAAACATGGGAACCCTAACATAATGGTGACTCCACTGGGGAGTCTGAGTACATTTCACATTAAACATTCATAAAAACATCAGAAACTTAGAACTCTGGTTAGGTTGACAGTAAGTCACCCCTTTCTTGAATCAACCTCCATTATTGAATATCCACCATACTCTTAGACAGAGCCTGGAAAGGGTCAGGTAGCCTCCAGATCTCATCCTCTTTTCATAGGTGACATATCTGGTAAATGCCCTCCCAGTCAATCTCTGGTTGGAGCTTGCTGATTCAGAGGAGATTCCTGAAAGGTGATAGTGCCTGAGCACTGTGGTGGACAGTGTACTCCCTAGAAACATCCTAAACCCTGCACCTGGCGACTCCATTGTTCCTAAACGAAAAGACTCCACTGGTGATCAGTAGGCCTACTGATTATCTTGGTTTCACAATCAGACTCCACTGGGAGGCCAGCTCCTGAGACAATATCAACCACAATAGAAGTAACGAGTAGGGTTAAGTTGCTTGGCTTATAAACAAAATTCTGGCTTTCAGAACCATCCACACAAGAGCTTATCCCAACCCTGACCCATCGGAAATAGTTGAAAATCCAGAGAGTATCCTCGAAGGAGCTCCTACACCTAAAATACCAACCATTTCCAGCCACATTCTTAGAGCTAATTCTGCACTAGAAAACCTAACAGCTCTAGCACATTTCCTCCCTGACCTAGACATACCTAACAATTTATCAAGAACTAGGTCATTCAATCATCTAGACCAGCAAGACTTTGAAGTTTACAATACACCATCTAACAGTGGTCAAAACACTAGGGACAGTGAAACCCCTCCTTCCACACCACCTGATTTTCACTTCCTTCAAAACTTGGGGCTCTCTCACCCTAGATCTGCTCAACAAACTTCTGCTGGTCCAAACATCCCTGTCATCCAAATACCAGCTGCTCAAGCTAACCCTATACCCCATCAGAACATCATTATGGCAGCCTGGTATGCACCTTTGCTTTTACCTCAACCCTTGTTACCCTTGCCCAACGATTATCAGTCAAAAATCCCACACTTCACTGCTAAAGAGTCCATAACAACTCAGCAACATGTAGATAAAATGGAGGACTCTTTTGATTATATGGAAATTGATGATGAAACAATCAAAATGAGGATCTTTGCCCAAAGCTTAGGGGGCGAGGTCAAGAAATGGTTTAAAGGGTTGCCTCCTGGCAGTATTCAAGATCTCCCTGCATTATACCAGACCTTTATAAACAAATGGGAGGTTAGAGCAAAGCCTCTCCAGCTCCTAACAGAATACATGTCCCTTAAGAGGAATGTAGGAGAGAGTGTTCATGATTACACCACTAGATTCAACAGCATTTATAATGCTCTCCCTCCACACATGAAAGCTCCACAAGGTATGGCCTTAGCAAAGTATCCTGATGGATTTGATGCCGACTTGGCCTATGAGCTTAGAGACAAATAACACACCACCCTGGAAGACATGCAGAAAGGAGCAATAACCATAGAAGCAAACTTAATGGAAAAAAGGGCAAGATTAAAAGCTGAAAAAAGGGTAACATATAGGGATGACAACGTAGCTTCCACGTCTGATCCCAAATATGACAGACTTTCCAAAAACGTGGAGGAGCTACAACAAATGATAAAGAGGATGGTTGTCCAAAACAACAACCAAAACAGAAACCAAAACCAAAACATTAGAAGAAACAATGCTGCTCCCAATAGACAAAGAGAGTCAGACCAGCAAATTATTCCCCCATTTCAAGAAAAAATTTTAGATGAGGACGAGGGAATCATTGAAGAATCTGAAGGGAATACAATAAACATGTTTGAAACAGAAGACTCAATCCTAAATTATGATTCATAAGAAGACCAGCCCTCCACCACTGGTTGTGATGAGGAGTGGTTTGAGTCAGAGGATTATAGATTAGGATTTGAAAACGCCATGTTGCAAGTCAGGGAAAAATATGAACTTAGGAGCAAGAAAAGCCAAGATAATCCCAAAACGAAGACTCCTAAGGTAACCATCAAGAAAATACCTGACAAAACTTCTAAAGAAACCTCTGTAAATAATAGAACAACAGCTGAAAGTTCTGGTAAGCATAAGGAGAAAGACAACCAAGACGCTGAAAAACGAAGTCAACCAACCAGCAGTACTAGCACTTCAGTTAGTAATCCTAATACAACTGTTCCAAACCTTGTACATAGTGAGAAAACACCAAATGACTCAGCTACCAAGGCGGAAAATAAAACAGAGTCAAGTGTTTCCAAGACGCAGTCCGCTTTCAATTTAGAGAGTGAGATTGCTAAAATCAAAATCTCTGTACCATTATTTGAGCTGGCCACTCAGGATGTATATAAAGGCCAAATTTTGAAAGCATTAAATCTAGGAGAAATGAATGATTCTGTAAATTTGAATGATGATCAACCAACCCTACTCTTTGGTCCCAAAATTGAGGGAAAATTTCAGGAAGGGGTAGTTCCACCTTTTTATATCAGTCTTAACATTCATGACAAGATCTTGCACAATGCAATGCATGATTCTGGAGCGTCTCACAACTTAATGCCCAAGGTAGTGATGGAGAGGCTAGGCCTAGAAATCACCAGACCCTACAAAGACTTATATTCATTTGACTCTAGTAGAGTAAAATGCCTAGGCCTCATCAAAGACTTATTTGTAAGTCTGACCCAGATTCCTGCTAAATGTATGGTCATGGATGTTGTGGTGGCAGATGTGCCACCAAAGTATGGCATGCTATTTTCAAGATCATGGGGAGCCAAACTGCAAGGAACAATGCAGATGGACGGCTCATATGCCACTATCCCCATATTTGTCCAACTTAGAAGACTGTATAGAGAGTCTCAGATGAGATTTTTAGTCAGTAGCCCCGAGAAACCTGAAAAATCACCATTATACTCTGTACATACAGATCTAGACTCTTTTATCCTCTACAATGACCAATCCTCAGAAGCGCCGAGATCAGATAATGGAAATACAAACATACAGCCCATGGATTTCAACATAATGGCTACTCTAGAAGAATATGAAGAAGAATACCATGGGCAAACTGCTGAAAATATAACTCTGAATGAAACAGAAACAGGACAAAAACAACAAGCTAGCCACCTCCCTGATCTCCATGCCCAAAATGACCCCCCTCCTAGCACAAACCTCACAACTCAACGTAATGGCGAATCCAGTTGTAGGGGAGGGGATGAAGACGAAGTAAACAACGAACCCCTGTAGGAAATGAATTTCGATGCGTCTTGTACTAGGCAAAATGTTGGAGCAGGAGTGTGGCTACATAACACTGAAAATGATCATGCAGAGAGCCACGCTGTCAATCTGCATTTCAAATGCACGAATAACATTGCAGAATATGAGGCTCTGATCTTGGGCTTAAATCTGTTGAAAAAATTAGGAGCCTGTAGGATAGCTGTGAGAGGAGACTCGGAGTTAGTGATCAAACAGATGAATGGTGAGTATTCAGCAAAACACCCCAGGCTTAGGGAATACAGGAATGATACTCTGGATTTGCTGAAAACGTTTGTTGAATATGAGTTAGTATTCATTCCTAGGGGGCAAAATTCAGTTTCAAATGGGTTAGCTTGTCTGGCTAGCTCATATCCTAAGGCCCCAGTTGACCAACAGATTATCATTCAAACCAAATTCAGACCTGCAGTGCCAGACAATGAAAAATATTGGCAAGTCTTTGAAGGAGACAAACAGATCGAGCACTTCCTGATAGGCATAAATGAGTTTGAATTTCCTGATTCAAACTCTAAATCTGATAGATTCTGCCTAGATGAAGATCCCCTAGATGAACAAGAAACACCCTGTAACATAGCAATAAACCTTTTTTCTGATAAAGATGGAGATTTGAATAAAGACAGTGAAAACATAGAAAACGAAGAGGTCGAAGTGCTGTAGGCCAAAGACAAGAATATACCCAGAGGCCTGGCACCCTTAGAAGACCTTTTTGATTTTTATGATGTAGCAAAGAAGCCCACAATAGAACATGCTGATTCTGATGTGGAAGAATGCAACATAGGCACTGAAGACAGGCCCAAAATGATAAAACTGGCTAAGTCTATACCTGCAAACATGAAGAAAAAATACGTTGACCTGTTTAAGGAATTCATTGATGTGTTTGCATGGAGTTATGAAGACTTAAAGGCCTATGACACCAATATCATTCAACACAAAATACCCTTGAAAGAAAATCAGAAGCCTTTCAGACAAAAACTTCGAAGAATCAATCCAAAACAATTGCCTGCAGTAGAGAAAGAGATCAGGAAGATGTATGATGCAGGCATAATAGTCCCTGTAAGGTTTTCTGATTGGGTGTCAAACTTAGTGGCTGTAAGGAAGAAAACAGGGGAGATCAGACTATGCATAGACTTCAGAAACCTCAACAGAGCCTCCTTAAAAGACAACTACCTTTTGCCTAGAATGGAACATATCCTACAGAAGGTGGTGGGCTCTAAAAGAATCTCCCTGCTTGATGGTTTTTCAGGATACAACCAAGTTCTGGTACTCCCAGCATATCAACTCAAAATAGCATTTACCACTCCATGGGGCACCTTCATGTATGTGAAAATGCCCTTTGGATTGATGAATGCTGGAGCTACCTTCCAGAGAGCAATGGATATTGCTTTCTCAGATGAGATTGGACACTTTATAGTTATCTACTTGGATGAATTGACTGTCTTTTCTCAAACTGAAGACGAACACTTGAAACATCTGAGAAAAGTTTTTGAAAAATGTAGAAGGTATGTTCTATCCCTAAATCCTAAGAAAACTGTTTTTGGGCTGCAAGAAGGTAAACTTCTGGGCCACATTATATCTGAGAAAGGGATCCGGATAGACCCACAGAGAGTTGAGGGAATACTTCAAATTACACATCCAAGAAACATCAAGGAGTTATAGTCCTTTATAGGGAAGATCAATTTCCTTAGGAGATTCATCCCTAATCTAGCAGAGCATCTTAGAAAAATGACTGAAATGCTAAAGAAAGATGCAGGAATTAAGTGGACTGTTGAAGCCAAGAAATCTTTTGAGTCAGTAAAACTTGCACTCACTCAGGCCCCCGTACTTATCAGCCCTGACTTCTCAAAAGATTTTATGATCTTTTCATTTGCTTCCCAACACACAATAGCTGCAGTTTTGCTGCAGAAAAATTCAGAAGGTAATGAACAGCCTATAGCCTTCTTCAGTAAAGCCTTAAGAGATGCACCCTTCAAGTACAACATCATGGAAAAGCAGGCCTATGCTCTGATTAAGGCCATAAAATACTTTAGGGTGTACATTCTGCATTCTCAAACCATTGCCTATGTGCCAAATATAGTGGTCAAGGATATCTTGTCCCAAGACCCTGATGGGAAAAGGGGAAAATGGACTGCTACCATCTTGGAATACGACATTGAAATAAAACCCACTAAGCTGATCAAAGGTCAAGGCTTGGCCCAGTTAATGGCTGAGTCAAACTTGCAGGCCCTTGACATTAACATGATGAATGCCTTAGATGAGCAGGAAGGATTGCCCCATCCAACTATTGAGGAGCAATTTCAGAACTCTCCTTGGTATACTGATATCCTTTACGTGCTCACTAACCTCAATGCCCCTCCAGAACTGTCCAAAACAAAGGCCAGATTCATAAAACTCAAAGCTAGAAATTACTGCATTATGAATGAGAGTCTATATTGGAAAAATCCAAATGGCCTATTGATGAAGTGTTTGTCTGAAACTGAAGCTGAAAGAGTCAAACAAGAATTCCATGCTGGGGAGTGTGGAGGCCACCTGAGTTGGAAAACCACTGCAAATAAGATACTCAGGGCTGGTTACTATTGGCCTACACTCTTTAGTGATGTCCATAAAATGATTCTTGCCTGCCACAAATGCCAAATCTTTGAGGGCAAAATAAAGCTCCTTCCCCTCCCTCTGCAACCGATCACCATAGAAGGCCCTTTCATGCAATGGGGCCTAGACTTTATAGGAGAAATTCATCCTGCCTCATCTGGACAACATAAATGGATCCTAACTGCTACAGATTACTTCACTAAATGGATAGAAGCTATAACCACTAGGAATGCCACTGACTCTGTCATCATTAGGTTCCTAGAAGACTTCATCTTATCTCATTTTGGTTGTCCAAGGAAAATAATCAATG